>PVKZ01001683.1:0-340553 GCA_004027375.1 Macroglossus sobrinus | reverse complement strand
CTCTCTCTCTCTCTCTCTCTCTCTCTCTCTCTCTCTCTCTCTCTCTCTCCCCCTCCCTCTCCCTCTCCCTCTTCCTCCTTCTTTCTCCCTCTCTCTTTCCAACCAACCAACCAACCAACCAACCAACCAAACAACCAACCAACCAGGTATTAATGATTACTTAGTTTAAGGTATAAAAACCAGCCTTGAATCCAGGTCTTCAGACTCCTGAACCAATTCTATACTGTGGTGTTGCCCAAGTCATGTGACATTTTTTGACTGCATTTTGAGGTTTCTATTCATATATTATTCTGAGATATGTCTATAAAGTTCTTTGCACACTGCCTTGCACATAAAAAAAATTGTGTAATCAAGAGCTGCTATTATGTGTGATTAGTAAGGGTATTTTCACCTATTACCTTTATCATGAAGATTTCTGATGATTTTACAACTATCGTTATGTTTATTGAATGCTGGATTTCTCTGAGCCTTTACTTGAATAAGGCATCTTTTCAGGTGTGGTTAGAAAGACTGAAGTTCAGTGACAGTGTGACTTTTCTAAGTTAATAAAGTGTCAATAGCAAGTCAGGCTGGTGAGGCATAG
This sequence comes from Macroglossus sobrinus, assembly GCA_004027375.1. Taxonomy (NCBI): domain Eukaryota; kingdom Metazoa; phylum Chordata; class Mammalia; order Chiroptera; family Pteropodidae; genus Macroglossus; species Macroglossus sobrinus. The sequence goes on along the minus strand of PVKZ01001683.1, from coordinate 339,970 downwards.
CAGCAAAGAAAGTTCTTATTATGCTTGACTATATGCTAATGGCCATAAACAGCCTGTGAGTACACAATATCATTTAAAAATGCTTTGTAGTTTCCAAGTACTTTCAAATTTATTTTTTCATTTGTGCCTTACAACAGCATTGTTGGTTGGCTTTTATTATCCTTGATAGGTAAGGAACCTCAGACCCAGTGTGAGAGGTTAAGATTCAATCCACACAACTAGGAAATGGAGGAACCAAAGCCCAGAGCAGATTCCCTGACTCAGAGGTCAGTGCTTTTCTCTCTATACATGCTGTCTTATGTTTTTAAGATTTCTGTCTACTTATATTATGAACCACCAGAATGTGAAAATGTAAATGTAATAAAGTATTACAATGTGTGGCTTTATGAAATACTTGAGCAAAAAGAGAAGTTTGATGGGCCATTGAAGTCTTAAAAAGTTCTCTCAAATACTCATCCAACACATATTTATTTGGTCCCTACATTATGACATCATGCTAAATCATGTGAAGTATATAAAGAAGCAGAGGCCAGAAATGCTGGGAAAAGCTTTCAGCTCAAGGTAACACATTTTTAGATGTAAAAAATTTATATGACTAGTGTTATGGTAATTACTTACATGTATTATTTCACCAATTAAACTAAAATCAAAGATAACATTAACACAGGTATAAAAATGGTAACTGTGTCTTATTTATCTTTATAGTTTGCATAATGCCTGGCTCAGTATCTGTCCAGTTGAATGAATGAAAGAATAAATGAATGAATAAGAGTGTAGAGTTAGGGCTTCTTCTCTCCTGAAGCTTATGGACCAAATGGAAAAATAGATAAGAAACTAAATTAAATAAAATATAAGATTGCCATATGACCATAATGTATAGAGAAGAGAGGCATAATTTCTAGTTAAGATAATCAAGGAAAGCTTCATGGAAGAGACTCTTATTGAATGACAGATAAGTAATAAGGATTTCTGTTGTCCTTTTTTTAGATCAACATGGACAAACTAGTTCAGTGAAAATAAAAAGTATGAGATTCAAATTTTTCAGAACTGTAGAGGTGAGCATAGTGAACATTCAAAACACTTTCATTTAATGAATGAATGATTGAATCTTTCAAACAAAATTTTTAAGATACTAGCTTTTAAAAATGAACTGATGTTAAGATGTCTGGTGTTACTTGGAATCAGTTAGATAGGAAATGATCAAAACACTGTAATCAAGAATCTTGCCATACTCAGTTTGGCTCTTCTTGAAATCACAGAAGTATCTTAGAGAGTGCTTTACTCTGCTATAGAGATTTAATGATCCTGAACAATTTATAGAAGCATTTTGGATATATAATCAAAGAATGAATCAAACATCTTTAAAGGTTGCATCATTTCCTCGAGAGGGAGAACACCAAGCCAAGAATCTTCAGTTATATCCTCATTCCTGACTTACCCCATTCAATTTTAACGTCTTTTGGCAGCCTGGCCATAAAAGCTAGGATGTGAGAATTCCTACTTGATTTCTGAATGTTAATTATACTTTAGTCTTTGCATTGATCATTTGGTTTTATTTCTTTTCACAGAAAACCACTTGCAATGACTCCTAGGTTACTCCCAGAGCTGGGACTTTTATACCAACAATAAAAAGAAGCATTATTTACCATAAGGCATTTTTCTATTTGATGGCAATGACTCATAGTGCTTTTCTTTACTCAAGGGTAAAATAATAATGGTTCTACCTGAAATTTAAGAACTTTTTTTTTTTTAATGTTTCTAAATTTTACCCAGGGTTGTAATCATCAAAAGGTAAATAAGAACTTAAGGCATTAATTACGGTGGTGGGACTTCAGTTTGAACACATTCAATGAACTTTCCAAATATTGTGCTTTTATCTGATTCCATTAGAAACATTTTGAAAAATGGTAAAATGAAAGTCAACAATGTTAATATAATAAACGTAAGTTATTTAATGGTTTTGGCGATCACATTTGATGCCCTATATATATTCCCATTGAGGAAAAGCTCCATTTGAACTGAATGCCTGCATATGTTCAGTAAAGTTCAAATAATTTGAAATTTTGACTAACAAAACCATGATGAACACTTTTCAAACAGTAACTTCTAAATTAATTAGCACTTTAAGGTGAATCATGTTTTTTGAAAATGTATATGGTATATTTTCAGGAACATGTATAGAAATGTTTGAAAACTTCTGCATGATAAGATATGAGCCTTTTATAAAACTTCTTAAACTAATTCAGAGATTTGTATTATCCTCCATCTTCTCTATTTGTCATGCTTCTATATATTTATAATGATTATGGCTATGTGGTTACCTTGACCTTGAATTCCCCCCAAAATAAAAGGGTGATTGGAATAGTTGAACATATATCATAAACATTAGGAGACTTTTAAACTTTAGGAGCAAAAATATATGTTTTCATAGATAGAAGCCCCACTTTTGAGGCATGTCAGGGATCACTTGGGAAACCAGTTGAAACTAGGATTTCTGAGCGCCATTCCTAAAGGATGTCCATATTCTATAAATATTTGAGATAAGAAAGGGCTGCATGAGAAAAGAGTAAGACAGAGGAATTTAAAAGAGCTGGAAAGAACTTTTGAGGATGATGGATTCGTTTTTTATCTGAATTGTAGTGATGACTCCTCAGGTGTGTATATTAGTCAAAACTTATATAAACCGTCAATAAAGCTTTTAAAATTAAATAAAGTATACCATGGATGAAGGCAAAGAAGAGATTCCTTTGTTCTCTGAGGCACTTAGTTTTAGAGGTTCTCGTGTCTAATATCAAAGCCCATTCTGACCCAACCACGTTGTGAGGGGAGTGTGTGTGTGTGTGTGTGTGTGTGTGTGTGTGTGTGTGTCTGTCTTGTGAAGGAGTTTGTTAACAGGAAGCAGTAGCACTAGGCCTCAAGCAGGACCCATAAAGAAGAGTAGCCTTCCTTGCCCTATGAGGGGCCATTCAGTGTGGGTTTGCAATTGTGAAGAGTACAGAGTCTTGACCTTGACTCCTAGGCCCCTCTGGTGACTATGGTACCATACAGAAGTTGCAGCCTCTTTTATATTGCCCAAATTGTTTGGGTTTTAATGGCAGTGGTATGCAATAATGAGAGAAGTTGAGGTCAGCAATCCTAGAGAATTTGCAAAACAGTCTCTGATTTCTAGGCAGATGACCATATGTGAGTTAGGAAAATGACCGATTCATAGGCTTTATAAGCATTCTTTAGGTTGTTTAGCAATAACTTGAGCTGAAAAACCTCAAGATAAGAGAAAATTCACTTTACCAAGAAAAGATGGTAGCTTGGAGCACTTGAATATTAAAACAGATATGACTCAGCTGGAAAGTGGGAAGTATATTTACTGAGAGCAAACAAAGAGGAAGGACCCAAGAGTTGCCTAGTCTTGCTTTATAAATTTCAGGAAGTGGAGTGAATATTGATCGTGTGCTTTGCCTAAAATCACACACACAGTGTGACTTTCTGAACTAAGGGGAAAAAACTAGTTTTTTTCAGTTCTCTTTCAATAGCTCTTTCTACCAAGTGCAGATCCTTTTTTCATTTTTATTTTTTTAATGACTCTTAAGAAATGAACTGCAAACTGGAAAGAATAGAGGATGATGGTTAAGAGGTATTTGAAGTTCAGCAAAATCAGACATGGGCAAGCACTTAGGTGTTACAAATTTTTGTATACTGATTCAGAGTCATAAAAATTATATATCAGTATTGTGAAAGATCTTTCAGATTTAATGTAGAATCAGTCTTGGATAAGTCTTAATGAACAACAATTATGTTTAAAAAGGAAATTGGAAGAGATAAGATTCTGGAAAGTCTGACATATCTGATAACACACTCTCAAAACCATCTATAAATGAACAGGGTTTAGTTAGATGACTCTTCAATTCTCAGATAAACCTAATCATAATTCAACATTCCTGGGCTAAATAAGTGTTGTAGGATGAGGCTAAGAAAGATCCTAGTAGGCTCTTTTAATAACATGAGTGAGAATTGGAGAAGTGCCCTGGAGTCTGGTGTCAAAACATTGGCTGTAAGTAATTTAATAAGTTTTCATCTATATCTATATCATCTATATCTATATCTCTATCTATCTATATATCTATATCTGTATCATCTATATCTATATCTATATCTATCTATATCTAATATATATCTATATCTAATATATTGATAGATAGATAGATAGATAGATAGATAGATAGATAGATAGATAGAAAGAGAGGCTATGGGTGAGTTGTGCTTATTCTTCCTAAGGCTATACCTTAGGAAATAAGTATAACTCTGAATGAGTTTGGCAGGAGAATAAGTATTGCTAACTAGTATTGCATACTAATAAGTATGTAAATAGGTTTAAAAAGACATTTATATAATATTCTACCTCAAGTTCTACATCTTCCAGGGAGGTATTTTCTTTGACTTTTATAGGCCACATTTATTTGGTCTTTCTCTAAATTTCAATAGTATGCAGGTTTTTCTATAATTAATTTTTACTTGTGTCAACTATGTATAAAGACCAGGTTAAATATTACAGGAGATACATATGTGAAAAGGTAATTGGGTTGTCAACTTCTTGAGGTCAACTAGAAAAGTCTTCAATATTTTGAAAGTTGGGTTAGAGTTTATGGGAGAGAGAAGAAATTTCAGTTAGAAGTTAGGAATTCTAAATGGAGGGCCAGGAAGTAAGCCGTGGCTAGACTATGGAGTTTATAATGTTAAGAGGTAGGAAATCAAGCTGGCACTAAAGGTTGAGGTCAGACTGTGAACAACCTACAGAATGGAAGGAAATATTTGCAAACATATATTTGATAAGGGACTCATATCTAAAATATACAAAGAACACTTACAACTTAGTTATAAAAAAATAAATAATCTAATTTTTAAAAATGGTCAAAGAATCTGAATAGACTTTTATCCAGAGAAGATATTGTCAGTAGGCACATGAAACAATGCTTAAAGTCATTAGTCATCAGGGAAATGCAAATCCAAATGACAATGAGATATCATTTCACACCCATTAGGATGGCTACAACAAAAAAGTTAATAACAAGTGTTGTCAAGGACATGAAGAAATCAGAACCTCAGACACTTCTAGTAGGAATGTAAATTAATGTGGTCACTTGGAAAACGACCTGATAATGCTTCAAAAGTTAAACATAGAGATGACATTTGATACAGCAGTTTTATTTCTAGGTATATATCTAAGAAAAAACAAAAACCTATGTTCACATCAAAATTTGTATATGAATATTCATAGCACCATTATTCACGATAGCCAAACAGTGGAAAGAACCCAAATACTTAACAACTGGTGAACAAATAAACAATATATATGATATACTCATACATTGGAATATTATTCAGCCATAAAATGGACTGAAATGCTGATATGTACTGCAACATGGATGGAACTTGAAAACATAACGCTAAATAATAGAACTCAACCTCAAAAGGTCATACGTTGTATGATTCCATTTATATGAAATAAAATAGTCATTTCTATAGAGACAGAAAGTAGATTAGTGCTTGCTTGGGGTTGGTGGGTGCGGTGAGAGAAAGTGTACAGACTTGAGGAGGGGTAATAGTTAAATGGTACAGGGTTTATTTTGGCACTGATAGATGTGATTGTGGTGATGGTTGCATAACTCTGTGAATATACTAAGAAACATTGAACTGTACACTTTAAAAGAGTGAAAAGAAGGACCAACCCAATAGCAAAGACTACCTTTAGGACCTAGATTGTGGTCTCTACTGCTCACATTAAAAGGAACTTGTATCTCTGTTTTTTGGGAAATGGCTGATTGTACATATGGGACAAAAAAGAAATATACAAAGTGAGCCTGAAACATCCTCTAGTATTTGAAAGCAAGGTAACTATCAAAAACTGTTGGATTATATCTGCAGAATCCAGAAGACAACCTAAATAAGCTCCTCTGGTCAAAGATGAAATAATTTAAGCATCAGTTAAGATAAAACTACAGGGGATTGAATCACATCAAATATGTTCAGTTCCATGAGTTTATAATAATGCTATTAGAAATAACTCATTGATGACTTTGGGTGTTTCTTTTTATTTATTTATTTTTGAAAAATTCTAAAAAAATAATCAAGCATTTCTCCATGGTAGCCAAACAATTGATGAGGGGTCATTTTCCTATATAAAAGTATTCTAGCTAATACATTACGAAAAGATGACAAATGTCACTATTTTGTACCTCTCCAATGAATTAATGGATCTAAGTAGTAATCATCAATAGTTGATAACATCAAAAAAGAGATATAACCATGTATAATCTAACAAAAGTATACAGTATGACCTGTGCATGAAATTTGCCCAGAAAAGAAAAAAATTAATCTGAATCTGATCAAGAATCTAAATATACCTACCAATTTATGGGAAATATAGATTGCAAAGGATCTCTATAAATGACATCACAGGACTTTAATTTGCATAACAGACTTTAGAAAACTGCAAGATAAATGACCTGCTATCTTCAAGAACAACAAAGAGAAATGCAAGAAATAAAACAGAAGGAGAAGGCTTCAAAAGACATATCAGTCATCATAATATATGGACCTTATTTGGATCTTGATTTAAATGAATTATCTGTTTAACAAATTTATAAGATGATCAAGACTACATGAGCACTATCTATGTATTTGATGATATAAAGAAACTATAGTTAATTTATTAGGTGTGATTATATCTTTTATGCTTTCTAACAGAAATCTCATATTTCATAAATATATGCTGAAATAGTTCTTTAATATGGAATGATTTGATATCTAGGAATTGCTTTAAAATAATTGAGGGAATATTATGAAACAGGCTTGCCATGTGTTAATAGTTGTCAAAGCTGGTGATGAAATAAGTAAGTTGAAGTTAAAATACCATAGCCACCACATGTGTTTAAAACTTTAATACTAAAATTTTAAAATAAAGTTTACCAGAATGAGTAGTAACTGTTTTTAGACCCCATGATCAGTAAGACAATTTGAAGAAAGGGAAATAAAGGAACAAGCTCTTATGCTTATCTTTCAGAACCAACATTGCCTCTCTATTCTGCTGGTCACAGGTGTTGGTCTCTAAGCTCAACTCAGCTTAACCAAGGATGTATCAGAGCTATTTCATTAAGTAATTCAGAGTAAGAATGTGTCACAAATTTAACTGTTTATTTGTTTGAAATATTCAATTTATTCATTTCCCATGGATGACAAGAATTTTGCCTGTAGGTAACAGTAGGCAATGGGTGTTTCAGCATCAGTGAAATTCTATTTAAAAAGAATAACTGGAAAGGGGAAGGACATACTTCATTAAAAACCAAAGAAAAGAGAATGAGAGTACAGATTCAATGGAATGTGGAAGAGTACAAAGAAAAAGAAAAGAAAAGAAATGTTCTATTATCAATTGAAAAGGAATGTAAGCTGACTAAAAAATAGAGCAGAGTTTTCATGGGTACAAAAAAAGTCTATATATTTAGAAAATGAATAAGCCTACTTAATGTTTAGGTAGCTTTTATAATAGGAAAGTAATTTATAAAGATTGATTTATTTACCCAAGATCAGAAGACATTTTGTGATTGTAATATTTCTTTTTAGGATTCTGATATTTTGACATAATAAATTATTTTTGAAGAACTAAATATTGATATTTATGTTGATAATCATTTTTTTGATGTTTTTTTTTAATCTAAATCTTAACTATTTATGTCTTAAGATGTACTGGAGATCATCATTTCAAATAAACAAAGTATATTCAAACTTTTCTGATTATATTTCTCTCTTGTTTAAAACCTTTCCAAGTTGTAATCTTATTGTTATTACTCTCATATCCTAGGCTACCAATGTGTCTGAGCATCTTTTGTTATGTTTACTAGACATGTATTTTTCATCACAGTCACTTTGGGCTTTACTCTGCTATATGAGGCAGGCAGAATTTAAGATGATCCCCAAGATTGCCACACTTTAACATTCTTGCATACTCTAAAGTTATACAGAAATTAAAATGAGTACAATCAATGTCCTCTTAGGATGAGGAGAGTGGTGTAAATGGTAGAACATTATGGAACATGGGAGGATGGATGTTTAGTAGATTATGTGAGGATATGAGAAGAAAATAGGAAGGAGGTACTCAGGCTCAGTTTCCAGCTCTTCCCTAGAGCTCAACTATCTGCATTTGCTCATAGCTAGTATCCATCCTTATTTCTTTGATTTTCTTTCAGGAAAGATCCACTGAAGACTGACCATGTTTCAACTTTAAGTAATTTAACCAGAGGCCTTTTTATTCCAATTATGCTCCCAGTGGTACTGGACTCTGGTTCTCACTCAGGTAGAGCAACATCTGATAGCTTTACTTTTAAACAAAAAGTGACACTATTCTGTGATTGGTATTTATCTACAGATTAAATAAACTTATCTGTTGAACATTTTGTACATATCTGTCTTTGTCTACATTAACACAGATATGGTTTGAACATCATGTTACAGGACATAATTAAAAACCTAGTATTGTCTTTTTTTGGTTTCAAATTTGCTATCACTGGAGGCACCTACTAATATATCTTCTTATCACTAGAAAAAAAAAGAACTTATTTTCATTTAATTCATTTATTTAATAAACAATTATTTAGTACTTACTACACCTTGGTAGACACAGAGACATAAAAATGAATAAGAACATAGTGTCTGCGTAGGACAGTAAGTGGTACCTAGTAAAGAGGTAACTATATTGACCCTTTTCAATTTTAGTACATATCAGCTTGAGCTCTGGCACACACACACCCTGACTTCTTTGGGCTTCAGTTTATTCTATAACATGATGGGGATGATGATCTCAAATGTCTTAAATGTGATAGTAGCAGGTCAAGTTGGGAGGGACATTGGTGAGAGACTGAGGCTAGAATTAAGATGCAGCACTAGTAGAACTTCATGGGAAAGTAGACTTAAAACTATAATGTTTAATTTTACTAAAGAATATTTGATGAAACAAATTAAAACAAGATTTTTAATGCCTATTGGATTGTCAAAAAGAAAAGCTGGTTATATTCAATGTTGGAGAATATTTGGGAAACAAGCACAAATACAAAGGGTGAGAGTGAAATTTGACAATGTCTATTAAAATTTTAACTTTGATTCAGCAATTCTACTTCTAGAAATTCAGCCTATAAAAATGCTCTAACAAATATTCAAATACTTACTTGTAAGAATATTTATTGCAGTGCAGGTTATAATGACTTCCAACCTGGAAACAACCTGAATGTTAAGAATCACCATAAGTAGGAAATTGGTTAAAGATAGTACACTAATATAGTAGACTGTCATACTATTATCAAAATGAGTTAGATGTAGTTATATGTATTGACAGGGAAAGATGTCTATGATATGTTTTTCATTGAAAAAGGTGAGTGCTAAAATCTATGATCCATTTATCTAAAGAAATTATATAAGTATACAACATATCATTCATACTATGTATAACTATACATAGTAGAAATACACATACAAAGTATAATATATACATATATATGTATTTTTATACAATCAGTAGATGTTTATATATAGAAGATTCTAGAAATATACACACTAAATTGTTAATAGTATTCACCTTCAAGAAGTAGACTAGGATTAGAGAGGAGACTTCCACTTCTGTATTTGTACTGTTTGCAAAAATTTTAAGAACTATATACTATTTTTACTACAAAATCTTTTAGATAATTTTTTAATATACACAAAAATTTATAAACAGGAAACTATGCACTTGCCTATAGAAGAGATCAGGCTAGAGTTCTCAATATAAATATCAGTGAAAATATAGATCCAGAATAAAAAGTAGGGTCCCAAGACAGTGTCTGCACCAGCCATAAGATCACCATGAAGAGGACTGCTTATACTTAAGAAGCAGGAAATGTGTGCAGAGGAAAGTGACTGGATAGGGAAAAGGATCAACATGTTAAGGTCATGAGAGTGGGAAAAATAAGTCCACATTGGGCTATTCCTAAGACTCAAGGGCAGCTGGCTGATTATAAGGGGTTTCCTTAAGAAGACTGATGCTTTCTTGTACAGACCTAAGGACAGGTACTATCCCCTGTTACTAGAGGTGCCAATGATCTTAACTTCTGTTCCAAGAAGCAAAGGCTGCAGAGATCTGTAATTCCCAGCACCTGAATTAGAAATTATCCAAAATAAAACCTACTCATAAAATTTTAAAGATATAATACTATGGGGTATGTATGTGGGATAGCAAGTGGCAGTTTGTGTGTGGCTAGACTAGAGAGTGAAATGGAACCAGTTTATATATCTATTCCTGTTTTTTTTTTATACTTACTGGAAAGAATACTAGACCCATAGTTAGAAAAATCTTGCTGTGCTTGTATCCTTGTTCTAATGACAATTTCTATGACCTCAGTAAATTATGTAATTTCTCTGAGCTCAGTTTTCTCCTTAGTGAAATGGGACTTTTTAATAATACCTATTTTATTAAATAATCTATTATATAGTTAAGTGTTTGTCATTGCACTTACCATGTTATCTCACAAAACGGTGACTAGTATTAATCCTTGAACACATAGAATATAACAAGTACTATGGAAACACTTTTATATTATTTTATTTAACCCTCACAAAATCTTTAAGGTTGATATTATATATTTGACACTGTACAGATGAGGAAACAAGTGAAATAACTTAAGTAACTTGTCCCAAACTAGTAAGTGGCTGAGTTGAAAGTCAAGCACAGGCTTTTAAGTTATTATACTGTATTATTTGTTTTTTCCTTCTTTCATATTAGAAAGCTGTGTCTTAAATTCCTTAAAATCATAGAACATTATCAATGAGAGGTAAGGAAGAGAGGAAGCAATAAAGGTGAATTCTTAAAATGTAGTAATCTGGATGGAGCTGTTTAATTATAATATAATTATAATCTCTGCAAAGGTGAAAATAAAGACAGTCTTTCATCAGTATTTATCAATATCTTTTACAGACTATGGAGAGTCTTTGATTTGATTTTATAAAATTTATTTATACATCTGTAACAGTCTGTTTTACACATGTGTACAGTTTCTTTTAAATAAAGGATATTGCAGAATCTGCAGATTTTATACTCTGCTTCTCTTAATAATGAGAGGGAGAACAATGGCTAAGCTATTTCAAATATACTTTTTACTTTGTTGTAATATGAGTTTTGAATTGTGCCAAATATAATAGTTATGAACAAGCTATGTTTTCATAGGGGAAATTTTTAATTCTCTTTAAAACAGAAAATTTTGAGAAGGGAGAAGTTTTCTATTTCACTCTAATTATAAGTCTTCACAGAGATTTGTTCTCAATTAATGCTCCCTTTAAGAAAATGACACCACATTTTATTGGGAATAGTGAGAACCACTGTTGCCTCCTTGAATATCTGTATTTCCCCATTAGCAAGGGGGAAATAGGGGATGATGAAGAGAATCAAGAGCTATGGGAGGGTGAAGAAATGAGTTTGTATTTCTTGGAAAAGTTATGGAGGAATTACCATTAGTCTTGGAAAACATGGTACTCTTATCTTCTCTATGGCAGGGATATATGCCTTCTGGAAAAGATCCATATGCCTGGTAAGAGCAGTTTATTCCCAGACTGTGTTTTCCATAGAATGTAGGCAAAGACATGTGGAGAAATTTTCAACTACAGTGCCACTTTTTTTGCTGGAATTTTCTAACAATCAGGATCATTGCAATAGCTTGTGCCTCTCAGATGAAGATCATCCTTATAATGCAGCCACCACCAGATGAAACTGTGGATGCTTCAGTGACTGGGCTAGTTTGTCATAATGGCTAAATCTACGATTACACAAAAATATCTTACAACTTCATCTATAAATAAAAACAGGTGGAGAGTTTACCATGCCAAGAAAACAACTAATATCTGGACTCGACTGATTCAAATACCATAATTTGATTTATTTATTAAACATCTATTATATACTAGTAATTAAAGTTTCAAAGATAAATAAGGCATGTTCTTTTGTTTTAGGAGCACAAAGCTAAGTTAGAGAAACACATTTGAATAATGACTTTCACTAAGTGTTACAGAATAAGATTTGTGTAAACATCAGGGGTATACAGACAAGGGGAAAATAACATTTTGGGATTAAGTTAAGATTAAATGGTAGACCAGATACAGAGAGATGATTGTTAAGACTAAAAGATCTGCAATTTTACCCTACTGGCAACCTAACAAGTTAGCCTACTGCATTTTCATGGATGCAAACAGAAAACACAAGACTCTTGGGTCAGAGACCAAAAACTTCATTACACATGGTTCTGCAAACAACATAACTTTTACTGACATTGGTTCCCCTATTTATCCAAGTCTCTCAAGGGCAATGCAGAAGGACTAAAGGAATGGGGCATATAAAGTGGGTTTGGATCACAGCTGAGAAAACCCTAGATTAGGAAATCCAAATCTTTTATAACAGAACTCAAATAGACCTACCTAAACTCTATCCCAGGGGAAGATGTTATCCATATTATATTGCATGATAAACAAACCTGCTCTCAGTCCCAGAACAAGAAACTATCTCTATCCTCCAAGGCTCTTTGCTGTATAGATACAATTAAAGAGATAGCCCTGAACAAAAGCTGCAAGTACCTCTGCTTGTAAAATGTGCAGAAATGTACAAGATCCATGGAGAATTGTCTCTTAACAATATCTGCCCCTTTTTTTCTGTACCTCTTGGTTTCTAAATAATTTTTCTATGTGTATAAGACACTTTGACTAATCTGATTAATCTGAGAAAAGCTACTTCTTGACTTATGTTTCTCTTGTCTCCTAAAGTATAGCCATAGCCTTAGAGAAGACATTGGGAAAAGGAAGGGCATGACTATGCACCTACCTGCCAGGACAGAATGAAAATGTGTCATGGCCATGAGGATATTTGAAGACTCCAGAGTGTAGTATAGTATCTGACTTATTGCTCTGGGTGCATCTATGGAATATAGAGAAGAAGGTTTGATGGTTTGTTTCACCTGAATTTTTCTAGGATCGCACATATGCTGCATTTTCTTTTGTTTGTTGGAGTTTTTCAAATGATAAATGGCCAGATATCAAGCTTTCTGTCACTTATCAGCCAACAACATCAACCTTCCTTTCTCAGTGAGATACAGGAATGCTGCTGCTGTTGCTGCTGCTGTTTCACTGATAGGTGTTTTGCCAGCCATGGGTAAGGTTATGTGACAGTATAGTGAGCCCAAGTTAATTGCTCCTTCCAGTGCTGAATGCTAGCTGCCTAGCAGATCTCATTCCCAAGCAGAAAGCGATGGACTAACTAGTAAAAATCACCAGGTTCTAAATTCTCTCTCATCTTAAAGAACAGCAACAACAAATCTCAGATATTTGAAATGTATTTTTAGCTTTTTAGTATTTATGGTGACATTTTAAAAACACTGTTACTTATAAAGCTGTCCTGCCTTATTTTCTCCTGCATGTCCTCTCTCATCTTTCCTTTACTTTTTCTCTTTGTCTTCCCAATCCGGAGTTACCTTCAGAAAGTGGTCAATACCCTTTTGAAATAAAGAGCCACTGTGCCTTGTCTTCACATTCCAACTGGCAGACAGCCCAAAATTTCATTTGCAGGCACCACATATTTGTTCACTTTGGTACATGGTGACAGACATTTGAAACATGGTGAAAAAAAAAGGCTGTAGAAATCAAATTGCACTTTTGAAACAAAACGGCAATAAAAACAACTCCCCGATCTTTCTAATGTCTTGTAGCTCAGCAATAGTTTTCAACTAGCGTTCACAGCCAGCTCTGCCTTGATTGCAATTTCTGATGGCTTCAGCCAAATAACACCTTCTTTTTAGAAACTACTTAATTATAGTAACTTTACCTCAAACTACTCCCAATAAAATACAAAAATGGATGGAAAGATTTGCTGGAGTCAGCTGTAGTTAAATAAATGACTTTCTGTTCCTGACAGGTGGTGACAGTTTATACTCTTTTGGCCTTTTGTCAAAATTCACAACTTTTATAATCTTATATATACATCATTACTGTTAACTACTCTCACATTAAAAGAAAAAGAACTTCCTTCCATGCTCTAACCAATATTATAACCATTCATGTGTTTAGAGTGGTGAGAAAGCAATGTGTTACAGTAGTTCCCTGTCATAGTGGATACATGCTAAAGTCAGGCGTGTTGTGATTTGAATTCTGATTCTTCTATACAAGTGCTTAATGTGACCTTGAATCCATTGCTTAACCTCTTTAAGCCTCAGTCACATAATATATATATAATATATAATGTGAATATAAAAGTAACTATGTTGTTGAGTCGTTGTGATGATTGAGTGAAATAAATCATGTGCAGCACGAGAGAAGAGACTGCTAATTTTCCATCGAAATTTTTTCTCCTTGTCCTCTTGGGCCCAATATAGACCTCATTTTCTATCTTCCTTCATGAGTAAGTATGGCTGTGTGACTAAATTTTTTCTACTGAAATGTGAACAGAAAGAAGTAATATGTTCCACTTCTGAGTCTAGATCATGTGGCATTGTATTTGTTGACTCCATGTTCTTTCTTCTTCCATGCGAAACCAGGACATAGTGGTACCTTTGTGTTTTGTCCATACAGGTGGCCATGTCTTAGACTCTAGATACTAGGAAGATGGCAGATGTAACTCTTTAGCCCTGGTTCCCTTGTTGATTCATGGAACAAAGGCCATCTACTCACCCTGGACATCTTGTTTGAGCTATTGTATTTTTAAATATCTTTGTTAGAGCACTATAGCCTTTTTTCTAACTAGGTATCTAGATGAGATTCAGCTGGTTAAAGATGTTCAAAACTATAGGTATTGAGTCAATTCCTTTATCAGACTATTATTTCTTTAATGGAAGTATTCATGTTTTAATGCTCTTTGTATCCTCCTCATTAATGAGCTTGGGGCCTCGTGCATAATAAATTTGTTACAATTCTTTATTGAATAAATACAGTTCCTGAGATTAAATTTTAGTTCATAATATTCAGAGTTTAAAGTCATACTTGTCATGTGTTCTTTTCTTTTTCCCTTCAGATCTGACCTTTGTGGTTTCCCTTCCTCAACTGCAGGCTATTTAGAGTCTAGAATTAATAATGTTTTATGATTCAGTTCTGTAAACATAAGATTGTGCTTGGCAGCAGAATGGGCCAGGATCTGACATGATAAATTCTTCTTTAAAATTTAATAAACCTTTAAGAAAACTGGGAATTCCTACCTCTAGATGACTCTTATATTATGGATAACAACGACAATGATTTTCTGGAGAAATTAAGCAGGTAGTAAAAATACTCAGAAAAGTTGCCATGAATTTAAAACTAATCACGTGCAATTTAGAGTTCATCATTCTCAAGCATTATTTCATGAGATAGGTTTAGGTCATTATTAAGAATGTGCTTCTTCTTGCATTAGAAACTAGATAAAAGGAATGGTGGTTTATGACTGCTATATAGTTGATGAGATATTAAAATTCGCACTGCAGCAGGAGCTCAAAAGAAAATATCTGAGAGAATTGTGTCCTTTCTAGTTGTTTCTATGGCTTGGATTCTAGTCTGGGTTATAAACTGGCATGAAACCATTACCATTTTAATAAACACTTTATGTGCCTATATATGCTTCGTATATAATTAATATGGATAATCTTGGGCAAATGGTTGTTAACTGATTTTTAAACTTCAAATCACATAGGCCATGGATAACTCAATAGTGAGGAACAAGTTTTCCCTAAGCATATGTCATCCCCCTGGCTGCTTGTCTTAGGAAAGTTTACTTTAGGAGCCATATGAGTTTCAACTCCAATTTTGACACTCTATAATATCTATCCCTGGTAAAGTTACTTAGTGCTTTTGAGGCTTAGCTTTCTAAAACTTTAAAATGGAGAAAATAATAGAACTTACATGTCCTAACATTATTGTGAAGGCTAAATGAGAAAATGATGTAAACCTTATAATAATGTCTGGAAGTTATTAAGTACTCAAAAGAGTCAACGCATTTTACTTATTCAGAGCAGTGGTTCTTAAATATGGTCCATAGACCAGTATCAGCATAACTGAGGATCTTGTTAGAAATAAAAATTCTTATCACTAATCTAGAACTACTAAATCAGAAACTCTTGGGGTAAAGCCCAGCAAACTGTGCTTTAACAAACCCCTTAAGTAATTCTGATGCATCTAAAGTTTAAGAACTACTTCATCCAAATGATTTAACATTTCTGGGGTTTCATTTTTTAATCTATAATACATTTCTGTGATCAACATATGATGTTCGGAAACTGTTCCCTTTATTGTGAAAGAAGCATTCTAATTTTCTATTATGGAAACCTTCTCTTCTCCATTTTCAGTCCATATGGTAGAATGGGGATGATTTCGCCCCTAGTTTTAGGGTGGATCATGTTGTAACACCTAGCCTAACACTAACACTAATATGGTAATACACTAAGTGTATTCCATCCTCCAGGCTACATACAGATATGTGATCTAATTTAATGACAGCCATGTCTAGGAATTTGACTGGAGTTGTTGAGAAAATAGGAACTCACCACCACTAAAATTACTAAGAGGAGAATGTAAACCTGAAGTTAATACAAAAACATAAGCTCTTATTGGATGGTGCTAAAATGGAGAATTTTAGAGGCAAAGGACAGACAAAAACTCATTCTTGATGACATCGATTAAATTCTTAGTCTGGCCATGCCAGAGGATTTTCCCCTTCACTTTTCAGACCAAATAAATAAACAAATAATAATAATAATAATAATAATAACAATAGTAATAATAAAAATATACATCTCGCACCTGTCTTCAATATTTGAACACATTTTCTTATTAAAATAATCAGTTTTGTATGTTTTAAAATGAGTCCCAATTAATAAGCTATTTCGTTATATTTTTGTAAGTAGTAAAATAAATCAATGTATATAAAACTATGTAAGTCTAGGTCATCTGAGAAGCAGACTCTAAAATGGAATTAGGGATGCAAGATATTTATTAGAGGAATGCCTAGAGGGAAAAATGAGTAAGGAGTAAGAGAACTAGGGAGCCATCAAAATGTAGTATAGGTCTGATCCTTGTAAAGGAGAGAAAGAAAGGAGATTGTGTGGAAGAGTGTTAGATGGCAGCACAGTTCTAAGAAAGCCCTTGAGCCAAAGTTACCCAGCAGAGGAGTTCTCCATCTCCCAAGAATGGACTACCCTCTGTTTGGCCACATGTAATTATTGGTTAGGAGAGAACCATAGATAGCGTGGCCTCCGTGAGAAGGCCGTGATAGATTTCAGAGTGCAGTAGTTGAGACCTAGATCAATCATGTTCCTCACACACGGAGATCTGAGACACATCTTCATGACCACGTTAAATGCCCAGGGCAGTGTCTAGAATCAGTAGGGCTTCAAGAAAGGCTTATGACCTTTCCACCTAACCTGTTCTTCTAAAAGAAAACCAAATGTTCTCAGAAACCCTGCACACCTCTTCTTTGTTCTAAGTATCCTGGGTCTCTTTCAGCAGCCATGTGTTCTAAATATTGCAGACTAATTACACAAAACAAACTACTGTCCCAGCAGAGAGCAAGCTATTCAGTTAGTTAGTTATTGTAAATCCTACTCAGGTGCTGCCTTTAATGTATAACTGCCAGATATACATACTGATTTTGTCAGTATTACACTTGGACTAGAATCAGCATAGGTTCATAGGGCACTCCCTCTTTCTTATTCTGATGGAGTATAATTTCCACATACCATAACCCCAGTTTATCTTCTTATGACTTTGGAGTTAGTAGTTGTGTATGAAGTTGAATGACTTTTAAGGCTAGAAAATACAGTTACAAATTCTTGGAAATCTACATGCAGCAAGATCTAGCCAGGCCATTTTCTAACATTTGTTCTCTCCTCTGGTTGAAGAGTTGAGGATTAGTAGCAGCCAGCTGAATTGTAAATATCCGAATTTAAAAAGAATCACTCCATCAAATTTCTGAGGTTACCTAAAGCGCTAAATATATAAATGAATTAATACCTAGGAGAGGGCTTTTCCTCCAGTGTCCCATCCCCCAGCAGCGAGAGCCTTTCTCATAGCACGTCTTCAGGTTTCAGTTCTCTGAGCCTCGGTTTTGAAACCCTTCTTTAAAAACTGTCTACCGTTCTATCAGGTTGGAAGTGAGGCAATCCAATTACCTTTCCTGGCTCTCTTTATAATCTTCTAACTCATTTTTCAGAGTCTCTAAAAGACTCATTCAGTCTCACTTTGTCATTACTCAAATGTTCCAATCATGTTATAAATGACCCAGCTCTGGCTGTGGTGAATGCTAAGAGCTCCTGTACAGTGATCTGGAATAAGTTAGAATCTAGGCTAAAATGAAGAAGCAACATCTGAATATAGCCCTAGAAGAGAGAGGCTTGAGCATCCTGGACCAGGACACTGGCTAGTGTTGGTAATTGTAGTCCAAAGGGCAGGGACTAAAGCTGGATTCCAATACGAAACAGTACTTGGCTAGGAGAGACTGAGAGGCAAGCCAAATCAGAGCCCATCAGGTTATGGCAAGCCAAGAAGCAATATCTAGGCCATTGGTCCTGGGGCAATATGGAATAGGGGTTTCAGAGCCAGGAGTTCACGGCAGAATGGAGTTAGAGTTTAGAGAGGCAGCAGGTAAGATACAAGTAAGCAGGATCTAGGAGGATTGCCATGATTGACAAAGGGTATCTCTGGCTCGTCACTATTCATGATAAGTGTGTGACACCAGAATATTTGAGTTGCCTTAAAAGGCCAGAGACATTTAGGGGTATGACAGAGGTTCTGTTTTTATATTAAAAGTTTAAGTCCAAATAGTGTGGGGGAAAAACTCAAGTTCCATATAAACTTGTTAACTCCAAGAAATTGAACTTGAGGGAAGTGAAGCAAGATGCAGTTTTGAAATTCCTAAGCAGAGCTGATTTTTGGTTTTAGTTGAAAATCTTGTCATCAAGGAAGATCATGCGAAAATTACTGGAGAGATTTTCAGAAGCAAAACTTACTCTGAAGCCAGCAGTGAGTACTTACTTTTGCCTCTTTCTAGATATTATAATGGAGTGGTTAAGAACATGAATTCTGGAGCTAAGTTGCCTCACTTTTAATTTCAGTCTTGCCAATTACTAGCTATGCATGACCTTGAGCAAGTTACAGATGCAGTCTCTGTATCTAAAAAGTGAGAATAATACTAATTCTTATGTCATAGAGCTGTTATGGACATTAAATGAATGAATACATGTAATGTTATTAGATCAGAGCCTAGCACATAGTAAGTGGTCATTAGTGTTAGCTATTTCTATTATTCACTTGGAAATTTTGAGTAGAACATTCAAAGGCTCAATCTGCGGCTTCTGAACATTTTAAAAACAGTGAAACTCAACACATAGGATAGATGAACATGAGACCCCAGTTAGTGCAGGAGATGGGGAACCCATAGCCCTGCACACATTGAGCCCTCTATACGACTTCATGGAATCAAAGAGCCACAAAGATCACAGTTTGAAAATGACTGAGTTAGAATTGGTCACACCCTGTTTTCTAGGGAGCAAGGTGCTATTGTCTGTCTGGATTCACAGTGGTTCCTGAAATGGAACTCATCATGCCTGGAGTAGTATGGATGGACATTTGGAGATGAAAGTAGGATAGAATGGAACTCATTTGACACATGGCTGTGCCCTCATTCACATTGTAGTTTTTTAGCACAAATAACCACCCACTGCTTTGAATTCTTTCAAAATATAATGAAGTATTTTATTTTTCAACAGTTGGTAAATGGAAAAATGACACTAGATTTTCAGATGAGTGCAGGTTCTCTTTTTTATCTGTCTGTCTGTCTGTCTGTCTGTCTGTCTGTCTCTCTTTCCCCCCACCACCCTCACCCCATCCCCTTACGGCCAGAAGCTTAACAATGAGATCGACATGTGGGCAACATGTCCTTGCTTAGAACAGGGTTTAGAATGTCCTTGTGAGATATGTCTTCAATTTATTCACTTAACAAATATTTGCTGACATCCTACTATGAGCTAATCACTATCCTGGAAGTAGGACTTATAGGAGTGAACCCAACAGACAAAAATCCCTCCTCTCACGGAGTTCAACTTCTGTTATCATGCAGCACATCTGAGCCTTTCACCTCTACGGTCGAGCAGTTGTAGGCTCAGGGAAGTTTCTGCTATATGTATTTTAGACATTTGCAGAGTAAGAGAATTATAGGTTAATAGGTTTGAATGAATCTTTGGGAATATTTAATCAAAATTCTATATTTTATAAGTGGAGAAATAAAGGCTAAGAGATTTGAAATGCTTTGCCTGAAGCTCACACTGGGAGTCAGACCAAAACCCAGATCACCTGTCAAGCATTTGGGCTATAACAGAACCATCGCTCTTTATCCGGTTTCATCCCTGACTCCCCCAGCAGATCTGCCAATCCATCCCTAATGCCTTTTCTCATGGGTGGGTCTCAGGGTGGGGTTTTGAAATTCCATAGACACTTCTACTTGATGACAGGATGCAGAATTCTTAAATTAATCAAAACATGGGTACTATCCAGTGTTTCACTCTCCCACAGGCTGTTTTTTACTCTTTTAAACTTTTATATTAGCACTTATCTTATGGCCATTTATTCTGCCTTAAAGCCAGGCTTATTTCACAATCTTCTTCAGCCCTGCTTTCATGCCATTTCAGCCTATCTATGGAATGTTCAGTATCTGGCAAGCACTTCCTATAGCCCATCTGGAATATTTTGGCTGATACATTTACTTGTTAACTCATTTCTTCCATGAACACATACCTATGTAATGCATGCTCCTTAAATACAGTTCATATTTTACAAAACCTGTGCTTTGCCAATGAACTATCAAGGTGTCAATATTAGATTTATTCATTTATTCATAAAATATTAATAAAAAGCACGTGCTCTCTTAGGCACTGAGAATGCAAAGACGTGGAGAATTATTATTTGCTCTCAAAGAATTCATAGTCTGATAGGGAGAGACACATAATACCTATTTGTAGTCTGATGTGATAAATACTAAAGGAGCTGAGGGAACACAGAAGAAAAAGAAACTGATGGTGAAAATAAAGAAATATTTGTGGAGGAGGAGTCACTGACCATGGGACCTGGAGACTAAGTAAGGATTGTATAGCATGTGCAATCACATATGTGTGCAAAACGGCATAGCATACTTGGGAAGCTGTGGATCATTTGGAGCTTTTTGAGTGTTGTTTCTTGAACCCTGGGATAGTAAGAGTTAAGACTTTAGGTGGGATCTAACAGGAGTTCACCAAAGAGTTTGACTTTATTATAGACAAAAGGAAAACTCTTAAGGAATTTAAACCAGTGAATAATATGACTAGATCTGGAAGTCATCAGTTCCTCCTCTGTGTCTGCAATATTGGAACATAGTGTCAGTAGCCATATACCACTGGACATTTATGTCACCTAAGGGCATCTCCACAAATAGAGCCTCTCCTGAGTCTACAGCCTGTTGCTATTATCACTGGAATTCACTTCCTAGTTAATTGGCGGCATGGGTCTCCCTGATGAAAACCACAGCATTTTCTTGAGATCTCCTGATTTTACAGGCATCTTTGAACTCAATTATATTAACTGTGATTTAACTTTAATGCCAGCATGGTTTGCTGTTGGATGTAAGGGACTCTGTTTAAAAATAAGTTATTGGGGTTTTCCATTGTGTAGCAAATTAAGTAATAGAAGAGTGTTCAAAATAGTTTAGTTACAGATCTAGGCACCATGAAGGATACCAAGGATACAATACTGATTACCAGCACTGTCATAAATTAACAATCTAATTAGAAGCCATTTCCAATCTATTAGCCAAAGCTATACCTTATAAGTCCTGCCACTCTGGACACTTGATAAATGCTTTCTAACCAGTAGAGTATCATTTTGTACACTAAGAGCTACCTTTTCAATGACAGCCTGAGGCCTGAAAGAATTTCTACAGCTTTCAAAGGAATGGAAGCTGCAAGCAGAAAGCAGCATCTGAACTGGATCTGTGCAATCTAGTCACACCTGAACCCTGACTCTTTGCTGCAGAGTACCAGGGCATATACAGTAAATG
The DNA here is from genome assembly GCA_004027375.1 of Macroglossus sobrinus. Classification (NCBI taxonomy): domain Eukaryota; kingdom Metazoa; phylum Chordata; class Mammalia; order Chiroptera; family Pteropodidae; genus Macroglossus; species Macroglossus sobrinus. The sequence continues at coordinate 317,871 of PVKZ01001683.1, read as the reverse complement.
CAGGGTTTCTTTGAGTGCCTGGGAAGTGTGAGCAGCAAGCAGTCAGTATGTCCCTGTGAGCAAGATCAGAATTGCTAAATTAAAAAAAAAAAAAAAACTAATTTTTATTTATTCTCCTTTAAATTGTGGCTTCAGAAGATAACATAACACAGTTGTTAGCACTTTATTTTTCTTAATGTTCTATAAATTTATACATCTTCTGAGACTACAAATTCTCTCACTAGCAATAAGGATAAATTATGGCAATAAGCATATTATGCAATGATCTAATAGGAAAAATGATAATCTCTTTAAATGTCACATGGTAGCATTTAATTTAAATTTAAAAGGCAGTTTAGTATGAGTAATTGTAAGTTAATTAAATATTGATTATTCTAAGAGCTCTATTGTGATTTAGGATATATGCAGTGTAAAGTAAACCTAGCCAATTCAAAATAAACTTACAATGACATAGGTAACTACTGTGTAATTATACTTTATAGTTATTAACTGTGACTTAAGCTAAATATTTATGTTGAACAAGTCAAATATTATGGTAAAACATCACTGATTTCCCAGTGCCTACTATTATCATATGTTTTTCTTGTCGAGCAGCTACTAAGTGCTTAGCTTAATTTTTTCTTTTCTTTTTTCTTTCTTTTTTTTTTTAACTATCAGTCTATGCTCAATTCTCTCTGTGGAACATTGAAGTATTTACAAGAGAAACTATTATGTTTCCTTGTGTACTTTTTGCATAGTGCCTGTCAATATTCTGAAATGCAATCAATAGTAAATTATGCAGCAAGAATCCTCCATTTACTTTGGCTAAAACATTCTTTTGAAACACTTAGGTCTTATTTCAATAAAGTTTATGTTTATGAACTATGCAGTCAACAGATTTAAATTTCCTCTCTTGCCTTTTACTAGAAGAGTGTCATCAACTAAACAACAACTAAATCCAATGAAAATTTATTCTTCCTGTTCCTTTGGGTATCCATTAGAAGAGTAAATGTGTTTTTGAGATGGTTTCTAACTTTTGAAAGAAAACGAAAAATTTGCCATGTAAAGCAAAATAATGCTACAGAAATTTCTTTAATAAATTTTGACTTTGCCTTTTTAACTTTTAATTCACAATACTTCTATCCATCATCTATGAATTCATTTATCCACCTATCTATTTAAATGGCTATATATTCATCAAGCCATTATGGCCAGTTCTGCATAAGAATGTGAATACATTTTTTTGGGGGGGCTTATTCTTAGAAAGCCCACTGTTGAAGCTGGAGAGTAGATAGATATGTTGATGAAACTCTGATGCAAAGTGTGCCTACCGCAACAAAATATCTAACTAAAAATTTATCTGATGTTTTCTTATAGTTGATGGGCATTATAGAATGAGAGAAGAATTACCCATTAAGCTGATAATTTTTGAGCATTATTTATTATGTGCCAGTATTATGCTAGTCATTTTACATATATATATTTTCCTATAATAATTATGAGGTAGCAGTTATCAATTCTTGTTTTCTTTATGTGGAAAACTAAAGCTCAGAGAAACTCAGTCACTTGTCCCAAAGTCACTGATTTATTAAGAAATACACCTGGGATTTATTTTTATGTCTGTCTCAGCTAAACCAGGATTATTCCCCTATACCAGGTTGTTTTTATACTAGAGTATAGAGGTTACTAAGAGAAACATATAGACTAATTTATTGTGGCTTAATTAATGCTAGCTACTTATAGGATATCATTGATTCTAAAATGTTCACATTTTTATATTTTAATATTTTAAAAATTTAAGTGCATCTTTTTATCAATAGTAGTGTTAGTAGTGATTTTTTAATTTAATAATACATTACCTGGTAGTACTTCTTATAATAAATGACATCTTAATTCAATAAAATATGAAAATGCATTTTTACTGAATATAATACAATTGTTTATAGTTACATGTAGATTACTTTTCTCTTCCTATTTTAAACTCATTTGACCAGAACTCACACCAAGACTTGCTTTTCCAAGGCATTTATCCTTGTAACTTCCCCCAACCTCCCCATCTACTTTACCAGATTCTTTTTTTATAGGATGGTTCTATATTTTGTTCTGGTTGGATTTCTGAAAGAGAATTCTTTGGACATTAGAATGTTAGATTGAAATGAAACATTAAATGTAAATATCATCAAGTCTCTTGGATGTTGTCAACTGTTGATGTTAAAATACAATAATATGAGAAATAAAGCTGGATATTTGTTTGCTGATCCATTGCCATAAGCCGAAATTCAGTTTGTCTGTAATTAATCTCCTCTTGCTTTTCATCTTTCCAAATCAGCTTCCATGTTGATAGGACCACTATATGCTCAAAATTTTCTAATCATGTTTCCTTTTCTGCAACCTCTAGTCTAAACTATACTGTCTTCTTTTAAAGTCCTCCATAGTTACCTCACCCTACCTACTCTTTTTTATTTCCCACAACTCTTCAACACAGTCTCAACAACAACTCTCCCTTTCCTGTCTTCCTCTCAAATTCTTTTAAGATATGAGGTCTAATCTTGGCTCTATAACTCCGTAGTTGTCTATGTTTGTACACATCGTTTATCTCCCTGAATCTCAGATTCTTATTCTGTAAAATTGGAAGAGAGGATGCAAGGCAAGGGTGGATAGTACATGAAATATCACTAAATTCATTTCCAATTCTGAGGTATTTTTCATTAAATTCTGTGTTGAATCCCATATTTTTTATGATGACTTTCCCAATCATATCAGCACATACTAACTTCACTTCTCTGAATTCTTATAGCATCTGCAACCTGTACTACACAATCAGCTACTGACATACAAATTTTCTTATATCATTTCTCTTTTGCTTTATAAAGCTTCACTATTAGCTCTCTAAATGGACCATAAGCTTCTCTCAGGCAAAAACCATGATTTAGGTTTCTTTGATGTGCTTTTCATCTATGTCAAATAATCTAACACAGTAATGTGCTCAGAGAAGTTACTGCATATTTTTGATAGCTTATTGACTAAGAAAAAAATAGAATTAATGGTTCAGCTGTACCAAGCTATGTGGGCTGAAACTACCCTGTTCATCTATCTGCAACCAGATCAGATATTACCTCCTCTGTAGGACTCTGCTTTGTTCATCTTTTTATTCCCAGCACCTAGTACACAGCCAGTGTTCAATAAAGGTTGAAAGAAAAAATGAATATTGTCTTTGAGAGCTTTTTTTAGCCACTAGGTTTATTGAAAATAGTTTCATCTCTTATTTCATGCACCAAGAAAACACCTTTCAAATCTAAACTTTTTATCTGAGCATATAAATACTTCCTTTCAAAGTACATTAATCTCCATAAGCATTGTTTATTATTATTATTATTATTATTATTATTATTATTATTAATATGCCGTAAACTCCAATGCTTTGTTTTTCTCTAACAGAGTCTCTCTACCAAGAAGTCACTTGCCCTTGTCTAATCACATCTGCAAGTAAGCAAATATTGGCAAAAACTCATAAAATCTTATTATTTCCTCTGGGTAAATGATGTCAAATTCAGTGGCCACTGTTGCCATTTATAAGTATGAATCACAAATTTACATTGCCTCTGGACATAATAAATGGCCTGTCTCATAAAATGTGAGTAAAAACTCTGTTTTCACTTCTATAAGAAGGGTCAGCATGAATAATCAACTCAAAACAAGCCTTTAAAAGCATTTTGATGTTAAAGGTTACTTATCACATCTCAAGTCCTAAGAGTAACATGAAATTTTTACTTATTTAGTTCTATTCCATAGGTTTTGATTGTTTATAAAAATCTTACTGTGTACCAAAGAAAGCTAAAATGGCTTCTCTGAAGAACAGGCATTATTAGTTATTTTTCTTGACTGAAGCGACAGAGACTATCTATGTCTAATAAAAGGGAATTTATTGCCGGGCCATGGAGGATTCACAAGGACTCTGGGATGCTGGGGGATGGGGCTTGAGAATAGGTGGGAACCAAAGAAGGTCCAGAAAATAAGAAGCAGGTAACTTTAATAACCTGACCTGTCTGGTTAGGACACTACTGTCACCATTGCTAAAATGAATGAACTTAGATTTTCCTAATCCTTGAGTTACCCACTCAAGAATTCTATTTTTCCAGTTTCCTTTGTGTAAGAGATTTGCCTATAATTATACTGCCTACAAAATTGTATTTAGTGGGGAAAAGGTACTATCCCAGTAGGAAATCAGGAAGCTCTTTAAAGGGGAATGCATATTGAGTAGCCCCAGAGTGACAAACATTCACCACAGTAAATGCTCAAAATACAGGCTTGTATTTATTTAGTGCATAATTTATTCCATTAGTCGACTAACATAATTCATGTCTACTATGTTTAGCTACTGAGCAGAGAGCTTGACCCCTGACCTTGAAGAGGATACCATCTAGTGGACAAGAGAAGCCTGTAAAGGAATAAGTACAATGCAGTCTGATTAGGGTCACAATGTGTCATGAATAAAGTGATAAGGAGATTCAATGAATAGGAGTTATGAAAAGCAGTGAAAGGGAAGGAAAAGAGTATTGACTATAAAATCAATGGAGAAGGATTTGATTTTTTCCTTCTAGTACCCAATGCTTCTGTAACTCTGGGAAAAGTCTCTTGCCATCTCCAACACTTGGAGTCCTCATCTGTGAAGTGAGAAGGATAAAAGCTCCTAGGATTGAGAGAAGTAAGCGAGATTGTATATAGTTAAGCATTTAGCACTTACCAGTTTTTTGATAAGTGATTGTGGATTCACTCAATCATTTATTCCTTCACAACACAGAAATTGACTGACTTCTGGCTGCACAGAGAAGGGAATATTGGAAATAGATCTTGAAGAAATAAGTAGGTATCCTTTGAAGCAGAGGAATAGGGCATTCTGAGCACATGCAAAGGGGAAGAAGTGATAAGGGCATGGGGATGTCTGGAGAGGTGGCAAAAAGAATAGCAAAGATGGACTGTGAACATTCAGGGCAGTGTCAGGCAAAGAGATGAGAGTGATAGGGAATAATTGATAAAAGATATAATGCCTGTTAACAAGTTTGGATTTTACCCAGTAGTCAGTGCTTTTAAAAATATAATCCCTGTACTTCTAGCATCAAACCTACCAGGATTCTTCTTGAAATGTAGCTTCCAAGGCCCCAACCCAGATTTCCTGAAACAAAATCTCTGGGAGGAGAATGTGGGAAATCCACAGTTTTTATAATCTTCCTAGGGAATTTTAAGGCCCTTTACAGTGTGAGAATCCTGTCATGATAATAGAGAGCTAAGGGAAGTGTTTCTGTGGGGGTAATCATGAGGAAAGGAGAGATCACTCCATGCACTGCGTTTCTTTTATTTTAGGACTTCGGAGTATATTATATTTATCTGGGTAGGATTTTGATATTGTTGAACTAAACTTAACACATATGAGACAGAATCCCAGCTCAAATAATGTTATTATCTTTTTATAGCCCAAATCAGACCAGACTATAGAATAATTCTGTGGCAAATAAAACAGAGCAAGATGGCAGTCAACACTCAAGGAGATAGAGCCAGGAGAAGAAGTATGCTTTTGAAAAGGCAAGAAGGGTGGGAGAAGGAGAGAAAAACAGCATAAATTTTCAGTTATGGTAAATGTCACAGAGAATTCAACAATTTACTTTGCAGAATTTAGAAAATGAGTGTGCATAATTTCAACTGGGTGATATCATAGGGAATTTGAAAAGTACCCCGAGGCGATTCAGTGAGTTGCTTTTACATTCAAGCTGAATGAAAGAAAACATCCGCAATTCAACTAAGCGCGCGCGCGCGCGCGCGCAAACACACACACACACACACACACACACACACACACACACACACGCACACACACAACAATGGCTTTATGAAACACACACCACAAAAGCACTTAATTACAAAAATATATTGTTTGGTTGAAGATACCGCAGGTAAGACTCCTTCCTGGATGCGCTCTTTCTATTCACACAGGCCCCAAAGTGAGGAATCGGATATTATGCCAAAACGATCAAACAGCTGCGATTCAGCCGCAGACTTCTTGTTAGCAGCCGAATAGATAAAAAATATTGTCGGTTCCATGTTGCTCTTACTTAAAACCTTAAAATTACATAAGCATGGACTTCTGTAGTATTTAGATACTCATTTGAAGAGAACTGCATTGAGGCACAGCCTGTAATTTCTGGCAGCCCTCTGAGTAATGCGTTAGAATCTGAACTCCTTAAAAACAGTTTTCTGCCTTCATTCACTTGCTAAATGCAATTCAGAAAGCAAATAAAAAGAAAGAAAAGAAGCCTGGTTACATATTTAAAAAGACCACCGAGGGTCATCTTAGGTAAACTAGTAGAAAAAAACAAACTGTCGGGAAGCAAATTTCAACATAATAGCATGAAGAAGAGGGGTAATATTTCTGAAGCAGAAAGACAAACAGATTTGTGTTCATGGCCATAGTGATCTGGGCAACAGAAATGAATAAAAGGTCAGGGGAGGACTCAAAATGGAGCTGTAAGGAGTCACTTGGTCAGGTTCATTCATTTATTCATCTGTTCATTCCTTCACTAACATTTATCTAGCCTTCACCAGTGTCATGTTCTGGGCTCAGTGGTGGAGATACAAAATAAACATGACACAATGCCTTTCATCAAGATGCACACGCTCTTGTGAAGGAGACAGACATGGAAATAAATATTTATAAAATGATGTAAATAAGTGTAGACAGTAAGCACACAAATAGTCTTAAGAGCATAAGGAAGAAAACTGGAGAAACCTAGTATTAACAGAAGAGAGAGCAAGACAAGTACAAAAACAATGCTTAAGGAGAAATTAGTAGGACATTTTAGCCAATTTTAATGGGATATTGAAACTTGTTTGATATATTACCACTTAAATATTATTCATATAATTATGCTGTATTCAACTGGAACAAGAGTTCTGATGATAAAATAATTTTAGAGTAATGTAGCTGGAATGCCACATCTGCCTGCTGCTCTCAGGATGAAGTGGGAAATGAATGAAGGAAAATGTGTGGTCAGGATCTCCATCTCTCTGAGTGAGGAATTTTTACAGATTCAGATTATTTGCTTAATTGAAATAAATTTGTGGTGTATCTTCTTTTCTCACAGTCCAAGAAATGAAGGATGTTAAAGTATGATCAGCTCAAATTAAGCTTTAAACATTGGAATACATGATCTTTTTTTTTAATTACTCAGAGAATATTGGATAAACAGAAGAAATTGGCATTTATTGAGTACCTACTATGCATGTGGTTCTATGTTCAGAGCTTAATATAATTTATCTCATATATTAATACTGTGTAGTAGGATTATAGAAATGTCAGTATTACATAGAGGTTCTAAACAGAAATCTTGCAGATTCAAATCTCAGCTGCTCAATTTACATGTTATATGATCTTAGGCAAAGTACTTAACCCCTAGGCCTCATGTTTTTAGTCTACAAGAGATCTGTATTAATATAACCTACCTCAGTGGTTGCTATGACTATTTAATAAAAGTAAAATACTTGGAGTAACACCTGACTCGAAATAAACACCAATACATGTTAGCTATTCTTATTTCTTTTAGCACTACATAATATTTTAGTTAATCCTCTGAGAAAAGCACCCATTTATTTTTTAAAATCTTAACAAACTAGAAATAGCAGAAATAGAATTTGATAAAGTGTAGTGACAAAGAGTGTACAGTAAACACCTTACTTAGTGGTGAAATATGAATAGCTTTCTTTCTGTGACTAGGAAACAGATGAGCATGTTTTTTATCACTACTATTCAACAAAGTACTGAACATTCCAGGGATAACATGAAGGCAAAAAGAAGAAAATAAAGCTATAAGAACAAGAAAGGAAGAAATTAATGGTTATTGCTAATAAATAATATAATAGTATACATAAAAAGTCAAAAAATTATTTGAATTAAAGGTGAGTTTATCAAGGTTGCTAGATACAAGGTCAATATACAAAAGTCAATTGAATTTCTATATAATAGAAAGAAATACAAAATAAAAGTAAAGTTGTAAAGGACAGACTGAGAAGCTCCAACATATGCATAATTGGTGTATCAGATGAAAAAATATCATAAGGAGGGAAAGAAATTATTACAAGAGATAATAGACTGAGAGTGTTCCAGAATTAAAGAAAGACATAAATCCTGAAAAAAGAAATTGACCAAAGCTTAGAAATACACCATAAAATCATTTTATAATCATTCATTTATTTCTTCATTCATCCATACAAGAAATAGTTTTTAAGAACCCACTATCTGTCAGATTCCCTGTCTATAATAGTTGTTTACAATCTATTGAGACATCAGAAAACTATCCAGCAATTAGTATGAAGTGTATAGTATATAAAAAGGAGGAATTGAGTGTATTTTGGATAGGAGGAATATAATGGCCATGAAGTGAGAGAAAGAAGTTTTTCAAAAAATAGAAAAAAGATCAATTCGACTGGAATTCATGTGCTGATTGAAAGAACATGAGGATTAGAAGGCATATTTCTTCTTTGAACTCTGATGATGGTGATTATTTTAAATTTTTTCAAAGTTACCTATTTACCTCCATTTTTTAAATATGGAAGATAAGAATTTAAAAGTACATATTTTAAGAGAAGATATAGTTAGAATCCTGTGGGTCCATGAAATAAATTTCTAGTTAATCTTATCCAAAACAGTGCACAAATGGGGCCATGCTGCATAGTGTCTTCAGTCCTTGGACAGCACAGTAAGGCATTCCAGAAGGTTGAGTTTGTATGATCTTCTGGGAATTAAATTGGGGAAACAAAGCATGTCACTAAGAGGGACCATGGGAAGATGTGAACAAATGTGTCCCCAGACTGTGGGCTGAGCTTTGGTTTGATCATGAAGAATGGTTCTATTAGCATTTGAAAGAGAAAGACACAATCTTCTAAGAAGATTATCTAGAAGGATTCCAAGGAAGTTTATTGTTAAGGATTTTTAGGGTGATTTTTCAGGATCTTAAGGACTCTCAGCTATGACTGAATGTGAACGCTGTCTTAGTTTAAGGTACTGTAGATTGGCAACTTATAAACAATAGAAGTTTATTTCTCACAATTATGGAGGCTGGAAGTCTGAAATAAGGGTGTTAGCATGGTGAGGTTCTAGTGAAGGCCATTTTTTGAGTTGTGAATGATGAACTTCCATTGGTATCCTCACATGGAAGAGAGTGAGCTAGCTCTCTGGTCATTTTTTTTTTTTTAGGGCATTAATCCATTTAGGAAGGCTTCCCCCTCATTACCTGATTACCTCTCAGAGGCCACGTGCTATTACTTTGGGGATTAGATTTCAACATGTGAATTTGGGGAGGGGAGGCACAAACATTCAGTCCATAACAACACCATAAGGCCAGTGTCCTAGTGCAGACAGAACCACAACCAGGGAGATGAGATTCCCAGAGGTATGGAGTCCTTACTACTGAGAAGTCAGTTCATATGATCATTGTAGAAGCCATGTGGAGGACAAAAGAGTGATCTTTAACCAAATAAATACCTATTATTACAAAAATTGCAAATAAAGCTGGAGTTTAGAGCTTCCAAAGAATAAACCCAGTGTGGAGCAAAGCTGAGACTTCCAAACAGGCCCACAAGTGAAAGAAGATGCCAAGAAGAGAATATTCTCTCTTCTTTTAGGCAAAACTCTCTGTTTAGTGTCATGCTATTGGACAGGGTCTCTAAGCCCCTGCAGGTCATGATTCCAGTTTTTGACAGTTGTTTCCTCAAAACTTTGGACTTTCTGGGGATGATAATTACTTCTCTGGGATGATCTGAATGGAGTTGGCCAATGAACAGCTAATGGATATGATATCTCTGATAGAATAAGAAAACTACGGGAATTTTATGACAATATGAAATTCCTGAATGCCATAAAATCCTCTCTAATTATCCTCAGAGCACATGTCTAAGTTAGCCAGAGAGGTGGACCACAATTTCCTTTTCTGACTGCTGCAACTGATCTATCTTCTAGATAAGATAGAGCTCGTTCAATATTTCAGCTAGCTAAGTGGCTTAGATAACTTCCTTTTGGACTCTTAGCTGCTTGGTGGGTTTGCCAAGCTTTCCTCACACCTCACTGCATCTTAACCTTCCAGAAAATCCCTTAGTTTCATTAGTTTTCCCTTTGCAAAGTATTATTAGTAGCATGGGTTAGCCTCACATCTGTGGGGGTGGGAGTGGCTAAAGCAGATTCTGGAGATCCTAGAAGTCTTGGCCTTATAGAGTATCTCTCCTCTCATCTAGAGCCTATGAAGACAGGTATGAAGAGGGTTCACTCTTGACATCAGAGAAGCAGGCAAACATCCTTAGGACAGGTTAGCACCTGACTCAAAGTAGAGGCTTTTTTCTGTATGACTTGCTCAGGAAGCCCTTCTTCCACTGACTAGAGGAAATAAATGGTGTATTTTTAACTGCAGGTAGCAACCTATATATAGGTCAAAAAGATAACTTTAGAGGTTTATAGCCCATATATGTGCATATATATTTAATTTTTGTATATCTGTTTTTCAAGATTTAAAAAATATTTTAATTAAAAATAATAGGATATTTATTAGCTATGTAACTTTTTTTTTCTTTTCTTTCTTTTTTTTTACTTTGGGCAATTTTTAAAATAATTTATCCAGATCCTTGGGCTTTCAGCTGTGACTGTGTACACCTTCAACTCAGGTGTTGTATTAGGAGACAAAACCAGGCTTAGGAAGAGGATAATCCCAGAAAAAATAGAGAGAATAAATATGCTACAAATTAAAGCAGTCAAACATAGTAATATTATCTCAGGAAGCATCAGTGAAATCTTGCAAAGGTATCCTTGCCATGCCCTTGTCACCACGTCATACAGTTCCACTCAAAATGAAGGACTACTTTCTTTCTTCATGTTTGTAAAAGGAGCTTGCTCTCTCAGAGGAAATACGGGGGAGGACTGATTAACAGGGAGAAGGCCTCTCTGGTAAAGTCTTTAATATTCCTTTTGATTCTACAATCTCTGATGTTTCATGCATCTTAAACATCAAACCAAAATCAAAATGAGGAAATAAACATGTACTGAATGCCTTTTACAAAAACTTTTATATCCTTAATCTTACCTAATCTATACAGTAATCCTGCATAAACTATATTGGTGTTGTTATTTACAGATGTGTAGCTGGTGGCTACGGAATCTAAGTACATGCTCAAGGTCACCTGGCTGATAGGTGACAAGGACAAGAGTCACTCCAGGACTAGCTGTACAATACAACTAGAGCAGGCTTTTCTTTCTGCATCACATTTTTTCTCTAACCAAAATAACAGCATTCAGTTTACTTCCTTTGGATACTGTTTATTTCTATGTTCTTTTTGATGTGAGGTCCAACTTTTTTTTTTTTTCTGTGTATTTGGTTATGATCTTATCATGGGACTATTGGTCTCAAAGTTTCTTACAAAACCACTATTGGTCCCAAAGTTTCTTACAAAACCACAATCCCAGATGACACATGTCTGTCTAGTAACTATCTTTTGACCTCTTTCTTGAAGCTTTGATTTCACAAAATGGAGCTCCCTTCAAGACATTTTACTGCTACAGTTTCACACAAACCAAAATAAATCTTTTGGAATCTGGGTTTCAAGATTGACTGCTTTAACAACTGGCATCCTTTACCACTTGAACTAAATTATCTTTCTCCACGAGACATACACTTTTATCTAGAAAGAGTAATGGGGTGTGTAACCCAGCTAATACTTCTTCCCATTCCAACACTATGTTTAAATTACTCTGTCTTCCATTATTCAGGATCAGTATATCTTCTTGGTGGATTATCCAAAATTTCTTGTTGTCTTCTGGCGTTCTGATATTTTCTCATTTTACTACTGTTGTTGTGTTTAGGGCTGTTTGGATGTCAGGTGACCAAAGAGGTGCTCTAGACACATGGCGGAGTGATCAATCTAGATCTGTCTGGTACTGAGGGTCCATCACCCCAGTCACAGGACACTCTCCAGTGCACTGCAGCTGTCTTTAAAGCTTACCAGTCTGAGGAAGTGCTCAACAGGCTTTAACCCTTTACCAGGAGGGAGGCTTAACCCTTGGATGGATAGTAGTTGGGGAGACTGAACAGAGTCTTTGTGCCTTGATTGTCTTAGCCGACTCAGACCCTGCTTCCTGACAGAGCATGTGCTCTCTCTGTACAGAGATCCCTTCCCAGAACAGGTTATTTCCTAGCCATCTAGCAGGATATCAGGCATGATCTTGCAGGCTTTTTTGAAAGGATACTAGCATTTTAGAGATCTAAGCAGTAGGAACTGAAATGTATGTCCATTAAGAAATGGAGCTGCTGGTCTGTAGCATGAAATGGGATCTCAAAGGAACTTTTGTTGGGTAGTGTTTTCATGCTGTAGAGGTAATTATTGCAGTATTGATTTCCCTGGGTCTCCTGCTGTAGCAAACTGCCATTTTAATCTGCAAGAGCTTGGGTTAATGCTTGACATCCTGTTTCCTGGAGAGTTGAGTGTCAATTTCTTTCTTCAGGAGCTTGCGGCTTGTCTCTCACAGTGCATAAGGTCCTCTTAAAGATTTCATTTGAAAGTGCTCTATGTGACTTGTCATAAATAAGTAAATTTAACAGTGTAAACATCAGACCCTCCCATGTCATCACCAGTATGCTAGTCTCCTCCGTCAACCAATTACTGGTTTTCCTTAGAACCTGGCTCCTCTCCCTGCTCTCTCCAGTGCAATGACATTGCCACTCTCATAGGAAAGATGTTCAAGGTAGCACTTGTCTGAAAGCATGGAGCTGAGGAAATAATAGAGTGGAAGGCTTGAGGAACAGAAAATATATCTTTTTGCTTTTCTCTGACTAGTGACACAGGCAATGCGGCAAGGATATGTGGGAGTTGACTTTTTTTCCTACAAAGGTCAGGGATTCTGTTTCTCTACAACTTCGGTGTGGCTGTGGTTTGGCTGATGTGACACCCACTCTAGCTAGCCCTTTCAGCCAGTTTCTCCAGAGTAAGCCACTATGGCTGAATTTGTGTTTCTTAGTCTAACTTCTTGATGGGGCTAATCTGATTAGTTTAGCTCAGTGTAGCAACATGTTTCCCTTGGATCAAGAGCTTACTTTAGTTTAATCAGCCATGGTTAGATCACAAGGTTAATGTCTCATGGATGGAAGGATCCTTAGTAGGGGAAACTCCATCTGTGAAAACAAGGTCTAGGAAGGGGCACCTAAATTGTCCACATTAATTAACTTTCTCTAATAGAAATTTAAAAAAATGCAAAACTCAAATTTCAATTCTTAGTGAGTCTAGTAATTTTTTAGTTTTGGAAATATGGTGACTATACTGTATAGCTTCTTACCTAGGGAAAACAGCCCTTTTAGATTTACTTTTACTAATTTGCATCATGGCAAGGAATGGGGTAAGTTCTAGGAAACTTAATAAAGGCATGCTATTGAAAACATTATGCTCTATATCATACAGTGCCCCTTAATGAGAACCTAGGAATAAATATCTCTTTAATGGTCTCAATTGCAGAACAAGCCATATTTCTTCTGAGTAAGTGTTGACTTATAATATAAACATTTGGACATTTATAAATGATTGTGTTTCTATTTCCTTTGGCTACTGGGAAGCTCAGAGCCAAATTCATAGACCACTTCTAGTAAGTGTATAGTATCTTAAGGTGAGTGTTCCTGTTTGCTCATTATCCATGTGGTTTTATTTCATAGTCTTCCTATTGTCCTAGTTTTTTATTTGTTCTCTTTCTTCATTGCCTCAGTTGGCCCCTGCCATGTCCACAACACCTCCAATTCCAAAGAGACTCTAGAAGTGGTCCTTTAGCTCCAGGGAAGGTGGCTCTAAAATAGTTCAAAGTCAAAATAAAACTCCCAGCTTTACTAAATTGGACTACCATATTGAGGAGGGGTGATGGAGATTTTAGTGAGAGGACTAACCAAATTACAGCCAAAACAAAATGAGAGACATCACTTTTACTTCTTAATTTTTCTCCTGTTTTGCTGGTTTGCATCCCAAGAACTTGGTATGGTAGTCAAGGACTAAAAGTACCTTCCACTAAGAATGTGCTCTTCCTTGGAAGACCAAGGGGGAATATGAAAAGGACCTAGAGAAAAGGAAGCTCAGATCAGTTGATCATGCTTGTCTCCAGACTCATATTTAAAAGGAGTCAGGTGGGAATGGAAATTGGTGTAGGTACTGTTTGTGGAAAACAGTGAGGGTTTGGAGGTTCATCAAAAAATGAAAAATAGAACTACCATATAATTTAGTAATTTCACTTATGGGTATATATTCAAAGAAAACAAAATTACTATCTTGAAAAGGTATCTGCACTCCATGTTCATTGCACCATTATTTGTAATAGCCAAGGCATGGAAACAACCTAATGTTTATTAATGGATGAATAGATGTGATACACACACACACACACACACACACACACACAGACACACACACACACATGCACAATAAAATATTAAGGAAACCCTGCCATTTGTGGTACCATGGATGGACCTTGATGGCATTACGCTAAGAGATCTAAAAGAAAAAGACAAATACTGTCCGATCTCACTTCTGTTTATAGTCTGAAAAACCCAAACTCGTAGATGCAGAGACAGATTGGTCGTTGGGGTGGGGGTGATCGGGCAGGGAGATGGGGAATGGAGGAAAGTGGTCAAAGGTGAAAATGTTCAGCTATAAGATAAATAAGTCCTAGGTGTAATGAACAGCATGGTGACTGTAGTTAACAATAGTATTGTATATTGGAAAGTTGCTAAGAGTAGATCTTATCACAAGAAAAAAAAATTTAACTATGTGAGGTGATTGATGTTAACTAGACTTATTGTGGTCATTTCATAATATATACACATCAAATCACTATTTTGTATGTAATTTCAGTACAGTGTTATAGCTCAATTATATCTCAATAAAACTGGAAAAAAATTTTAAAAATAAAAATGAAAGGAGTTAGGGTTACTTAGTATCCACCACAACTCTAGTCCTGCTCATTAGGTTGAGCTGGGCAAAGCCCTGACGAGAGAAGAGTGTGTGTAGGTCTGAAGTGGGCCTCACACTTCTGTTCCACAGGCCATCGTGGCCTTGCTAGGCGACTGCAATAGGGACTTGGATTCTAGCCACAGAGCACAGAAATGACAGCTACAATTTCCTCATTTATTCATTCAATCCTGTGAAATTGTATTTATTTTTTGAAAACTGCCTCAAATCTCTTTGTGAACCAAACAGGATATGTATGCATGAATGAAGAATACAGAACAATAATGAAAATGCAGGGAGACGCAATGTTCCCAATGATGTCAGTTCTCTCCCCCTCAGTGATCTATTACAATGCCACCATTATAATTACTTCTTTGAGATGAATTCATTTCTTCAAAACGTCAGAATCAGAATAAACTCTTTTTTCATATCAACACGTTGATAATCGAAGATTGTATCTACAAGTACTTTTCAACCAAAAACCCTTTACACACGTAGGGAATTGTATTATTTAGAGTGATTGGTGCCATAGCTTGGATTAACCTGGGTTAAATTATTGTTATTTTGTAAATCAGAAGGAAAGACCCTGGCACATGAGGCAGAGGACAGATGAACCATAAAAGCAAGAAAAATGAAGGTCGAGGGAAAGCCTGGAAATGACCCAGACATGCTGCCTCTCATTCTAACCTGTATAAGGTGAACTCTTGGATGATGAAGCCATTGGGATAGAGACCACCTCTCCCATAAGAGCTAAATAAATAGTGAAGAGATTCCTGGTTCACATCCTTGCTCTGCCATCTAATAGATGTATCATCTCGGAGGAGTGACAACTTGTCTATGTTGTTTTCCTGTCAGTGAAATAGGCATAATAGTAGAATGATCCTCATAAGGGACCTATGAGGACTGAATGAGTTGATGTTGGAAGTGTTAAGAGCAGTGTCCGGCATGTAGTAATCACTGTGTCAGTTAAAGAAAACATGAAAACAGTTGGTGATTTAGGCAGGGACTGGGTATCATGAGGTCATGAATTATCTGTGATTTTAATTTAATATGCTTTAATTTTTTATATTAAAAATGGTATTTATACAACAGAGGTATAAAATAATTATTAGAAGTGGAGAGTTTTCACGAAGCAAAGAATACTGGTAGAAGAGAGAAAGATCAGATTTTGAAAATATTTTAAAGAAAAAGCAGAATTTGATGACATGGAATGATAAGGATTTTTTTCTTTGTTTGTTTGTTTTGTTTGTTTTAACAATAGGTAAGATAGTACTAGAATTTAAGAATGGTAGTTACATTTCTGATCTGTATGAAAAAGTGTCCTGGGCCTATTGTGATTTGGTGTTGATTAGGTGGTGATACACTTCTAATGAGTGAGCAATGGCAGGACATTGAATACCAGCACTGCCCAGCAGAAACATATTGAGAGTCATAATGTAATTTAAAATTTTCTAGCAGTCCCATTAAAAAGAAGCAAAGAGAAGACAATGAAATCAATTTTAATAATATATTTTATTTAAATCAACATACCCAAAATATTATTAGATATGTAATCAATATAAAAATTAATGAAGTATTTTTGCTTTCTAAAAATTAAGTTTTTTGAAATCCAATGTGTATTTTATACTTACAGCACAGCTAAATACAGATTAACTATATTTTAAGACATATGTAGCTAGGGGCTATGGTATTAGATAGAACAGTTCCTCTACCATCAGTGAGAAGAATCCTCATAGTTAGCTTCTGTTTTGGGGTGCAGACTGCCTTTTTTCACCAGATTGATGCTCAGTTGTACCATTTTAGTCATCTATGGTTCTAAAGACATGTATAAAGTTTCTGCTCTGTGTTGGGCCCTGAATTAGTTGCTGGGAATTCAAAGATGTCTGTAAAGAGTATATAATTTATATTCCAGGAAGTTTTGACTTGATTAAACCTATTATTTTCTGTTTCAATTGCATTCAGATAAATTAAGCTAGTTGGAATATGATTACTTGAAAACTGGATCAAACTGTTTTAATCTAACAATCCAGTATTAACTGTCTTAACAAGAACAAAGATTTCTTGCTACTTCCTTTAGGTTATAGCTTAATTATGGTACTGAAAAGTAGTTCTGATTTTAAATGGTTCTTATGTGTTTTAATTATTTAGTTTTACCTGGACTATGTGTATTCTAGTCATTTCAAAATAGCTCAAAATGGGTCCAATAATTTCTTGCCAAAGTTGAGCAGTCTGTTATAATAATGTTAAACATTTTAAGACACTTATGAACAGATTGTTGTTGCTAGACCCAGGAATCATGAGGAAAAAAGGCAGAAATCAGGCCACAAGAATTTGGCCTTATGGTTCCAGCTAGTTTTAAATGACTTTAGTTTGAGACTGATGTTAGTCTGAGCTGGTGGATTATTGTATTAGGATTCTCCAAACTTCTTGAATAAGGGAAAGCTTGTTCCCAGAAAGAGGTTCAAACACAACACATTGATCTCAGGTCAAGTAGCCTTAATTGTGTATTGATGTCAGATTTGGCCATAGGATGTAAAGAAATTCCTAACACTTAAGACGTTACATAGCAAGTGAGTGGTGCGAGATTTGAGGTTTGACTCCGGTTCACCCTGGGTCAGTAAGAGGCACCTGAAGCTGTACCAGAGAAAGAGCAGAAAGAAGAAGGAAGCTGAGAAGGGAGACAAGTTGCTGAACATACTTCATCTACCTAAAAGGACTTGAGTCTGGGTGATCTCTCTTCTCAAAAATATTCGGTGACTCCCACTTGGCTACCAAGCCAAATTTATAACTGTTTTTGTCACCTGTTTAACTTTTTCTAGCCAGGCTAATTTTCTTACAATTTTCTGGTGCTTCTAACCTTGTAGTCAGAATTATTGTTTTTAGTCTCATGTTAATTTATCTTTAATGTTGATTTCCCTGTCTTCATTCATTTCTTTCTATGCTTATCAAAATTCTACCCATTCAGGAAGGCCAGCATAAGGTCTTGCTTCTTGCCCAATGTCTCTAGCCTCATAGATCACATTTTCCAATAAAGCCTCTAGCCCTGGTCTGCATTACACAAGTTATCACCTTTATTGTCTAACCTTATTTCTTGAGTATTTCATCAGTGTTGACCTGAAGACCCCAAGTAGTTTGTAAGATATTCAATAGCAAGAATTATGTTTTTGTACTCACTCCCCACCAGCATTATAGAGTTATGAACACATAAATTCACACAGCATTCATTAAAAATGAATTTTGATACTTACTATGTGCTAGCTACTTGTGATGCAGTAGAGAACAAGGGCTTCATGGAGTTTATGACTCAATGGGAGAAAAATAAAGATTTCAAGGAATAAATAAATTTATTTATTTATGACTTGGTAAGTTATATAATAAAAATGAATTAGGCCAATGAGATGAAAAGAGAAAATGGAGTTATGGGTAAAATTTTAGTGTGTGTGTGTATGTGTGTGTGTGTGTGTGTGTGTGTGTGTGTGTGTGTGTATGTGTGTGTGTGTGTGTGTGTGCATATGTGTGTGTGTATGAGATAGAGAGAGAGAGAGAGAGAGAGAGAGAGAGAGAGAGAGAGTGTTTGAGGGAGAGGGAGAGGGAGAGGAAAAGATATTTATTTTAAGGAATTGGCTCATATAATTGTGGTGGCTGGCAAGTCCAAAATCTGAAAAGTAGGCCAACAGGATGGATGCACAGGGAAGAGTAGCAGCTTGAGTTTAAAGGCTGTGTTGTCTGTTGGGAGAATTCCCTCTTCTGCCAGGAAGGTCAGTGTTTTTCCCTATTTCCTTCTACTGATTAGGCGGGGCCCACTCACATTAGAGAGAGTAATCTGCTTAAAGTCTACTGATTTAAAGGTTAATCTTATTTTTTAAACTATCTCCTAGAAACATTTAGAGTATTGTTTGACCATATATCTGGATACCATAGCTTAGCTAAGTTGACATATACAATTAACCATCATAAGACCTGAGTTGGAGTTTGAAAGATGGGTTTGAGTTAGTTAAAAGGGGAAAAATGAAAAGGGTGATCCTAAAAGAAAGCACAAGCAAAGAGATATAAAACACAACATGTGTGTAGAGATTTATAAGTAGATCATTATTACAAGAGCATAAACTATAAATTGAAAAGTGATAAAAGGAAATTCCGAGATATGTGAGGGTCTTGTATGGCATTTCTGGGAGCTTTGACTTCATTTTGTAGATAGCAGGGAGTCAATGAAGTCTCCCTAGTTAGATTTGTGTATTACTCAGATTACTTTTGCTGCAGTGTGGAGAATGAATTTATGTAGGTAAAACTGGGGGTAGACGAACCAGTTAGAGAAACATTATAGTCATCCCTAAAAACTATGATTACAGAGAGAACCATGGGAACAGATGTATTGTTAAGGGTACAGAATACATTTAAAAAATATTTGAAAGGTAAAATAAGCAGAACTTGATGATCAGATGTGTAGAGAGGGAAGGGAGAATCTAAACTGACTTCCAGGTACTGACTGAGCTTGAATGATGAAGAGGATTTAAACTCTATTATTTGAGATTAGAATATAGAGAGAGGAAACAAGTTTGTGGAGGATCGTGTAGGAGAATAGAGCCTTGATGCATATAATGAATTTAGATTTGGATATGCTGTTTGAAGAACCACTGGGACTTAAAAATGAGATGTGCAAAAGACTCAGTGAGTCTTAAGTTCAAAGGGAGTATGGGAACTTAAGACAAAATTGTGAAATACGTCAGCAGATAGATAAGAGTGTTGTACAAAAACTTTAATAAAACTGACCAGTTAGAGCCTAAAGAGAAAAAGATCAGTGAATCAAGGACAGAAAAAGAGGAATTCACAAAGAGGACTGAGAAGAAATAGTCAGAGAGATAGAAGGGAACCAGCACACAAAGTATCAGAGAAGCCAAGGCAAAAGAAGGAACTAAAAGAAATGAGAGATCAACAGTGCCAATTCAGCAGAGAGTTTAAGAAAGATAAACACTTGCATAGATCTATGGTATTTAGAACAAGGGGGCCATCAGCAGTCTTAGCAAGTGCAACTACAGTGCAGTGAGGGGAAAAAAGCCAGATTGCTGTAAGCTGAAGAATGAATGGGAAGAAGGGGAATAGTGACTATGAAAATCCAACTAAAATCCTAGCTGAGAAGGGAAGGAGAGAGGGAAACTCAGATTAAAGAGAAGATTATAATTGATTATAATTTTTAGTAAGGGAGATGCCTGAGCATGTTGATAGGCTGTGAGAAAAAGAGCCAGACGGATGGACAGGCAAATGTAGGGTGGAAAGATGCTCATAGATGGAGCACAGCAATTTCAGAGGAAATGGAAATAAATCAGTTCAAGGGTCTGGCCCTGAACAGCCATCTCATTATCTGTGACTAGAGGAAAGAGAGAGCTTGATTAATAAAACAAGCACATGTGTAGCTAGGGAAGCCAAAAACTAAAGAACTGTATGTTTATAGCATCAGTTCTTCAAAGTCATAAGAGCTGATATCATCAGAATGCGAGTAGTTTGAGATGATCGCTGAAGGTTTGTGATGGCAAGTAAAGGGATTAGAAGAAACTGCCAAGAGACCCACTTCAAGTTTGGGATCATGAACTGAGAGGGCATCCAGAGTTAACTACTGTGTGATATTCGGGGCTTGTAAAGCCAAAAAGCAGGGGCCAACAGAGCTGAGAGTGTTGGTAAAGAAGTGCTTTCAATGGACAATTGCTTTAATCTTTTAGGCCCCCTTTCTTTTACTTTAGGATAGTGTTATAGACAAATATCAAAAAACCTCTTCACTTTTTCCTCTAAAAAAATTTGCTATCTGAGCCTCTTAATTTTAACTATTTCAGCTATGTGAAAAGGAAGAATAAAGCTTTTTAACGATAGAAAATTTTCCCCACCAAATCCATAGGTGTCTAACTATTGGATAAATAAAAATAGCATCTTAGTGCATTTAAAGAGATTATTTTCTTCCAGCAAACCCCCAGAAATTTGAATACAGAATTTTAAAGATATGCATGTACCTACAGGTGCATATATTTGGCACAGTGTTGACCATTCATTGGAAAACTACTATTCATACCGAAAGGTTTTCATAATTGTTTTATTTTTACATTACTGAAAGAGAAGCAATTCTCCTTCCTCTGTATTCATGGGAATGGAAAATAGTATTGGAAATAAGCAATTAAAATCCCCAAGAAAACTACATTAAAGGTGAAATACAATACGTTAACACCATATGGAGAGGACAAAAGTTGATATTAAGCCAGGAAAAAAATGGTTATAAAAGCCCAGGATTCAAGGACAAGCTATTCCTGCTCCCTTACTCTCTGCAAGGTGCAAGATTTTCACACAGATGGCGCTAGAATTTTTTACTGTTCTACAACCTCTGGTGCAGGGCCATATGTGCTGCAATCCACAAACACAACAGAATGAGATGGGAATTATCTGCTAGTTTTTCCTTGGAGTTCCCTTGTGTTAGGGAGTTTTATACCTTGCCCCTATTGTTATAATTTATTGAATTAATTACAAAAGCTTTTAAATATATGAATGATAGTTGTTCAAGTCTGTGCCCACAATCACCACTGTAATCCATTTGGACCTCAAACCCAATCTCATGGAAAATTCAATCAGCTAGTTGATTAGGCACTAAATTATATTTTTCTCTGGGTGGCTTTGCTTTTGCTTCCAATTCATAAGTGCTATAATTACTGATTCCTTCCCCCACCACCCTTTTCGAATAATTTTAGAAAGTGAAGAGTAGTATCTTGATTTACTAAAGTTTGGGTTTTGGATTTTTTTCTTTTTTGTGTACTTATTTAAACACACACACACACACACACACACATACACACACAGAGAGAGAAAGAGAGAGAGAGAGAGAGAGAGAGAGAGAGAGAGAGAGAGAGAGAGAGAGAGAGAGTATATAAGAGGTTCCACATAGCTCCCACATTATTGCCTTACTTTGGCCAGCTTTGTGAGAAATTGACTTATAGGGCAAGATTTCTCAGCCTTGGTACTATTGACAGATAATTTTGGGGCTAGATAATTTTTGTCATAATTATTTTTTGTGGGAAACCATCCTGTGCATTGCAGAATGCTTATCAGCATCCCTTGCCTTTATCAACTAGATGACAGTGGCCACTTCTCTGTAATTGTGGCAATCAAAAATGTCCACAGATATTGCCAAATATCCCCTGGATGGCAAGATTATTCCTGGTTTAAAAATCACTGATGTAGGAATAAAGTATCTTTGAAAACATCATAATATATGCCCATACCAACAGACTCATTACTTTTCGAAGAACAAATAGCATTAGGAGGAGCAAAGCATTCATCTTTATCATGGTATTTTACAAGTGAGTATGAAAATCATTAAGTCTTGAGAAAGTGTTTGAGTATGTTTGTGTGTGTGTGTACGTGTGTGTGTGTGTGTGTGTGTGTGTGTGTGTGTGTAAGTTGAAGAATTCTGAAAATTAGAAACTAAAAGAAACTAAAGGAAAAATTACTACTTAGTCAAAATAAAGAGCAGAAAGGAGTGACTGAAGGTATAAAAAATGAAATTCTTTGTCTAGATTTTTTTCAATTCTGTCTCAGTTGAACAAGTCAGTAAGTATTAATCACCACTTATCTCTCTCCTCTCATTCCCAACACTTAGTACATTATCAATTCCTATTGATTTTCTCTCTCAGATATCTCCTGACTTTACGCCTTGGTTTATATTTTCATTACCATCATCCAAGTCCAAATTATCTAGAAACCATCCCTGACCTAGGTTATTCTAATATCATCTAACTGTCTTCTGGATTCCAATCTGGCCCTTCTATAATTTCTTCTCTACACTGTAGTCAACATGATATTTTCAAAAATTCAAATCCAATTATAGTTCTCACTTTATTACACCCCTCAATGTCTCCCATTGCCCTGAAGATTAAAAAAAGAAAGAAAGAAAGAAAATTTCTTTATCTATTCAGCAAGTCTCAACATGGTCTCTTACCTACATTCCTGTTTAGCCTCATGTCGTAAAATATTCCCATTGACTTATTAAACTCCCTTTTTTCTGGCTATTTGCACACTTTATTCTCTCTGTCTTAAATGTACTTCTTCCCACCACTTTCTTACTTATTATTCAAATTTCAATTGTAACTGAGCATAAATTTCATTATCTGCCTCTTTTCATTAGAATGCTTGCTCCATGAGAGCAGGGAAGGATCTGGTGTGTTTGGGCTCACCTTGTATCTCCAAAGCCCAACAGCACAATGCCAGCATACAGTAGGTGTCCAATAAATATTTGTTTTGTTATTGAATGAAGAAATAGATATATTATCCTGCAGAGAAATCTATGAAGAGCTTTGATGTGACTGTGTCTTCTTAATGTACCATCTTATTCTATCTACTGAATTAAAAAATGCTACTTATTCAGTCTGATTGCATCAGGATGAGTTCATGTGGCAATTAAGCTACAAGCTGGTGGGCAAGCACTTTGTCCTAAAAACCTTTGCTTCTTCCTCAGGGCCCTCATTAAGTGCCAAGAGCTGCCTAAATTCTTGTAAAAAGTGAACAAACTAACAAATAAATAGATAAACCAGTAAGTGAATGAATGCAAATTCCACATGATAAGCTCCATGAAGGCATAAGCCAAGTCTAAATTTTCATTTATAGCTTAGCACTGAAGAGTTCTAAGATCCATTGATTTAAGATTATTGATTTTTTTTGTGTACTCCCTTATTTTGCATTTCTCAGAGTTGTTCCTGGAAAACAAAACAAAACAAAACAAAACAAAACAAAACCTGGCTTCAACAAAAGGGGAACGAACCTAGCTGAGACTTGAATTAGTTGATAAATTCAGAGTAACTTATTGAAAGCTACTTCCCACAGGTAGAGTTTTAAAGTACTTGACAGACCTTAACTTGATTAGTACAATGCATATTTGATCACTGTTAGCCAAGTCTGTAGGCTCAGATCCCCAATTAAAAGTGAAAATGGAAATCCCAGGATGGCCTGAAGATAAGAGTGGCCCATGGCAAAAGATTTGCAAATACAGTAGAATTCGGGCTCCATTCCAAGGAACTTTTATTCATTTATCCTTGTATCTTTATGATACAAATGGTGATGATGATAATAATGATGATGGCAATTGACATTTTAGTGCACACTTAACTAAGTTCTAAATTTGGCAGCTGGCCATTTTTATGTACATTATCTTACTTTGTCTTCATGACTAGAAGGTATAATTGTTAAGGGACAGGAAATGAGGCTCAGAGAGATTAACTTCTTGTCCAGATACATATTCTATTTTTGTCTCTCTACACTGGAGCACGAGAGGAAAAAAAGGGTAATCATAAAGGCATAGTTGCCAATTCTATGCAGTAGGTTTTTAAGATTACACCAAAATCTATAGTTCACTTTGATTAGGTACAACCATGGCCAGTATCTGTTGGCAGAGTGTGTGCGCGCGCGCGCGCGCGCACGTGTGTGTGTGTGTGTGTGAGAGAGAGAGAGAGAGAGAGAGAGAGGGAGAAGAGAAGAGAAGAGAAAGAGACAGGGACAGAGACACAGAGAGACAGAGTTACTATTAATGCTACCCAAGCGTGAAAAGCATTTCACTTTTACACATAAATTTTGTATGCATTGTCTCATTTAATCCTTAAACAATCCTCTATCTAGAAGTGTATGCTCACTTCACAGATGAAAGTGCACCAACTCAATCCAAGGTCTGCAGCCAGTTAATTGTTCTGCCAGACCTTCAGTAAAAGTCTTGGGACTGTGAGTTTAATACTCCATTTATGATAGTGTTTGAGAGGGTGTTTTGTTTTGTTTTGTTTTATCAAGATGAGGAGATTAGAAAGCAAGTGTTATTTAGGCCACAAGAGGAATCTGTCATGGAGAAAGCCTTTAGGATTTTTAAAGTTATGGGATGGGCTATGTTGAGTAAAGAGAACTCTGGCTTGGAGGTGGGAATTCCTGCAGAGCTAAGGACAAGCTAGGACTGAGATAGAAAAAGTAGTTTGTCAGCACTAGTAGTTTCCTGAAAAAGCTTTAGATTCAGGAAGTTGTGGCTTGGAGACTTGGACTAGAAGGTTGAAAAATAAGATTGAAAAATTAGACAACAGCATACTAATGTATATGAGGAAAAGGGGTAAATGCTTGATAATCTAACACTAAATTTCTCTTACCAAGTGTATCAATTCAGCAGAGATTTTAAAGTAGAATACTACTGATAATAACAATAGCTAACGTCTAAGTTCTTAAAATGTACCAGGTACAATTCTAAACACAACACAAATATTGACTTTACTTGGGCACAAGCCTTGACTCTGCCTCTTTTTAGATATATGACCTTGGACAAATTACTGAACATCTAAGTTCCCTGATTTACATATCTGCAAACATATGTAAAAGAATTTAGAACAGTGCTTGATACAAATATGTAAGTATTTGCTCTTATTATTCTCTTTTTCCTCATTTACAGATTAGGAAGTAGAGGCATAGAGAAGTAATTGGCTTAAGGTCATAGTGTTAGCAAGTACCAGAGCTGTGACTTAAACCCAGACATGTAACTCCAGGAACCACACTCTTAGCCAGAATGTTCTTCTACAATGTCCTATGCTATGTCAGTACCCAGTAATTTGGTTAGACCTCTAGAGTTGATCAATGAAATCTAATATTCAGGCTTTTCCCTTGGAGAGTGTGATAAGCAGAATAATATCCTCCCCAAAGATTTTTACCTCCTAATCCCTAGAACACATGAATATGTTATATTAGAGACAAGGGGAAGAATTAAGATAGCTAATTTGCTGACTTTAAAATAAGGATATTCTCCTGCATTATCTGGATGGGCCCAATGTAATCAAAAGGATCCTTATATGTGGAAGAAAAAGGCAGAAGAGTCAGTGTCAGAATAAAAAGATGTGACCAAGTCTTGATCAGCTGTTGGCCAACTTTGAAGATGGAGGAAGGGGCCATGAGCCAAAGGATGTGGGTAGCCTCTAGAAGCCGGACAGGCCAGAAAACAGATTCTTCCCTAAGGCCTCCAGAAAAGAACACAGTCCTGTAAAACCTTAATTTTAGCCCAGTGAGACTCATTTTGGACTTCTGACCTTCAGAATTGTGAGGTAAAAAAATTTATGTAGTCTTTAGTTACTACATTGTAGTAATTTGTTACAGCAGCAATAGAAAACCAGCAAAAGAGCCTTTAATATGGTTGGGAAGAAAAGGATGCAGGGATTATACTGCATACCTAAGAATGACAACCACCTCATGGGAGGGCAGAAATATGACTGAGAGACTAGTGAACAAATCTAAGATTTATATTTTAATATTTTTTGGCCTACTAGGCAATATATTGTTTCTGAATAAAACTGATTGTCAGACCTCAGTCATAATGATAAACATTGCAGTCTGTAAAGCATTCTTTCTTCTACTAGTGCATTTCATTCTTGAAGCCCTAGGATATCAAGGTAGGTAGTATCTGATATATTGAGGAAGAGTTGTAGATGACAAGATGTAAAGGTTAATAAGGCTGTGTTCAAAATCTATCTCCACTCCATGGTAGCTGCTGTTCAACATGGGTGGGAACCTCTCTGAACTGTGATTTCTTCATCAGTAATGTAACAGTATCACTCCATTAAGAGGAATAAAGGGGATGCCACCAGTGAGGATGCCTGCTCTTCAGTAAGTTATCCTATAAGTGAGAGTTATTCTTTTCTACCTACATTTTATAGATGGGGAGACTCAGGTCAAAGAAAGGAATAACTTGAGTGAATTAGTCAAGTAGTTGATGACAGATCATGATGATCTCTGTTTTTATTATATAGCCTCCTCCATTAAATCTCATTGTTTCCCTTAAATGACTTAAAAATGCATTGCTGTAATCAGTAACTCGCTAGACTAATCTGATCACAGTAATCAGTTTATTTATAATTTATATCCTGCCTGCTCCCAACAAGCATTAGAAATGACTTGATCAAATTCAATCCCGCAGAAGGCACCTTAGTCAGCTTTTATAGCAGTACTGCCACTAGGTTCACCATCCTAAAAGGAGCAGGGCAGCTGTGTTTTCTGACATGACAATACTGACTCAATGGGGTCTGCTGATTAAGTGTGGTGTATTCATGGGTCTGTGGGTGAACTCGTGAGTCCTCTGACTTCACCATCCAGCACTTGTGCTGTTTGCTGATGGAACATGTTCTGGAGTGTACGCTATCGGAAATTCACTAAGGAAAGCTACCTAGTCTCACAATCCAAGATAGGTTCAGGGCCATGTGCAGGGCAACAATCGGAAGAATGGCAAAGGCTAATAAATAGTAAAACTGCCTACCCACCTCGGGAAATATATTTTCGAAAATATTTTACAGAACACTTTTAACATTCTGTTAAGTTTAATAATGCCCAAGTATTCACGAGGCTTGGAAAATGACATGTTTGTATCAGTAGGCTACCATACTACTCCTTGGAATGAGTTCAGATGGAATGGGGTCTGCTTTTGGCCAAAGGAAGAAACTGGGGGCTGAGGAACAAATTCAATTCTAATATTATACTGTAAACCCGTTTAGTTCAGATTGTAGTTTAATGTGGTCTGAAATGTACATGTAAACACATTTATTTTACTTTTTCACTAATTATATTTTGAGCAATAGCCACATTATAAGATACAAATCAGGGCCTAACCTTATATGTCTATTACAGGATACACGCCATTTCCATGCATAATTGCAGTGAAGGTGGGAAATCATAAGTATAGTAAGAATGGCACAAAAAAAGCATATGCGTGGCAAGAATATAGCACATTAGGTAGAGAAGTGAGAAAAAGCATTTTGGAGAAGCTGTTTTTGAGTTAAGCTTTGAGAAATATATTTATATATGGCATTTGAGGTGATAGAAAGAGGGCCAGGTGTGAGTGTGTGTTGTGTATGCATATAAATGAATGAATATAAGGTGGGGACTTTTTTAAGTGAAAAGAAAATGGAAGAAATA
Organism: Macroglossus sobrinus; assembly: GCA_004027375.1. Lineage (NCBI taxonomy): Eukaryota > Metazoa > Chordata > Mammalia > Chiroptera > Pteropodidae > Macroglossus > Macroglossus sobrinus. The sequence continues at coordinate 289,932 of PVKZ01001683.1, read as the reverse complement.
TTAATTTATTTATCCAATCAAATGTATTTATGAAGTAGCTCCTGTGTGTTATGCTCACTTTGGGGGCAGAGAAATGATTAAGACAGATGGGATCTCTACCTTCACAGCAGGCAGTAAAAGTTATCTATGGATGCAGTCCATTAAAAGAAAAAAAGCCATAGACGATAGCAGTACCAGAAAAAGCACAAACAGATTCTTGGAATGGAATAATAGTTCTTTCTAATTTACTTCACCATATGAAGAGGCTGTATTTATTTTTGGCTGTTCCAAGTAAACGCATCACTTCCGGGTAGAATCCACTACTACAGATGAAGTTTATAGTTTGTTTTACATTCTCAGAAAAACAGAAGACAGTTTTTGTCACTACTTTTTTAAATAGAAAAATAACATTAAAAAGTCCTCAATAATTGCTAGTATAAACATCTTCATTCCATATACACAGAGTATCTAATATTCACATTGAGCTTTTTATATGTTTTGCATATATTAACTTAATACTTATAAAATATACAGTAACTACCATTATTATTACACCTATTTTGCAGATAAATTACATCATTGAAGAATTAGAGAATTCACCCAAGACCAGTGGTTTTATATCTAGTTATCAGCAGAGCAAAGAGATAGACACAGGTGGTATAGCTCCAGAATCAGGGTTTCCAACTAGTCAAACTGATTCTAGTATCATGTTACTCATTTCTAGAAATTTTCTGGATGATCAGCTTAGAAGCTCCTTGTGCTTCTCTCTGCCTACTATTTCTCCTGAAATTCTTTTAAATGGTAGTATTTATTTTGGGAAACATTCCATGGGCCTGTACAGATGCTTGTGAGAATGTGGCACTCACATCCAAAGACAGAAGATATTGGTCCTTGCAGAATCACAGGGCTTCCAAATTTAGCGAGCGGTGCTTGGCCATCAAGGGCTTTGTGATTCCTTTAGTGGGAGTTCAGCAGGTGAAACATCCAGCATAGAGTAAGGCCCCTACACTCCAAAAGTGTACACTCAGCCCTTCCATGTCAGGCAAATAGAAATCTCTGCTGGGCTTAACATTCTTGCTTTGTTCTCTAATCAGCAAAAATTCTTTTTTCCCCAAAGTCAGTGTTTGTTCATGCATTTCCAGAGGGCTGGGAGGAAGGAAATTATGCAGAGAACACGTCCAAGCATATAGCTGAATAGATTAAAAGATTCAGATGGACACCCAGTGTACTCACGTAAATACATAAAAGGCCAAACTAGAGCACTGAGTGGTGGCGCTTATTGTGAAGTGGCACCAAATACTGCTGTTTTCTTCTATTTCTAAACCAATTTAGATTTCAGGGCTCATTTGCAGCACTGGTACTATTGCCATTTGTAACCCAGGGGACTTTCACATTCTCCTCTTCAAATATATTAGCCTTTTTCCTATTCTTTTTAAAGGCATAAAACTTTTAAACGAACTTATTCTCAAATCTTTCCTACACTGAGTCACTTTCTGCATCTCTTATTGCAAAGCCAGGAGAAAGAAAAAAGCCTCGAAGTGATTCTAATCTATTCTGAAAAATGACCATGGGGTGTATGTTCATTAACACCTGGAGGTGTCTGGAAGTTGTTGGCTTCATCCATGGAATCTGCCCCATGGGTCAAGAGAAACACCAAATATAATGGGGCCGGGCGTGGGGAGGGGGACAGAACTCAGTTGTTCACTGACCACCAGCTGGGAACCAGATCTCTTTACAAAGGGCGATGACAATATTAGGTGAGCCTTTGCTGTGTGTTCTTTCCACAAAATTAGGGAATTTGAAAAATGTCACAAATAATTATTTCAGCGATGAACAAAAGATTGTAACTAAGTGCCAGTTTTCATTAGCTAAGACAATAGCTCCTGATATTCATCCACAACTTTCAGGCCCTGATCACCATGCCTGCACAAGAGGGTGTGGAGCAGTTACTCAAAGACATGATCCAGAAGGGAGAGGGAGACTTTATGTAGAAATCTATTTTAAAATATTTTTTATACTTTTAAATACTTTTTAACTGAAAAAGGCAAATACATACTTTTACAGGAAATCACGAAATTATATAAAGTAGTCCATATTATGTTTTGAAATTGGAGGATGATGAGGTAGGATGGAAAGGGGAGGAGTACCATTGTTTTCATCATTAAACAGAAAAATGAGAAGCCCCAATATCCCAAGATGAATTGGAATGTAATGCTGTATTTGGAATGTTATTCATAAGTAGCTGACGTGATTTGATTTGAAACTAACACAAAAGTAAATTCCAGTAGTCATAAATACCTCGATATCCCCATACAGTATCTTGCACATAGTAGGTACTAAATAAATGCTTTTTGAATGCATATTGAATTAAAGTCAAACAAAATAGTTACTGACAAAAATTTACACATTTCCAAGCACACAACCATTTTGGATGTGCAAACAGGCTGCAAATATGAGCAGATGTCAGTTCTGATATAGCAGAGAGGAGGTAAATGGACTTGAGCCAGGAAGCCTGACTTTGAGTCTTTGTCCTTACATTTGCTAGTTATGCTACCTAAGATGAGATATTTAACTATGCCAGTGTTCTCATCTGTAAATGGGGTCACTTCTTTTCAGGTAACAACTGCTAAAAAGACTTATCATAATTTTGAAATAATATATTTCATAATTTTTATAAAGTTTTTGGTCTTAAACAAATATAATGGAAGTATTACTAGTTAAACAAGTGTTTTGTTTTCTTTTAATTTCCTCATGGAAGCCTATTCTTTTTAGGATACTTTAAAGGATACTGGATTGGGGGTGTGGGAGGGATGGAGAAGAAGCTGATTTAGGAGTCTGGTTCTCCAAGCATTATTCTTTCATACAGAGTAGATTTGCTTTATGTGTTTTGTGTGAGTTAGACTTTAATATAAGATTTCAATTGAGGAAATAGTTTTACTGATTTAAAAATTGATTGAAGACCACTGAATTTTATTTATTTGGGTTTATGTCTATGAACAGGGGAATGAATAAATAATTTGTAGTATATTCACACAATGGAATACTCCTCAGCATTAAAAAGGAATGAATTACATATACGTACAACACATGCATGAATCTCAAACACATGTTGAACTAAAGAAGGCAGACACAAAAGAATACACATTTTATTATTTCATTTAAATAATGCTAACCATATGTTTAGGCATCTTTGAGCAAGTTGCTATTGACTGAAAAGGAGGAAACTTTCTGAAATAATACACATTTTATTTATGTTAATCTGGCAACTGGTTACTCAGATATACATATCTGTAAACAATAAGACTTTGAGCTATACATTTAAGATTTGTGCAATTCACTCTATGTAAATAATATTTTGACTTTAAAAAGGTACAACCAGTTCTTTTTTTGGTCATTGTTGTATAAAAGGGAAATAAATCAGCTAAATTTCAGAGAGATACAAAGGGAACAGTAAAATGTACCCAATCTCTCTATGATGCAGCATATCTCCTCATTCTTAACCACTGAATTCATACACGTAGACACACGCACAATGCACACCAACACATACATTTCTCCATTAAGCTTATTTGCTTTCTTATCTCCTTCCTCTTCTTTTTTCTTTCCAGAATTTACTAAGTTGTTAGATATTAGAAAAGTTTTTCATTGAATAACAAACAAATCTTATCGTTTAAGTAATTTTATGTTTCTAACCCATCCCAGAAGAATCTCTGATAAGTAGAAAGATGCATTAGCAAACAAACAAAAAAGATTTCTAGTCCCAGAAAAGAATCTTTTTCTAGAAAATTACTTATAACTGATATATAAATCTATGTCTAAGGTCTCAGTGAAGTTTCAATGTAAAATAATGTTAACATTTATGGAGCTATTATGGGTTAGGTACTATCCTAAGCAATTTGTATGGATTAGCTATTTAATTTTTTCAACAAACTTATGAGGTAAATGAACTGAGATGAAAAGAACTGAGGCACACAGAGATTAAGTAATTCACCTGAAGTTATACTACAGGTAAGTAGAGGAGCAGGAATAGGGACCCAGGCAGCCTGGTTTCTACCTCTCACTAGCCATGTGCACTGGTCAAGACAAGCTCTCTAAGCAGAGCATATTCACTTTTAGCTCTAAGTTTTCTCTGAGAGCTCTAACTTACAGCTAGGTACACTTACTGCAGTGTCCTTTCCTGTGATTTTTTTCAAAAGACTTTTCAAATCTATTATCCCAATTGGATAGGAATTCTCAAGTGATGCTATCAGGCAAGAGACCAGTAAATTTTCCTGAAAGACAATGTAGATCAACAAAGACAGAACACCCTTATGTGCCTGGGCAGGCTGATAGAAGTGAAACCAATGTACTTTACTTTTAAGGCAAAATGAAAGTATCATGGCTCCATAGCCGACTTTGCAGTATCAAGTCCACTATTAGGTACAGACAGGCAAGTGCTTGATAAATGCATGATATGTAGATATCTAAATCACAGGAAATTTTATCATGCCTTCTATTAGTTTCCTAGGGCTGCCACAATGAATTACCACTTATTGGGTGACTTAAAACAACAGAAAGTAACTGCCTCACAGTTCTAGATCTGGAAGTCTGAAGTCAAGGTATCTGCAGGTCCATGCTCCTTCAGAAGCTTCTAGCAGAGGATTCTTTCTTGCCTCTTCAAGTTTCTGGTAGCCCTAGATGTTCCTTGGGTTGTAGCTGTAGCACTTTATTTAGTCCCTGTTTCCACTATCAACTAGTGTTGTTCCTATGTGTCTGTGTTTTCACATGACTATCTTCCCCTTTTATAAGGATGATAGGCATATTGGATTAAAGACCTATCTTAAAGCCTCATATTGATTATATCTGCAAAGGCTCCATTTCTAAATAAGATCCCAGTTATACGTACCAGGGTTAGGACTTTAACATTTCTTTCTGGGGGACACAGTTCAATCCTTAACATGCCTCAACCACCCTGGTTCCACAGTTCTCCCAGACATCATTCCTTGATACTAGCCGTCTTCTCCAAATCCATCTTCCCACTTCCCCTTCTCATTGCTTCAATTTATGAAGGATTTTGAGCCTGTGATATTGTGATTTATAAGAAATATCTATTTACTCATTTAGATGACCAAAGTATATTTCTCATATTTGGTCTTTGCCCACAATGCATTTCTTTTATCTTAGCTCAGAGGTACTAAAAACCTTGGAATGTCCTTAGTGAAAAGAATAAAAAAAGTGTCTTTGGTTATGCTAATGAGGTGATTTTTGGACCCTACCTAAGGATGGAGCTAGTTGCCAATGGAGCCAACCATGTGATGAGAGGGTTGGAACTTTCAGTCCTATCCCTAAACTCTAGAGAGGGAGGAGGGGCTGGAGGTTGAATCAATCATCAATGGCCAATGATTTAATCAATCATGCCTATGCAACAAACGCTCCATAAAAACATACACACAAAGTATGTTCAGAGAGCTTTCAGACTGGTGAATCCATGGAAGTTTGGGGAGAGTGGTATACTCAGAGGGAACATGGAAACTCCATGCCCTTTCCACATAGCTTACTTGCCCTATGCATTTCTTTTATCTGGCTGTTCCTGAGTCATATCCTTTTATAACAAACTAGTGATTTGTTAGTAAGATGTTTCTCCGAGTTCTGTGAGCCACTCTAATAAATTAATCAAACCCAAGGAGGAGGTTTTGAGAAACTCTGACTTATAACCAGTAGATCAGAAGTACAGTTAACAACCTAGGCTGGTAATTGGCATCTGAAGTGTGTGTGTGTGTGTGTGTGTGTGTGTGTGTGTGTGTGCGCGCGCGCGCGCACGCGTGCATAGGACTGAACCCTTAACCCAGGGATGCTGTTCTGGGTATATGGCGTCAGAACTGAGTTATATTGTAGTACACCCTGCTGGTATCAGAGGATTGTTAGTTGATATAGGGAATCCTCCCATTCCCCACATTGGAACTGGTTCCAGAACCCCCTTTTTAGAACCATACCCCAGAAACCCAGTCTTCTCTCTGACACACTGTTATTGTTTCATCTCTCTTGAGTAGATTAATCATCTTTGGGAAAAGACTTTCAAAACGAGTCCTTGCTCAACTCCGACATCAAGTTGACTTTGCTTTCAGAACTCCAGGCTACACAATGTGTTTGAGATAAATTTCTCATTAATTTCTCTCTAGAAATAAATATTCCACAACACAATATTTAATATCACTGGGCTGCCTTCTACCCACACAGTCGCCAGCAAATTCCCACCAAGTTGGTGTCAGAATGTGAAATTAGTGACTAATAAAATAAAACAGACAAAATGAGAATGCTGAGTTATGAAAGGGATGGGCATGATCTATGAATATCATTAGCTATTCTTTTAAAAACATCTATGTGATTACATAAATGTAAAAATGCAATGCAGTGTGTTAGAGTTTCACTAGTCACTGGAACGCTCTGAAGCAGATGGACTATGTGACTGATGATTCAATAATTGCACTCATTAAAAATTTTCACGCTTTTAATTTTTTCACAACTCCCTTCCTCCACACCACCCCTCATTCTGTAAAGAGCTGAAGAATGAAATGGTTTTGCCATTGTCAGCCAATAAATAATAATTGAGTTTGCTTTGATTTCCTGGCATGCCTCTGTCTCACCTCTGAGATTCTGACTGACAACTCAGGAGCCTGGTAGAATGTTGGAACCAGCCTCAGCTGATGTCTCAAAGGCTAGAGACATCACAGAATGATCTTCCCTCCACTTTCATCATCTCACACAACAGCCTACATCACATGCAGACAGAGTATGTGCTTATGTCCCTCCAAGTTGCTATGCCTCAATTCTCTAGCAACTCTGAACTCAAGTTTTGAAACTCTGTTCACACCTAGTTATAGCCAAGAAAAAATCAGACTGAATGAGAGGTAGGAGGCATGTGGGAGGAGCTAATAGCTGCAACAGTGATGGCAAAGTGGGCATCTGAGCTGAAATTCAATAGCAAGATTAGTATTGTGAGTCTTTAGAAACCACAGCATCTACAGATCAGTAAGATGGCTTCTGGCTGGAAAGGATTTAGCACTGGATGAACCAACTCAAAAGGAATGAAACTTTTTAATTCTGTTTATAGTCATTTACATATTTCATTCATTCAGCAATAAAAAAGAGCATTATCTACTGGTAATAGATCTACATTTTGGTCTGAAACATGCCACTAACTAAATGGTCACTTTACCCCTCTGGGCCTCTTCATACTCAGGCCGCAGCAATACAGCTCTATAATTATATAAACTATCAACTGTCTACTAAGTGAAAGGAGCAATGGGACAAAGAAATACTGACTGCAGGACTAGACCTTCTTAAGTTCTTGATCTCTTTGGGAGAGATAAGACATACGTGCATGCACAGAAATATAACATTGTAAACTGGTTGGACTCCTTCGCTCAAAGGCTAAGTGTGACAATGAGTGTCTCGAGTTTAGGAAAAAAGGAGGTCCTTGGGGTCAGGGAGCATTCAGAATGGTGTTCTTTGAGGCAGGGATCAAATTTGAGAGATAGAGAGGAGGGAAAAGGGCACACTGTGGGGGAAAATAGTTTGGACAAATATTCAGGGGTTAGAATAAATTAGGTATCATAGGGTAGATAATAAGTGGGTAGATTGATTTTTGCAAACATTTCAAGAAGCTAACAGGGTTTGTTATAGAGCATTGCCAAGCTCTCAATATTGGGGGTCTCTAAGCCTCTTCCCTAACTTCCCTAAGATCTCTGTTCAAGACAGAATGGAGTTGGGTTCATAAAAAGGAAAGTCCTAAATGCCACGTAAAAAAGCAGAGTGTGTAAGCAGCAGAGTGCTACTGAAAAGTCCTGAGAGGATAAGGGAAATTTAACATACCATATGAGAAGTTTAATCAGGGAGTGACTGTAGGATGGCTCAGAGGAGGTTAGACTAAAGGCAGAGAAACCAGATAGGACAGGTACTAACCAGAGCAGGCCAGAGGGTAGAAAAACAGGGATGGATTTGTTTCTCCAGCAATATATTCCTCTTTGAAACCTTTGCTTTTTCTTTTATATCGTCATATTTTAATTATGTGTTAAGTTGTCTGTTTTTCCTCTCTAGACTAAAAGTTCCTCGCAAGGGTATGAATTTGTCTGCCTTTTTAGAACTGTGTCTCTCTAATACCCAGCATGGTGGCTGGCCCAGAGGAAATACACAAAAGACACTTGGGAATAAATTAATGCATATAAAGCACATGAGGAAGAAAATGGTGACAAAATGAAATGAGCTAAGAATTCTTAGTTTGGTAAACAGAAGCATGATGACAAGAAGTGGTAGAGGTAGAAATAGCAATGTTGGAAAAAAAATGATGCTGGAGATGAATTTGAAGTGATGCTGGGATATCTATGTAGAAATGTTCAGAAGGTCATTGGAAATATTGGGTTAGATGTCGAGAAAATTGCCAGTGTGTCCTCCTTTAATATAGAAAATTGAGCTGGTTGGCTGTAGTCTTTTGATTTCCAAATTTCATTTGGCAGATAATACATTTAAGGTCCTTGATCTAAAATTTTTAAAAGTACAAAAACTAAGAAGCACAGTTACCTTTTTTTCAATCTGTCTTAGCCCTATGCCAGATATAAAATCTACTTTCATACTATTTTTACTTTGAAGAGAAATTTCTTTGTTAATTACAAATCTGGCTTTTTTCTTTTAATACACTAAACTGCATCAGAAAAATTCATTGTAGTAAAGTTAAAAAAAAGATTAGAGAATGCTTTTTATTTATTAGAGATATTAATATTTCCTTTTTGTTGAGATGATTTTGTGTTCTATATCTGGATGCCACAAGGAAAGCCAGTGGTGAAATATGTAAGCTATGATGTCATACTGACCTAACTTGAATTTTGGGCCCACCACTTCTTATGGAATTACTTAATTGCCCCAGACCTCAGTTTTCTCATCTATAAATTGAAGTTTCTGTTACCTACATTTTGTAAATGTTAAATACACACTGTTATGGGTTAAACAATGTTCCACCAGGTGACATCATCTTGAATTTCAGGGTGTGTCCTAAATCCCATAACAATTATTTTTATAGTGGACACATAGACACAGAGAGAAGAGGAGAAGGCGTGTGAAGTCAGAAGCAGAGAATAGAGCATTGCAGCTACAGACAAAGATGATGACCACCAGAAGCTGGAAGAGGTAAAGAAGCATTCTTTCCTAGAGCCTCCAGAGGGAGTGCAACCTTGACAAGTATTGGCCTCCAGAACTAAGAAAGAATAAATTTCTGCTGTTTTAAGCTACTAGTTTGTGGTAGTTTTTTACAGCAGTCCTAGGAAACAAATATACATTCACAAGTAACTCCATAAATGTTAGCTCTAGTCCTTAATCCTTAAGTAAACTACCGCAATCCAAGCCCTATTGCATAAAAATAAAATAAGATGACTACTAGAAGCATTCCATTGGAGGAAGCAGAAGAGACCACAATAAGAATATCTGTGTGTGATACTGGAATTAAATATGAAGGAGTAATTACGAGACACACAAAGAAAACAAAAAAGAGGATGATGGCTGAGGAAGAATGATAGCTGAGGAAGGAAGAAATGAAAAAGTAAAGAAGAAATGAGAGTATAAAAGACCTACCCCTGACCCCCACCCCAGGTTTTAGAATCCTTGGATTCACTCACTGGAAACTAGAAAGAAATAGGAGACATATTAAGGTGAGGAGAGCCATAGATATTTCAAACTTGACTTCGTGACATTTCAGAACCACTGTGCCATTAATCTTTTCAAGTAGGAGAGACTGAGATATGGGGCTATTGTCAAGTGAAACTGTCATTAGAACTAAAGCCTGTTGGCTTCTCATTTTCAATCTCCAAGATTATACAGTTTCTGCTTGAAATCCAACATGTATCACTCATTTTTCCCCCTTTTGTTCAGCTGTCAAATGGAAAGTTAAAAGACATATTGGGTATAATATAAGACACTGTAATAATCACAGCAGTCATAATCCCTACTGTAACACTATATTTTTCTGAGTACATTAGTGACTTGTCATTTCTAAAGAGTGTTTCTTTAACAGTGAAGTTATTTTCTATGCTTCAGTGGCCCATATTTTTTTTAAAAACTCAGTCTTCCAAGTATAAGCCATTTAAAAACATTATTATAAATAATCATATAACACAAGGGCACATTAGGAATTAGGAATGGGAAGACTAACCTCTTCTTGCATTCAAACAAATATACGGGTACAACTGGAATAATGAAATCTACCAAATACCAAGTGGTTGTAGACACTCCTGTAATTTCTCCAGAAAAAAATAATTTCCTGGAGTCCATGAAAATCAGAATCCCTCAGCCCTTCATCTCCTCAGTTCCAGCAGTGGCCCAAATAGTTCCAGGACTATTGTGTAAAGTCCTGAGAGAAAAAAGAGAATGGTCACTTGCCTCATGGCTAATAGTCACCTTGATAAAGTGACATAAAAAGATGCTACATATGTGTTTCAAAGTCTTGTTTTTGTTTGTTTGTTTGTTTGTTTGTTTGTTTGCCACTGTAGACACACTATGAACCCTGAAAAGCATCTTTTTCCCTCTACATCCTACTTCTGCCTCAGAAAAAAGGGACCAGCATTGAGTTTATAAAGACACTGGAAAGTGATTAAGCATTAAGCCCTGGGACCTCAGAAGCTTTTAGTACAGGTCTGGTGACCATCTTGCTTTTGAATGGAACAGGTAGATTTCTGTGGTGAACACCACAGCCTTAGGCCAGGACTAGCTCTAGTACCTTGGGACATATAATCCGCTGGGGATTTCCTACCATCTAATTCAGAGGGAGAGATTTTTAAAAACAAGATGCTTCTGACCAATGTTACAAATAGAAAGTTGAAACAAATTCTCTGTAATTAGAAAAATAAAGAACTGTGAATGTCTAGCACTGTTATAAAATAAAATTTTAAGTTTTAATACCGGCCTTAAGGTTGGAAGTAAATAAATGAAAATTTGTGGGGTGCTGTTTTATAAACTGCTTTGTAGTTATACCATGTTTGTTTGTGAGAAATTTTCAGTTAAATCAACACTTTGTTGCCCAGTGGAATAGATAACCTGGACAGGAGTCATCCCATCCTACAATAGCCCAGGGAAAGTCCTGCCAGCTCCACACTCTTTCTGACATTCTGGTGCCTAGAATTAATCACCTCTGGTGTGGGACACATGGACTAACAAAGGTTAGAGGGTTATCAAAGCATGCCATGCATCTGAGCCAATTGCCAGTGCTTTGGGCAGAGGATGACAGAGCCGACTCTAGCCCTCTTGGCCAGCTGATAAGGCAGCTGCTGCAATAGGAGGATAGAGAAAGGTGAATACTCCCGGCTTGTCAGAGATCAAAGTGGTCCATGTCACCCTGCCCTGGCTAAAGTGTTACTCTTAAAGAGAAAACTTTAACGCACAAGGAGAAAAGAAAAATGTACATTTCCATCAGAGAGCAGAGGAGTAGAGCAACCTGTTTGCCACAGACATCTCGGGCAGGAGTCCTTAAGCTCCCTTTGAAGCCTGGTGGAGGATTTCTGGGAGTCAACAGATCCCCTACGTGGTCAAAATTTTGTGCTTTTTTTTTTGGTTGGGAGACTATTTTATAAACTTATGACAGAAAAACGTTAAAGAACCAGGGCTGCCTTTATCAATGCAGGCCCCAAGAGGAATAGCTTTCAAGAATCTAATTCCAATTCTGTGGCTCTTTGCAAAAGGAGGTGAAAACAGGGTCCTAAACTGTTTTCCTTTCACGTCTTGGGACTCTGTGCCTGCTGGGAGCCATGCATTGTGAAAATGACCTCACTGTGAAAGCTCACCTCATCTTATCTTCATGACGATCCTGTAAGGGAACTCTTTATACTTTACAGAAAAAGAAACCAGAAACAGAGAGGTTTGGTAACTTACCTGAGTGCACCCAGTCAGAGATGAGTAAGTCCAAGATTTAGGTCCCGGTTTGTGGGTTCCAAGGCCTTTACTAGTGCTGGTACTAGTTCATACTTTGAGCTCTCGTGAAGTGGTTTCACAAGCTCTCCCATTCCTACTCAAATAGATTTCATATTCCTACCATGAAGGGGTTTATTGTTACATATTTAATATTTCTATATGTTTAATATATCCTGGTGATTTAGAATTCAGGAAGGAAAAGAAAAGATATTCTGGTTAGTAGCAGTAGGAAAGACTGACTATTGTAATGTGTCTTTTCTCACTTCATCTCAGCTTCAAAGAGGGTGTAACTATGTCTATAGGTTACACAGTGTGCAAGTTCCTGCGACAGCTCAGGGAGCCTGGGTGCCAGCTCTTGCTTAGTCACTATCCAGCACTATGTTTTAAGCATATCACCTTTCTTGTAACCATGCCATCATCTGTCTAATGGGGACAATGAGCCACCTACCAGGCTTTAGTAAAGGTCAAATAAGATCATTAAGAAATACTCTGGCTACAACACTGAGGATAACATTGATAATATGCATAAATATTTTATACAAGGCACTCTGCAGAATATTTCTGTTACTTAATTTCAAAACAGTAAGCTTTTAATGGCAAAATTCCTGTCTGATTTGTGTTTGTCTTCACAGTGCTTTGAACCTCATAAGAGTTCAAGTATGAACTGAGAAAACAGTCAATGCATTCAAGTCATCAGGAGGTCATATATGCATCAAATATGCAACATGTGTGTTTGTGGGGGGGTGGAAATGTAATGTTTGTGTTGTCGAAGAATAGTTAGAAAATAGAATGAATAATTGAATAATGTTTCTGGGTAACTAGTTATTGTCATTACTTACAATTTAATTAAAATCTATGCCTTGATCAGAAATATTAATATGAAAAGAATTTGTTGCTACTTGTGAAATGCATAGTTTGTTGCAAGGCAAACACTTTTACAAGCAGTCTTAAGCAAAGTCAAAGTCTGTACTTAAAAGGATGTCTGCTAAACTGTGTTCAGCAAAATATTGGTTCTAAGAGGTATGCAGGCAAATAATTTTGGAATACTTATACTATGCTCTTTTCATAGTGATTTAGCATATTAAGACTTTAAGAAGTCTTTAAAGAAAGAATCCCAGTTAACTGTGTTTGAACCAAGATTATTTTTGCTCTAGAGTTCTTTTCTTCTTACTCTTCCCTCCCCCCTTTAATCATATACACTTTCATCCCATTGAATAAATTTTGGGAAATGTTAATCTGGCAATAGAAGAATGAACAGAAATAATCCATGCTTTAGTTAACTGCTGTTACATAACTATGGACATTGGTTAAAACTTACATAATGGAGTTCCATTATTATTGAGTACTTTGTGAGGAAACAAAAATACTTTATCAACATTTAGTGTTGCAGAGATGAAGATACTCTATAAAAAATATACTAAGAATACACATGACATTGGGCACCTTTGACTAATATGTAAAGAGCCCCAATAAATATATAGAAAAATGATGAAAAATTCATGAAGCATGAATTAACAATTCAGGAGAGGAAACACAAATATCACTTGAACATGTTACATAATAAAATAAATGTAAATTAAGACTATAATGAGATAACATTTTTACTTATCAAATGATCAAAATAAAAAAGATAACATATTTTGGGTGGAATATGGGAAAATGATACTTCCATTCATTGTTTAGTGAATATTATTTGGTATAACTCCTATAAAGGACAGTGAACAACAAGTATAAAAATTAAAAATGTGTGCCCTCTATAACAGCACTTTCCTTTCTGGGACTTTGGTTTATGTTTATGCATGTGCATATGAATGAAGAAGTTTTTATAAGGAGATTCACTGAAGTATTGCTCATGAGAACAAAGGATTAGAAAGAAAAAAATTCATGTAAACAAACTAGTTAAATAGTGGTATAGCTGTCCAATGGAATTCCATGCAGGGATAGAACAAGGCAGCTTTATAAATGAATATGAAATGACATGCTGTTAAGTGACAAGATGTAAAACACTGGATATATAAGTATCATTTCTTACATGTGGTTATTTAAGGCAAGAAGGCCTTTGAAAGGTTGCATAGGACTCTAGTAAAAGTGATTGCCTCAGGAGACAGGAAATGGAGGACAGGGGTGGGAGGGAGGCTTACTTTTTCATTGTATACCCAGTGAACTTTCAAAATTACTTTTGATCATATGTATTTATTAACTATTTAAATAACACACATTGATTCAACTTAAAAAGGAAAAGAATCTACACACAGATACACATATATGTATCATTTGTGAACACATGATTGACTTCCAAATCAACTACAGGATTGATTTTAATGAGGTTCCACTGTATATGATATGTATAGAAGGATACTTACAGTATAGAGGGGGGAAAAAAACATTCTCCTGAGTATTTGTAAAATGATAAAATTGGCCAGAAAAGTTTTGGACATTTGTTTTGTGGAATGATGACCTCAAATAGGGTAATCTTTGTAAGTTTGTCATGGTCAAATGTTAAAGCGCATAGAATTATTGACATCACGATCACTCTCTAATTTAATTGGATGTCAATAATAGATCATTTGGGAGGTCTGTTAATAATGGTAAACCATATTTACTCTAATATGAGATTGAAGTTTTCAGCAGAGGAACTACCAAAATAACCAGGCCAAAAAATAAAGCTGTTAAGTCTTTCTTTTCCTAGAGTTTAAAGAGTGAAGGGACCTTTCTTAATTGTTGCATTTTTCACCCCTCCATCCCACTTGTTCAGTGAAAGTGAACAAGAGCACTGTTTCAATAAGTATGGAAGATTTTATCATTAGTTCCGGACACCTGAGGGGAGAATGTTCTTTTTTACAGAATTGTTTATCACAGAAGGGAATCTAATGTAACTTCCTGGTAGTGAAATTATATATATGTATGTGTAATTGAGACAGACATGTTTTCTTTAGGGAGTCTTACTTTCGTTGCAAGCAAAGACAAAGAAATTCAATCAGGAACAAATATCCAGTGGCCTTGGGGTATGTAATCTTTCAGGACTGGCAGATTTGCTTGCATTTGAAGACCAACCTAATGGCCATAAAGGTCAATTTGCTCAGATAGCTATAATTAATGAAGAACAATCAGTGATTTTGTTAGATCACATGAAGTGACTGGGCTCTGCAAGATTTCCTTTTATTCCATGTAATTTCATCTCTCAAGGCAAAGGACAACAATGTGCATATGGACATATGTGTGCAGCTTCTGTACATAACATTTAGAGATAGCCTGAGACTTACTGGAAATTAATCCCTTTAGTCTAGTCCAGGTAAATTCCAACCATACCCTCAATGGAATAATACAATATTTAGTAGTCCTGACAATGAGATCTTCTCTCTGATGGATAGTTACATGTTTATTGTTATTTTAGGAAGTGGGGTGCAGCTTATACAGGAAAAGAATATGAAGAGAGAATGAGTTTATAATTTAGCAACAAACTCATTATTAAAGTAAATACTAATGTAACTCATTTATAAGCCCAATGATATGACTTAATGAGTAATGAATGAAAAAGTTAGATTTTTTTTTTCTTTATCTAAAGTATGTGGAGTTTGGTAAAGGCCAGACAGTGTGGTTCAGTGGAAATAGTTTGGACTGGTGCCCATGAGGCTGGATTATTATCTGCCATTTGTAGCTGAATGACCCTTGGTAATAATTGGATCTTGGTGGCTTCTATTTGTTCATGACTTAAAAGAGTCGAACTACATGATCCCTAAAGTTTGTTCCAGCTATAAAATTCTAAGATTCTAATTAAAATTAGCCAGTGAGGTTTGCGTGCCAGCAAATCACAGTGAGAAGACAGACATACTATTAAAGACTCTCATTTGAAGGTTGCAGCACCAGAGAAGTTGTGTGGTAGCATATCAATCCTTTGGTTCTGAGTTTTAAGCACTAAGATTTAGGGCTAAACTGAAGGTTTAGCAAAGTGGTATTATAATGTTTGTAGGTTAAAGTGACAGGAAACACCAAAATGTGTATGTTGAATTATTTGTTTTAAAACTGGTTCTTTAGTGAGAAGTAATTCATTTATTCTTTTATTCTGTATCATTCCCATCTTATGCATTACCTCAGAGCCTCACAGGTTCACCTGTCTTCAAGCCTGTCTTAGGTTATACTAGTAGAAGCAGAGCTTGAGAAAAGTATTCTTGCCAAGCGATTTATGGAGGGGATGCTCTTGGGTAAAGTCTGATTTCTGAGGAATCCAGACTACTAACACCTATTCTAATCAAGATTTTTGAATAATAGAACTAAAGTGTATTTATGTATTAAAGCTGATGCTTTCTACCTATTTCTGAATTATTCATTCCAAGAAAAATACTCAATCCTTTGATTTCACATCATAACCCAGAGTACTTCCTAGTAGCTACTAGGGTTAGGCCTGGAAGAAACAAAGAAGCTTTATGCTTTTTCTGCTGCTGATCAGACCTTAATAAGAAATGTGAGCTCCCTCAGGCTGCATCCATGACCCTGCTTTATAGATACTAGGGAATAGATAATAACCAGGTGCTTTTAATTAAGCTAAGAATGATTCGAGGTTTAAAGTCAAAGCCTTTACAGAATAATTCAGAGAAAATGTTTTTTTTGAGAGGAGTATCAGTTTGCCGATCTGGAAAATGAAGGTTGTAAAAATTTAAAATAGAGGAAATGTGATTCACAACCTCTAAAATGTTGTTATAGGTTGGAGGGCAGTGTGAAGGAGGCCAGCTACCTCTCAGGAAGCCTCAGAGGGTACTATTCTGTGTAACAGCATTTTGGTACTATCTGGAGGCTTATCTCACAGTCTTCTGGCCCAGAAACATAAACTATCAGCATGCCAAAAGGGAGTACATATCCCAAGAACAGATACATTGACTAAACTCCCAGAGCCAGTGTAGAAGACAAGCGTGTCTGTTCATTTCTATGCCCTGAAAGTCTCAAGGACAGTGCTGGCCACTCTCTTCCTTTAGCAATTGAGAGGCTGGGGATAATCACAATGTTGCTTTGTGAAGCAAAGCAAAGTACCAAGTAAAAAGAAATTCTAGCTAACTCTGTTGATGCTCTGTCTCATGACCCAAGTCTCACTTCTAAATATCTCCTGCATGTGGGGTGGAATTGCAGGTACACCACGAACAGCTTCATGCTTTAAAAGCTTGCTTCTCTCTGCTTCTTAACTGGTTGACTTCCTTCCTTCTTGGGAAGCTGCTCAACCACAAGTCAGAACAACACAGAAGTTCCAAGGAGTTAATGCTGCCTTGGGGACAGTCCTCAGCAGAGGCTAATGGGAGCCCAGGGATTACATCCCAGGTTCCCTGTCCTACTTTAGCTCACTTCTGGGGGGTGTTCTATATGGTTTCTCAGAAGGTCCCCAGCAAAATGGAACCTCAGTTATCTACTTTGATAACTTATTACACCCTGTGTTGGCTTTTATCCCTTCTAGAGTTGCCAGATGAAATTACAGGTAACTCAGTTCAATTTGAATTTCAGAAAAAACAATGAATGAATAAATGTGTATGTGTGTATATAAATATATAGAGATTATCTATCATCTATCATCTATCTATCTATCTATTATCTATCTATCTATGTATCTATTATCTATCTATCAATCAATCTATCTATCTATCTATGTATCTATTATCTATCTATCAATCAATCTATCTATCTATCTATCTATCTATCTATCTATCTATATATATATCATTTATCTACCACCTACTAAGGCAATGATAAAGCAGATGGGTCAAAATGTTAATTATAGGTGAATGTGGGTGAAGGATAATGACGGTTTTTACATTAGTTTTGCAACTTTAAGTTTGAAATTGCTTCCATATGAAAAGTTAAAATGGTAAAGTGTCCTAATAATTGGAGAACCACCAATCTAGTCCATCCCCTCATTTGTAGATGAGAAAACTGGTGCCCAGAGAATCTGCTCAAGGATAAATGATCATGTTTGTCTGGCTCTTATGACATTCAACTTTAGCACAAATATATTTTGCATTTCAGAATAAAATACTTTAAGTTTATACAAGACATAAACTATCAAATCCACAATGCTGTTCTCCTCTATTCATGCAAATAGCATAGAGTTAATTCCATATTTTTAAAAACATCAAACTTCATTCTGTTAAAACTTCAGACCTCTTTGGAGTTTCCTTATGTTCTTTCCCTCAATAAAAGCTTTTATACTTCTGTTGTGCCCCAGTTTTTTATTTTGGATAATTAGAATTTTAATATAACCTTGCCTTAGGATCTATTTATGTTGGAGGGGAGGGAGGTAGGGGCAGACAGAAGTCTCTATCTCCTGCAAATGTTTGGTAGAGTAAGTGAGATGGGCATGGAAGTGGATAGGGTGAGATACAACCTTCAACTCTTCTTCCAAATTTCTGGGTTTCTGTTTGTATTAAAGATATTTTGTTTCCCTCCCTCTTTATCTCCCTCCCTTCTTCCCTTCCTCTCTCTTTTTTTTCTTTCTTTCTATTTCTTTTTTTCTTTCTTTCTTCTTCCTTCCTTCCTTCCTTCCTTCCTTCCTTCCTTCCTTCCTTCCTTCCTTCCTTCCTTCCTTCCTTCCTTCCTTCCTTTCTTTCTTTTCTTTCTTTCTTTCTTTCTTTCTTTCTTTCTTTCTTTCTTTCTTTCTTTCTTTCTTTCTTTCTTTCTTTCTTTCTTTCTTTCTTTCCTTTCTTTCTTTCTTTCTTTCTTTCTTTCTTTCTTTCTTTCTTTCTTTCTTTCTTTCTTTCTTTCTTTCTTTCTTTTCTTTCTTTCTTTCCTTTCTTTCTCTTTTCCTTTCTCTTTTTCTTTCTTTCTTCTTTTCCCTTTCTTTTCTGTTTTCTGTCTGCTTTTTTAAAAATAGCTTTGAAAGAGTGGGAAATTTCTGTGGTAGCTGATAGCAAATACAGAAAGGCTCATTTGCATATAGATGTTTCAGCTTGCAACTGCATAATCCCCTGAGAGAGGCCTTGTTTAAATGGGCAGGCAGACTGGCACGAGGCTGCCTGGTTCCTAATGAAAACTAAATTGAAACTTGGGAAACATTTGCCTTGGAGGTGGCCAGGCTTTTTAGAGTATCAATTTAAATCTGAAAGATGCAGGCAGCCTGATGCCAAATTTCTCCTCCCTCTATAAAAGCCCTAAGACAGAGGGTAGAGGGAAATGGGGAGAAAACAATAAATGATTGGGTAAAACCTGAGTTAAATGTGCTTCTTTTATCTACTTAGAAATTGTGCCAGAAGATTTTAAAACTGAGAGCAGGTGGGAAAGTGGGGAGGAGCAAAAGAGCAAAGAGGAGAGTGCTTCATCTATTCTGGAAAAACCTTGAAACAAAAGGGATCTTTTCCAGGTAGTATCTGGATGAGCCAGTGCTTTTGAGACAACTGGTAATCCAATTATAGGCTAAAGACTTTTCAGATTGAATGTTCCCCCTGAACTTGATGGTAGGCTAAGCAGATAAGGACAACTCTGAAAACAAGATAATGTGAAAAGAAAAGAAATTACAAAAAGGTCAAAACATTAGCTGGGGGATAAGTGGAAGTCAGAGGAAAATAAGGCAAAAGGTTAGAAACTGATACCCAGCAAGGAAGAGAAATCAAGTTAGTGAATGAAGGAAGTGAACATAGAAGGAAAATAAGAAATGAGATCAGGGAAATTGGCCACAGGATAGGACAGGAATACAAAGATAAAGATAAAAATGCAAGGAAACAAAGGGACTGACAATGTGAACAAAAGAAATAAAAATATCAAACTGAATACCTCAGAGGTTTTCATTTCTGAATTTAATGAGAACTGGCTTGTCAAAAATGTTCTATATTTCTTTTCCAGAAGAACTAGTATTTCTGTATTGTTATTACCAAAAACATTGTTTTCCTTTGAACAAATTTGAATTTATAATCTTTTGACTCAACATCTGGAATTGAGTATGATATTCTCACTTATTTTAGCTAAAGCATCACAGGATAGGATCGAACTTTTGATAAATGAAAATATCAAAGGCGCCTTGAATGTAAGTGTGAGAAGAATAATAATGCTTCTTCCTTAATGCACATGCATGTACACAACACACACTTGCATGTACACATGCAAGCTCACTAGATATGTGAGTATATTTGCAATAAAGTACATACTGTCCACAGAGAGAGAACAGATTTATCCTACAATGACACACATTACAAAAAACATTCAGAGTGCCTGTTACTATACTTGAGATTGCTAAAATGCTAAACTTGACTGATATTCTTTGTCCTCACATTATTTGTAGTCCAGTGTGACAATAAGTAATTCTATGATGAAATATCATTTGTATAGGAAAAGAAAAAAAAGAAGCGAGAGGAAATAAAATTTGCTTTCTACAGTATCCCATCCAGAAAAGTGAAAACCTGAAACACAGAACTTTGTTTCCTTACCTTAAAGACAGTATGAAGTGGTATAGATATCAGGTTATGGGAGCTAAATGAGTCTGTGTATGAAATGCACAGAGATAGCAGTCCTCAAGGAAGATGCTTAAATACAATGAGATGAAAGAATCTTGTTGGAAACAGGAGTCCACAAGTCCACAAGACTGAGGACCAAATGGAATCAAGGAAGACTGAAAAGAAAATGCATATTATGTAATATGAATCCTTTTTTGCTGCCCTTCAGTTGAATCTTGAGGAAAATATCCATTATTTTACCGAGGTCCAGTGAAGCAGATTTTCTTTTGGGAATGAATAGAATTGCTGAATTCTGCCTAACATTGCCTGTGGAGAATGACACCTACCATTAAGGCTGCAGCTATTCTACAAAAAGAAAAACACAAGTGAGGAGGATGTGTGATCAGCTCAAGACTTATTTACTTAGCATCTACTCTGTCCCAGGCCACAGGGCCCTGGAGTTAAAATGGTAACTAAGCCTGTCCCTGTGCTAAAATGGCACATGATCTATAAGACTTCAGTATTAAAATATTTCATATCTTTTAATTCGTCATTCAGGAGTCCAAGGCTTTTGAATTAAAATAATACAAATAAGCAAAACCAAATTCAAAAAAGTGTGGAATCTAAGTACCTACAGTAATATGTACTGTGCACTAACTATATGTCAGATGTTACCTTGGACACTTTACATTCAATATTTCATTTAATCCTCAAAAACAATTTTTGAGGTTGGTATTTTAATTATCCTCATTGTATAGAAGAAAAAGCTGTAGCTTAAAAGTGTTATTTTACTTTCCAAAATTAGTTATTAAGTGGCAAATCTGAGGCTGAACCCACATGGGTTTGATACCAAAGCCCGTGTGCTCTATAAAAATCATAGCCATTTCTCAAAATTCAAGAAAAGTGTCTTAAAAATGGAAATTACTTTAGTTAGCTCTTTATTATCCGCCAAGGTCCTACTCCTAGGGAGAACTACTCAATTTTAGACTGACAACTCCACTTGAAATCCATGTGGGTAATGTCTACATCATATTCAGGAAGTATTTTTAAAACTGCATTTAATTATGTAATGTAGGGCTGTTGGTTATGATACTACCTAGAGAGTCAATTAAATTTTTTACTTGGGTGTTTTGGTGTAGAGTCAACACAGAAAAATTATTGCAATCAATAAAGCAAATTTAATCCTAAACATCAAAGATTATGTAATTGTATGGCACAAGACTTTGGAATATTACATTTGGCTCTTTTTTTTCAGTTTGTAAAAATATTATTTGAATATTTGTGACAAAATAGTCACATATTGCTTGTACTTAAAGGAAAAAGGAAGGAAGGAAAGAGAAAGGAAGAAAGGAGAGCGACAGAGAGGGAGGAAAGAAGGAAAAAAGTAAATGCATCTTTTTGGATTGAAGTCTTCTTACCTTCTGTTTTACTAGTTTACTTGGCATACCTTCATTCTTGTCACTGACCCCAAATAACTTTAAGCCCAGGCCGGATTTCTCCTCTGGCATGTCAAGAATTTTTTTTAAAGTATTTATTGTTAAACTAGGCAATTAAATGCAAGATGAAATTTATATATAAAATGATATTCTCTTATAAAGAATAGAAACCAGTAGAAGAGAAGCCCTTTCTTTTAGGCATTTTAATGACCGTCAGACTAAAATCACTCATTACTCTCAGCTGCACTGCCTTTTGGTTGACCTTGTGGAATGTCTATTTGATGGTTTTCAAAATCACTTATCCATGCAGTTTTGGCATCTCTGTGCTGTGTTAGCAATCCCAGTTTTGTATTAGATTCTACTTCAATTTTTTTATGTTGGTTCTGAATTTACCCTGTCTTTCTCATCAAAATATGTAAGTAAGTACAAAGGAATAATTGAGTACTGTCAAATAATCTTAATATTTTAAAACATTTATTCAAATTTTGCATGGACTTGTAATGAGGATGTAAAAGCTAAATAGTGATTACCTCCCTGAAGTCCTGGGACCATTGAGAAAGTCTTTAATGCAGTGATGAGAATCCTTATGAAAAGTTGGAGAAACATCTTAGTAAACACATGGGACATTTACCACATGAGTTTAGTTTGGATCTTGCTTCTATCTTCTTATCAATGACCTAAAATGTCATCAGTATCTGTTCAGGGATAACATTAATTTGTATTTATGTTTTCTATCCTTTTCAGTAGCATCACCTTTAAATATTTATTAAGTGGTTGATTATTCTTTGCCTGGCACTGTGCTTTATATCATATATGATTTTATGTAATCATAGAAAAATCTATGAGCTAGATATAATTAATATTTCCATTTTATAGACACACATGCAGAGAGGTTAAGTGCCTTGTCTGAAGATCCACAGCTAAGAAGTGACTGTGCTGGGATATGCCTATAGTTCTGTCTGGCTCTAAAGCCTGAGCTTTAATATGTACTACACTTCCTGCTCCAGGGTTATAGCCAGAAACCAGCCATGGAGACCTGATATTGTACTAACATCTAGTTCCCACTACTTTTAATGAAGTTGCTCTTATTTTTGAGGACCAGAGCCAACACGCAGATCCTGTGGTTGGATGGGATTGACCTCACTTTTAGTTCCTGGGGTAGGCGCAGCTCTGGCTAATCAGAACATTAATGTTCCTGGCCATCATGGTTTGATGGAGTGCTTCTTGTGGTTATTATGTGGGCTGAGACTAGCTGAGATGAAGCTAAAATACTGAGAGCTGGGAAATGGAAAGAGCCCTGGACCCTGGGACAGTATTGGAGCTCCTATACCCAGTCACATGTTGGATCCTTCAACTTTTCAGCTTAAGAACCAAAAGATTTCATGCTCACTTTTGCTATTCCTTGAGCCAGCTTGAGTTAGGATTCACTTACAGTTGAAAAAGGTCCGATGAAAAAAATCACAGATCTGTCTTACTTGATTATGAGATGACACTGGCAGAAAGCATTACAGAACACTCTGCAATCTTTTCCTCCAGTTTCTCACACTTCCCTAGCAGCTGACCCTTTACCAAAGCTCTAGTGATGCCACCTGCTTTGGCTTTGTATTATAACCAATGGTGGTATTTTAAAGTTTATACCCTGCTTTTTTTTTCCTGTTAAGGTCCTTAAATATATGCTATTTTCCTGTCTTTGGCTGTTTTCTTTTGTTCTCATTACTGACACTTGGGTTAGCAACACAGATGGAATATAAGTCAAGGAGGTTTGTAATGATCAGACCTAGATGTTTGGCAACGAGTAGTCAGAGAAGATATTTTTAAAAAGCATTTTGTTGTAATAGTTTTATGAAGCAATCAATTAATTTCTGAGAGTAAGAATAATTGAATATTGAGCAAGTTATAGTAAGTGTTAACTCTTAAAATATTTTGATTCAAATGAGCAAAAAATTTAGGCTATATCTTGAAAGGCAAAGATTTGCTTTAGAGATCCAAGTATAGATACATCTCTAATTTAGAAATTTGTTCAATAAATGTTTATTGAATTGAACAGTGAAAACGAAGTCTCATACTCTTGTTCATAACTAATTTAAGGTATCAGAATCCCCAAGCTGACTAGAGGATGACATTTGTCAAAGTAGAGATTTTGTTCTGTACCTAAACTTCTCTCTCTCTCTCTCTCTCTCTCTCTCTCTCTCTCTCTCTCACCTATCTATCATCATCTATCTATCATTTATCATCTATCATCTATCTATCATCTGTCATCTATCTATAGATATAGAGATGAGTTGGATTTAAAACTTGCTACCTTACTGTGTTGTGTAATCACAGTATTTGTTGATGGGCTCATAATCCATGAAAGTTTTATAAGGAATGTTATCAACAAAAGATGTAATTAGAAACAGTGAACAGGACCCTTCAAATTTTAGTAAAAAGTCACTAAGCTAACATTCTTTTTGGATCTACTCTTCCCTATCAACCATCTTGAGATGAATGCCATCTCAGATAAAGTCTTTATTTCCAGTCTGATCAAATGTTATAAAGTGTGAAAACTGTTTTGACAAGTAAAAGATGCTATGCAAACACAAAGTATTTATCAGCAGACATAGTTTGGTCTAGAAATTATTTCCATGAATTTTGGAATTAAAAAGGTATATATCAAGGCATTGCATGAATTCTGAGAAGCACACAGAGTAAGCAGAAAGAAAATTCTTTGGGAAAGGTAATGCCTTCTCTACCAAGTATTATTACTCACAGCCATTCTGAAGACAGGCTTGAAGAACATGCACAACTTAGATTGTGAGGAATTTGAGGGATTAGAAGCAGGATTTGAACTCAGGACTATGATTCCAAAGCCTGACTACTCAATATTATACTGCAGAATAGAGACCTTAGGTCTCAAAAACCAATGTCCTAACTCCTGATTCCCATAATGACATCTCATTGTATTACTGTCATTATGATCAAAGCTTGATGATGTGACTCAACAAGGATTTGTTAGGTATCTAAGAAATTACCTTCTAGGTAGAAGAATGATAAATGAAGCATATTGTCCCTGTCCTTCCATATTTAACTTTGGTATCAGCAGGTAAATATTTAAAAGAAAGTTCTCTGCAATTAAAAAAGCAAAAACCTGATTTGTAGCACTGTTCAATTCCCCCCTCCCAGTTTTATTGAGGTATAATTGACAAATAAATATGTAATATATTTAAAGTGTACAATGTGATGACTTTATATATATATGTTTTCCTCAGCAAATTTAAATATACAATACAGTATTATCAAGTATTATCACCATACTATACATTAGATATTCAGATCTTATTTATCTTAGAACTGAACTGAAAGTTTGAATCCTTTTACTAGCCTCTCCTTAGTTCCTCCATCCCCCAGTCCTTGGCAACTACTATTCTATTCTGTTTAAGTGTCTTTTTCTTAGGTTTCACATATAAGTGATACCATGCAATATTTGTCTTTCACTTTGTGATTTATTTCATTTACCATAATGTCCTCCAGTTTCAGTTTCATGTATGTTGTTGCAAACAGCAGGATTTTTTTTTTGAAGGCTGACTTTTAAACTCACACACACACACACACACACACACACCACATTTAGGTTGTTTTCATCTTGGCTATTATGAATAAAGTTGCAATGAACACAGAAATACAGATACCTCTTTGAGATAGTGATTTTATTTCTTTTGGATATATTCAGTGGTAGGATTGCTGGATCATTTTGTATTCCATTTTTAATTTCTAGTGGAATCTCCACACTGTTTTCCCTAATGACTGTACCAGTTTATATTTCCACTAACAGAGTACAGGTGGTTTCCTTTTTCCACATCCTTTTCAGCATTTGTTATCTCGTGATATCTCATTGTAGTTTTGATTTGCCTTTCCCTGATAATTAATGATGTTGAGCACCTTTGCACCTACCAGTTGGTCATTTATATGTCTTTTTTGGAAACAATGTCTGTTTAGGCCCTTTGCCTATTTTTTTTATTGGGTCATTTATTTTTTTGCTATTGACTTATATGAATTTCTTGTGTATTTTGTATGTTAACCCTTTATCAGATATGTAGTTTGTAAATATTTTTGTAGGTTGCCTTTACATTTAATTGATGATTTCTTTTACTAAGTAGAAACTTTTTAGTTTGACATGGCCTCATTTGTTTATTTTGCTTTTGCTTTAGTTACTTTTGGTTTTGATATTCAATCAAAAACATCAGTGCTAAAACCAGTGTCAAAAAACTTAACTACTATGTTTTCTTTGAGGAACTGTACAATTTCAGGTGTTACATTTAAGTCTTAAACCAGTTTAGAGCTGATTTTTGTGTATGGTATAAGACAGATGTATAGTTTCATTCTTTTGCATGTGTATATCTAGTTTTCTCAGCACCATTTATGGAGAAGATTATCCTTTCTCCATTTTATATTTCTGATACCTTTTGTCCAAAATTAACTAACCTCACATGCATAGACTTATTTCTGGTCTCTATATTTTGTTTCAATGATCTATGTGTTTGGTTATATGCCATTACCATACTGTTTTGATTACTGTAGCTTTGTAATATAGTTTGAAATCAGGACGTGTGATGCCACCAGCTTTGTTCTTTCCAAAGATTGCTTTGGCTATTCAGAGTATTTTGTATTTCCATAGGAACCTCAGGATTGTTCTATTTCTTTGAAAAATGCCATTGGAATTTTAACAAGGGTTGCATTGAATCTATAGAACATTGGTTTGGTTAGTATGTACTTTATAATAATATTAATTTTTCTTTTCCAGGATTATGAAATATCTTTTCACTGATTTGTGTCTTCTTTAATTTCTTTCATCAGTGTCATACAGTTTTCAGTGGACGAATATTTCACATCCTTGGTTAAATTTATTCTTAAATATTTTATTCTTTTTGATACTATTGTAAATGGAATATTTTCTTAATTCCTATTTCTGATAGTTTGTTAGTATATAAAAATACAATTTATTTCTATATATTGATTTTGTACCCTATAACTTTACTGAATTCTTTTATTAGTTCTAACAGTTTTTGGGTGAAATTATTAGGATTTTCTATATATAACATAATGTCATCTGCAAACAGAGACGTTTACTTTTCCTTACTGATTGTATAATTTTTCTTCTTTTTCTTGCCTAATTGCTCTGACAAGGACTTCCAGTATTATATTGAATAAAAATGGTGAGTGTGGGCATCATTGTCTTATTCATGATTTAAAAAAAAATGCTTTCAATACTTCACTGTTGAATATGGCTTCAGCTATGGCCTTGTCATAGATGGTTTTTATTATTTTGAGGTACATTTCATCAATACTTAACTTGTTGAAAGTTTTAATTATAAAATAATATTGACTCATGTCTATTTCTTTTTCTGCATCTACAGTCATGCACCACTTAGCGATGGAGACATATTCTAAGAAATGTATCATTAGATGATTTCATCATTGAGTGAACATCATAAAGTATACTATGCATAACCTATATAGTACACTACCACCATATGTGTGGTCCATCACTTACTGAAATGTTATCATGTGGTGCATGACTGTGTTGAGATAACTGTATGATTTAAATTTTTTTTTCTATCCTCTCTCCCCTTTGGCAATCATCAGCCTATTCTCTATATCTATGTGTCTGTTTTGTTTGTTTTGTTTATTTGTTTATTTTGATTTTGTTTAAGATTCCACATATAAGTGAGATTATATGGTATTTGTCTTTCTCTGACTTATTTCACTTAGCATAATACTTTCTAGGCCCTTCCATGTTATTGCAAATGGCAAGATTTCATTCTTTTTTATGGCTGAGTAATATTTTATTGTACATATACCACATCTTTTTTATAATTCATTCATTGATGGACATTTAGGTTCCTTCCATACCTTAGCTATTGCTCATAATGCTGCAATGAACATAGGGGTGCATATATCTCTTCAAAATAGTGTTTTTGTTTTCTTCAGATAATACTCATGAATAGAATTGCTGGATCATCTGGTTTTAATTTTTTGAGAAATCTTCAAACTGTTTTCCAGTGGCTGCACTAATTTACAATGCTACCAACAATGTATGAGGATTCCCTCTTTTCCATATCTTCAGCAGAACTTGTTATTTGTTGATTTATTGAGTATTAAGATAATCATATGGTTTTTATCCTTAATTTTTTTGTGTTGTATCACATTTATTGATTTAACACTTTCCAGTTTCTGTAGAATAAATAACTATCACCAAAGTTGATTCAAGTCATCAGCACTTTATTGACCAGGTTGCAAAATTCCTGAAAATTTAGCAGAAGACTCTTGTGAATCAATGTGAGACTGCTGATCGACTTCAATATATCACTGAAATGGCGCTTCTCTTTAAAAAATAATAAGGAACAGCTCTGGCTTGAGTGATTTATTATCATTTCAGACCTATCACCATGGCTATGTGAGTGGATAACTATAATCACCCCCTTACTGAGTCACTGTGTTGGTGTCACTCTGCTTGGGCTGCTATAATAAAGACAATGGTGACAAAAAACAGACTGGGTGAAACAACAGACATTTATTTCTTTTCTTCTGAAATCTGGAAATCTGAGATCAGGGTGCCAGCATAGTTAAGTTCCAGTGAGGGCCCTTTTCCTGGTTTGTAGTCAGCCATCTTCTCATTGTATCCTTACATACTACTCAGAGAGAGATCATCTCTCCATATCTCTTCTTATAAGGACACTAATTCTATTCATTAGGGCTATACTCTCATGAATTAATTATCTTGCAAAGGCTCCATCTCTAAATACTATCAAGTTGAGGTTTAGGCTTCAACTTATGAATCTTAGTAGATCACAAGAATTCAGTCCATAGAAGTAGGTGTTGAGAGTGGCAAATGGACCGCACTCACCTGATATCTGTGATAAACACTTCCCTGGATGTCCAGACAGAAAAGTGGATTGGATAGACAAATTCCAATAATTTGCTACACAGTCCTGGAAAGAAAGCAAGATATACAGATACATAATTATCAAGAATATATGAATATGACCACAATATTGTTGCTGAGAAGAATTGAGGGGAATAGTGTATTTCAAGAGTCCATTTGTGAATACAGAAAGCAGAGGGATCTATTGGAGAACATTACCTACTTGCATGAGTTAAACTTTTAAAAACCTTTAACACGGCCTTGTTCTTTAAGATAAAGTGTGGAAATGGACCCAGTGTTCTCTTTCTCATGAAAATGATACTGGGGAGGAGGACATTTAGAACAGAAACACACCTTACGTATATTGCTTGTTTAGGACTGCTGAAGTTGTGAATGAGTTTTTCAATTAGCAAAATCACAGGTATATTTTAAATGCTTCTGTCCCCAGCAATTCTGTTACTATAAGCTCTACCTTTGATGCTTTGTTTTGATCTTTTTTTGGCTCCAAAAAGGATTTTTGTTTTTGTTCTGTTATTCTATATTTTGCTTCTTTGATGTGGGGCTTTACTGCCATGTTGCGAAAGCACATTCCTCAAGCTGAAGAAAAAATAAATGATGCTCAACACCTACACATTTGACCTCATTGAACAGTTTCTTTCCTTACAATTTATCCAAAAAGAGTTGAGACACATTGCTTCCTCTATTCATCAAGACGATTGTCAATTGAAAAGGCAGAAAAATAGCAAACAAAGCTAACACTTTCAGAAACTCTTAGCAAAAAATTAGAAGCTAGGAAGAGAGGGAACTCTTTAGAAAGCATTTAGAATTTAGAATACATTTTAAATTATCCTGGTAGAATGCAATGTTTCCATGTATATTATAGATCAAAGAATAAAAAGAACATTATTTAACATTAAAAAAAATTTCTTTGTGTCAGTTTGAATGTAGACTGACATAAAAAACTTTTCTGGCATCCAAAGTAGAGAAAGGAAAAAGATGTTCCTTTATTTATTATTTATAAAAGAGAACAATTAGAAATAATTTAAATATACAAATGTAGAGGATATTTAAGTAAATTATGGTACATCCACTGAATGAAAATTAGGCAGACATTTAAAATAATTTTTTTAAAATAATCAATAAATGCTCCTGTTTTATATTAAGTGAAAAAAAGCATCATTTAAAATTGCATGTATAATATATGAATGTTCATGATAGCTTTGTTCCTAATACCAAAAAAAAAACTGGAAACAATCCAAATATTTTTCAGAATGTGAATGAATAAACAAAATTGTGGTGGATTCATACAATGAAATAGTACTCAACAATAAGGAGAATAAACTACTAATAAGTGAATAAATCTCAAAGATATTATGTTGAGTGAACAAAAGCAAGACACAAAAATTATATTCTGTATTTCTATATGTGAATTTCTAGAATAGGCAAAACTAATCCAAAGCAACAAAAATTGGATCAGTGGTAGCTTAGAATGTGGGTTAAGAGGGATTCACTGCAAAAAGACACAAAATATCATTTTAGGTTCATATAAGTACTTTTGTCAAAAATTATTAAAGTGTGTACTTAAAATATATGCATTTATTAAATAATAATACCCCCAAAATATGATTTAAAAACTAATATGTAGTATAATTTAATTATGTAAAATAAATAAGAAACTATGCATCAAAAATATCATGAAGAATATTAATGTATTAAAACATTTACATTCATTGTCTCTAAGTATAAAATTAAGTGTATTTTTTTTCTTCCACATGACTACATTGTTAAATCTCTACTGGAAGAATATGTCATACTTTAAATTTTATATATCTGCATATTATACCTATCATCTATGTATATATGTATGATCTATCTATCTATCTATCTATCTATCTATCATCTATCTATTATCTCATCTATCATCATCATCTATCTACCTATTCATCCATCCATCTATCCATCCATCCATCCATCTAGCCTCTCACCTTCCCAATTATTACCGTTATTTAGAACTGCAGGTAGATATAGATATACAATTTAAAGTGTGCTTACAAGCCTCTAGCATTGTAACAATTTTGCTTCATAATGATTTAACCTGAGTATAACTTCTTGGTTAGTTTTGTTGACATACTTGTCCCTGCCCCTCCCTGATTTGTGTAGTTGTTCGAGAGAAAACTAGTAAAATATTTGATATCTTTAAAAAGAGTCAGGCTCATTGACTATTTAGAATACTTTGATCATTCATTTTGTCAAGATCAAAGAATAGGGACTATTGATTACCTAGTGGTCTATGCAGACCTGCTTGTATGACACAGAGATTGCTTAAAAAGCATTGACTATTGTCACTGAAAATGGAGTTAAATTTTTTGGAAGCATGTCATTCTAAACGACAATGACATCAACTAAAATCATCAACAAAAAATATCTAAAAATAATGATATTATTAAGAATAAATGATTCGGCACTTAAATATTTATAAAACACTTTTACCTGCAATAACTCCTACAATATAACAGTTCTGTGAAGTAGGTAAGAGAAGCATTATAGGACTATTTTTTAGATGAAGACACTGGGGCTCGGGAGACTCATTACATAGCTTTGCAAAAGAACTACCATGCAAGTCCACAACCACTGAAGTGCTATTTCCACTATTTGTCTCAGTGAATTTTAAAATGTCCTCTTTGTTTTACCTCTAGATTTCAATACATGGAAGCTTTTTCTTTTTATGGATTGAATGAACAGAAAAAGGTTTTTGTTTGTTTGTTTTTTGTTTTTTAGGCTATTTGGTTTTTGTTGTGATTATTAAAACTTTCCCTGTGTTATTCTTAGTTTGAAAGTTGGTAAAAATGAAATGTAGCCTATTATAGCTTACAAATATTTTTGAAGCAGGCCTATCAAGTTCACTAAAATCCAAAGATTCAGATCCATGTAGACAATAAAATGGGTTTGACCATGTTTTTGTTCCTCTGGCCAAAGTGTCAATATTCCAGACTCAACAGAAACCTGGCTGATTTGTGAGTGTAGATTATTGGCAAATGAATAGCAATAGTTGGCAGTACAACTACGCACACAAAGATAATTCTGATGAAGGTATTTAAACCTAGGCATCTCCTGATTTGGATAGAAAAATAAATTCTCATTCTTGGCTCTACAACTTAGTTTCTGTAATCAATCAGTTTTTAGATTCAGAAGATTTCTTCCACAAAATGTTTTGTTTCCCAGAAAAACACTTTTGGTTCCAAATAAATCAGTGCCCAAAAAACATATTTTACCAAAACATTTGTTTTATAGATTTCTTGTTTATATATCCAGAAACATGATTACTTTTCTTATTGGCATGAAAAATTCTTTCTCATTTAAAAAACAAAATGAAAACTGTATCTGAGCTCCTCTGAAGAAAACAATTGAGACTATTTCAAAGAAAGTGAAGTATTACTTCTTCACTATTACATAGGCTAAACTGCAATGAAATATCAGCACTATTAGCAGAGTGGAATCCTAACTCAACTCATTTATGTTTATGATTTTAATTAACTAACTTTGTTCTTTCCAAAGTAATACAAACCAAAGGTGCCAAAATTGCTCAATGAAAAGAAAACACTATTTCTAAATCATTAAAGAAAGCCAAGAGAAACGGCCTATGGACAATTGGCTTAATCTAAGAGTTGATCTTTTCTCTGCTTGAAGTTTCACTGAGCAGATGTTCCATCTTTCTCATTTTCCTTATCTTCTTGAAATATGGCTTAAAAAACATGCAGGGAAAAATTTTTAAATTTCATGAGAGATGATGATTTAGTATACTTTTCATACCTCTCAGAATTTTTTTCTTCATGTATATTATTCAATAGGAATTCTTGTTTGAAAATAATTGTAAACCCTGAGAATTTGTGTGCCTAAAAGTAAATAACTTGTTTGGACAAAATGTAGAACATGGTAGACTCCAAAGAGAAAGGTTGTTTGTAATGTAGTTGCTCTGAGTTCTGAAATAATTCTTTTGTCCCTTGATTTTTTTATTATATGTAGGGAGAAGTTCGGTCAATAACATTAATTCCTTTTATTTTTAATTCAAAATTTAGTTAATAATTCCAGTATATTTAACTTGCTTAGGGTACAGCCAGATGGAAATTTGTCCGACATATACTGTCTTCTGCTTTCCTGCATTGTTACTGCTGTGAAACACTGGGGTAAAAGGTAGAAATGCAGACTCTGGAACAAAACAAGAAACTGGTTATCAGCATGGTGATTGAGGCCATAACAGAACTAGTAGAAAATATAATAATGCAGAATTTGCCCATTCATTTAAAATTATGAAAGTTAGAATATTGCTATTTTACAAATGACAAAATCTGGCTCTTGGCTTGGGTCTTAAAATTACTGAAATAAAAAAAAAACCCTGCTGTTTATAAATTGACAAGTTCTGGGTCTCTATTTTGCTATTTTCAGGCCATTTTCTGGTACATTGAAAGAAAACATCGAATTAACCAGTAAAATAAATCCCTTTCTAACACCCAACATGATCATCATTAACATTATACTTTATCTTAACATATATAATACTGCTTAAAATTATGTAAAGAGGTCTTCTCAACTCTCCCTTCCCCCCAAGATAGGAAGAGTCAGTGTGAGAATGGCTTACTTTCATAAAAACAGGCCGGAAAAGTTCCTCAAATCTACAGATAATTTGTGGGTGGGCAGACATTGTGGGGGTTGGAGAATTGAAGGTCATGTTCAATATTTGCAAGATCTATTTGCTTCCTGACACCCTCATAAAGGTCTGTTCCTCTCTTTTGATCCATATGTCTGTCCTTCCAAGAAAGAAATATAACTCAATTATTGAGAACCTGGGCTCTGCAGTTAGGAAGGCCTGGGTTTCACTGATTCTCAGGTTCCAAGCTAATTATATTAGCTTGGAAATGTTACTTTAGTTTTCTAAGCTTTATTGTCCAAATACATAAAATGGAAATAATAATAGTACCTTAGAGAGTTATTATGATCAAGCAATTAACAAGAAATCTTCCATAAATATACTCAAAAATGTTTATTATTATATTATTAAAAAATTTCATAGTCTAAGTATAAAATAACACAAAAATGAATGAAACTATTTATTTACCTTTTATATTCTCAAAGATATATAACTGTGTGTGTGTATATATATATATATACTTATATATATACACACACACATATATACACATATATACACACATATACATATAGATATATACTCATGTATATATATATCTACACATGCAGACATACACATATACATCCAATTTTTAAAACGAAAGTATCTTTATTTTTACTTTTAATAAGTGATCATTGCAGCAAAATTTAAATAATAAAAGGAAAGTAATGTATTTGATGTCTACTCAGAGACCAGGCATAGATGAGAAACAGTTTCAATCAAAACAGAGGAGACTTAAGACTCTGGCCTCCCTGACTCCATTTTTGTAGCTATCCCCTCACAAATATGAGAGGCCTCTGGGGATCTGCAGTGTGAGAACTGGGCAAATCTACATCAAAGAGTGCAGAGACGATTTTATTATCATAAATTGTAAGCCCTGTTTGAATAACCTACATTCTGCCAGAATCTATTTTCTCATAAGTGCATCATCTTTCACAACATTGTATGGGGATTATTGTTTTAAGACTCCATGGAATATTCTACTGAGTCTGTGGCATGTAGATCAACAAGAAAATTCTAGATAAGAACTGCCAGAAGGCCATTTTCCAGGATTCTGGACAATATCAGAGCTTCTACAATATTGTCATCAACAATTGCACAGTTAAAAATTCAAGAGATCCCCCCACATCGCCAAAGTTTTTATTTTATATTATAATTTTCTGTCATGAACTTTTTCTGTCTCTTCCAGTTATGAATTTGTCTCCCATCTCTTACTGGAAATATGCACACTGTGGAGTGTCGAAACTAATTCAAAAGAAAATTGAGAAAGAACTCGCCTCTCTAATGGTGTACCAGAAGTGGCTTGTGTAGACTGCTGAAGGTGAGGTTAGTCTCACTAGTCCTTCACTGTCTACATGTAGCGCCTGTAAGTCAAACAGCAGGAGAACTCAGCGTCGTGACCATTTCATTTTTTGATATTCTAAAACTTCTTATATAAGAATGTGGAACTTTGGTTGAAGTAGGACAGTCTCTCAAATGAGAGTGAAACCATAGCAATGCATATCTTATACGTACTAGATATTCAACAAATATGTATTGAATAGACTAATGAATAATGAATGATCCATAGAGTCTGGCCTCAGCTTTTCTCTTGAGTCTTAGGTTCCTCATCTGTATGGAGTTCAGACCAAATCAGAGTTATAAAAAAAATGTTTTTATCATGAGAAAAATCTTCGCTTCCATTCCATCTATTAATAGATGAAAAAAGGCTGATTGGCCAAGCCACCAACCCCCAAACCCCACCAATATGTATGTACTCAGTCCTAGCACCAAATACTCAATCCTCATAATACAGTGACATTTCTTTGGGTATCTGTATTCATACAGGAGTCTGGCCAGTTGTTGAGAAAGCAATGGTTGTCAGCAAAAAGAAAGGAAGAAGAGAGAAAAGAGAGCATGTTTTTTCTCCCCAGAGAAAAGGTCTTTGAGGAGCCAGGCAATGTATAGGGCATTAGTCCAGAGTGTTGTGACTCAGCAAAGGGCTAAGTCTCAGCAGGAAGCTGAGGCAGAGGGCCAAGCAATGTGGACCAGACCCGGAATACAGAGGAAGGGAGAAGACTACCATTTGATCAGGCCCCAAGTACCTAGCCCTCACACCAGGCATACCAGATTCTGAATTTATAGCTAAATAGCTATTTTCAGACCCCTCCTCCTAGTAAAGCCACGACTTCTCACATACTGCCTGCTTTGGTTCAGGAAGTAGGTGGAATTGTATGCAGGTGGAAAAGCATAGCTGAAAAGAGAGAGGAAAACCGGCTCTGACAGATGGAACAGCATCCTTTCTATGGTGCTGATTAAAGTGCTGTTTTGGGAAAGTCTGTTTGAGGGCAGCTGCATGACCAGAGAGATAGAGATGACATAGAATGATAGTTTCTTCATTCTGGGTAACAGTATCGGCTACACTGAGATTTGCAAAATCACCTACTGGGGATTTATGTCAATATGTCCTCCTCCCCCTTAAAAAATGAATAAAAGGAAAGAAAAACATAGTGTACAGACATATATTAGAAAATATTATTTTATTTCTGACCTAAGATATGCCCACGATGTCTAGAAGGATTACCAGTTACAGAAGATCACCTGTTAGTATAATAGAGTCTGAAACATAGCTGTATCTACCTGGACAAGGTACAACACATTAATAAACATGTAGAAATAAAATGAGATTTTAAACTTTAACATTGACTTCGATCATTGTATTTTAGTTTATCTTTAAATCTCAACCAAATTGAAGAGTCCAGAATTCAGAGGCAGCTGGGGGAATTCTTCCATCATGCAAAGATAACCGATGTGCGACCTTATAGTTTAGCTCAAATCTTAAGCCCTCGGGGACCTTTCTCAAGCTGGGAGGCTACTTTAATGGAATCAATGACTAAAGATACAAGGATGTCTTTGAGGACTGCATTTTATTTGATTCCCAAGTGTGCCTGAAAGGTGTGGCTAATGATGGCAACCTCAGACACCAAGCTACCTTCGGGAGATGGCGGAGGCAAGGTGAAGGAGATTTGAGGTCTGCATAGCCTTTTCCAGTGTCCTTTAGAGGTATTCAGATGGAGGTGGCATCCTGAGTCCTAAATAGGGGTAAACAGCTACTCCTTTTTTATTTCTATTTGCATTAGTCAGCTCGGGCTTCCATAACAAGACATCACTGACTGGGTAGCTTCAACCACACTCATTTATTTCTCACAGTTGTGGTGGCTGGAAGTCCAAGATTAAGGAGCTGGCAGATTCAGGCCCTGGTGAGAGCTCTGTTCTTGGCTTGCAGACACACCTGCCTTCTCATCATGTCCTCGCATGGTCTTTCCGCTGTGTGCATGTAGAGAAAGAACTCTGGTGTCTCTCCCTCTTCTCATAAGAACACCAGCTCTACAGGATTAGGTCTCCACTCTTATAACTTCTCTTAACATTTATTATCTCCTTAAAGACCTGTCTTTAAATACAGTCACATTGGGGCTTAATATATGAATTGGGTGAGTGGGCACAATTCAACCTATGACGTTCTCTAAACAATTTTGTCGTTGTAGAAGTAGGTTGGAGAGGACAGCTGTGGCAAACTAAAACTGAATTCTACTGGAATAAGTCCCCAGATAGAACTTAAAGGCAAAAAACAGTAATGATTTATGTGTACATTTGTATTTTCCTCAAAGTACTATCATATGAATTTATTTTATTTTTATGATAACCATGAGAGGTAAATTGGAAAAACATTATTAACCCCATTTGCCAGGCAAGGAACCTTAGCTGGTGATAGGGAAGGTATAAAGCGACTTGCTTTAGCAAGTCTAAGAGCTTAGAGAAGCTGGGGTCTCCATGCAAACCTTGCTGTCTATGTTCCAGGCCTTGTTTCCATCTCTTGTCTTTCCTTTTCAAGCTGCCAGTAAAACATTTTTCAGATGTCCCACAATGACGCAGCAGGAAAAATATCTACAGCAATACCAGACACCAGCAGTTATTTAAAATAAGTGATGAAGTCATGCCCCAAAAGGCTGAGGCTCTGTAAGTTATTCCATTCTTTGTATAATTTCATTCTCAAACTATTTTCTGGGCACAGTTCCTCAAGTAAATGGAGCAAAAATACCCTGGAGGAAGATAAAAATTTTAGGGTGAGATCTATTGTATTTTTTTTAAAGTAAAAATGAGCAAAGTTTAGGCAGAAATGGGAAAGTTGAATGCCTGGAATGAGGAGGGAAGGTTTATTATATAGAGTCTTTAGGTGATCGGTATCCTATCAGAACCAACGCCAATAAGATGTCATTTGGAATATTCTCAAAGCCAAAGTTCAGCTTCTCTGTGATTTTAGGGAAGCTGCATCTGTGAAAACAGCTGCTTACAGACTTTTCTGAGCTTAAATCGGCATCATTGGTCCATCTTCCCTCCCCTCCCCTTCGCTTCCTTAACCATTGAACAATACTTATGGGTAAATGCACATGAACTCTGGAAAGAAGAAAACAAGAGAGATAAACCAGTGGTTTTCTGGATGTGTGTCTCAGGAGCAACAGAAGGTTTATTTTAGTTTCCTGTCTCATATTCTAGTGATCCCATCGTCACCCTACAGGTTCTGCTTCATACTAATTGGCCGGACTTATAGATTCCTGTTCCTTTTTCTTACCTTTCCTTCATTTGATTTGTTTTATTTTGCTTTTATTCTTTTGCTCTTAAGTATGTGGGGTACCAAAATACTATCACTTCACGAGATTGCACTGGCATATTTAGAAGAACTACATCTTGTGACAATCTGAATTCGGCTCTGTGTTATGTGGATATATATCTGTGGATTGGTCCTGGGTAGAGAAATTCATGGAAAGGAGAGTTGGACTGTATTGTAAGATCATGGTTATGGTTACTAACCAGACCTACAATATCCTTGGCAATTACATTTCACAGAAATTGTTGCTCTATGTATAGGCCTGCTCAAAACTGATCCACCTATATTAACTAGTTAAGTGCTATATATATAGTAGAGCTTGGGGAAAACAAGATGAATGAAAAATAAAAGCTGCTATTTATGGAACATCTGCTATGAGCCAGATCCCTCCTTAGCTAGCTGCTGTATATCCACTACCTCAAATAACGCTTACATCCATTCCATAAAGTGAACATTATCATCCCCATTTTGGCAAAAAGGAAACTGAATCTTAGATCAGCCAAACATTTGCTCAAGATTATCCAGTGGCAGAGCTAGGACTGAAACCAAAGGCCTGTGACAATTATTTTGACCAGATGTTATACTCTTTCTCTAGAAGTGCTTCACATTGCAGCATTTACTGGCCTATGGTCTTTCCATCAAATGAGATCTTAACATCCCAATAGCTTCCGGCAAGCAGTTTGTTCACACCAACTCCAATTGCTTTTGAAATATCGGTAACCTTTGTTCATTGTTCCTACAGTGCAAATGAAGTAATTAATCTGTAAAAGACTTTGAAAAGTAAGTTGTAATTAAAATTTCAGACAGCTATATAATACAGTGGTGCTCTGTCATTCTTATCCCAGAGCATGTGATCAGTGGGAAATGGCTGTCCTAGAATTGCAGATAAACTGTGCTTCTGACAGCAGAATTGAAGCCCATTATTGACTCTGAGAAAACTCACCGTTCGTTACCAGAAAGATTACAGATTGATTCTATCTGCCCTACAACATACATTGTTGGGTTTTTTTTTTAACATTTTAAAATAACTTGTTACACAAACACATAACAATATCAATGTAATGCAAAAGAAAGGGAAGAAAATTACCCACAACCCCAACTCATTTCTTTAAAAATCTATTTTCATTTCTCTCTATTCCCTTCTATTTCTGCTCCATATATATAATTTTTGCAGTGTTAAAATCTAGTAGAACTATAATTTTGTATTCTACTTATGCTTTTTCAATAAACATTACAGCAGAATTGTTTCCCATGCTGTTGCAGAATCTTCCACTGTTATAGCTATTGAATGTCAGTGGCCACTTCCAGCTGAGGTTGGGCCATGCCATGGGCAGTATCCAGGCCCCAGGAGGGTAATAATGTGAATGGCTCTCTGGAGGAGCATTTGCTTCTTTTGCTTCTTTCCTGTTGTGTTTTGATAAATCTATGTTGAGAAATGTGGCAGAATTTATTTGTTTTAACAGTTGTGCAATAATTTAGAGTATGGATGTACCACAGTTTACACATATCCAGGGAAGAATCTGAGCAGATGGGTAGGGATGACTCTGCCAAAGGACATGATTCAATACTCAACACCTGGAGGAAGGATCAGCTTCTGGAGTCTTTGAAAGCTTCTATAAGGGTGATGCTGTAGAGTTGAGGAGGAAAACAAAGGGAGCATCCAGTAACCAAGCCAGGTCATGTATGGTGTAAAATAGACATCTGGCCTTATTTTATTTTTCCATGTAGTCAGTTTCACATGAACTTTTAGCCTCTTTACTGCGATGCCTTCTCTGTCATATGTTAGATTTCCCTATTCCCCTAAAGGAATAGACATATCAGAGCTCTTTACTCTGTTCTACTGGTCTACTGTCTGTCTATTCAAGCTCCAAAACTATATTGTCTTTATTATTAAAGCTTTATAATAAACCTTAATATTTGTCACAAAAAGTCTCCAAGATCTTGTTTCTCAAAATTGTCTTAGCTTTTTTTTTAGTTTGTTTTGGATTCTTTGCTCTTCCATATTAGTTTAGGGTCCTGTGAATATAAATATCACTTGCTTCTTTCTTCCAATTCTCATACCTCCTATTTCTTTACTTTGTCTTAATAAATTGCCCAGGACCTCCTATTTAATATAAATAAAATGATCAGTAGTGAACATCTTCATTTTGAGATTGCATCTACAGTTACATATAGTATTTGAAGTAAGTTTTTAGTAAATATTATCAGATTAAAGAAATTCTCTTCTATTTTAGTTTTCTTAGTGTTTTTTTTTTTTTAAGTAAAGCATGGGCATTGAATTTATTGAATGTCATTATTATGAATACTATATGAAATTTTTAAAAATCTCTGTTAATATATTTTTAAGTTTATTATAGTTTTATAATTAGGCATTGGGCTCACAAAAGCAGAGATGAATCAATGCAATGTTTGCAATTTAAGATACTGATATTAGACTGCTATACTTTTTATTTCTTTTGAATCATTTTATAAAACATTGGAAAAAAGCATTGTAAAAACTTACATTTTTTTCAAAATATTGGATTGAAATAATTTAGGACAAGAAGAAATTTATTGTTTAGAATGGCCTGAGGATAACAATATTAACTTCACTCATTACTCCTAAAAAAGAGATTCTTAAAAATTGGCAACCCCCCCCAATTATACCTGTCTTATCACTTATCACATAGCCACACAATCATCACCACAGTGAGCTACTATTTCTAAAAGTAAGATATAATATCATCCAGGTGTGTTGAGACCAAGAAATATTGAAGATCACAGTTTTCTATGAAACAGGAGTAATAGTCAAAATTGAATGTGCAATAATAATAATTTTTTAAAAACTCCCAATGTTGAGTCAAGAGTAGTTATCTATACATGTTATCTATAATATGTTCATATTTAAAAAATTCAAAATCTGCAGGTTGTTAATAAAATCTATACAAGCATCCCCAAAAAGAGATGACTACATAGCATCTACTTACAGACATAGTATAAAAAGATTTCCATTGGAAAAGTTTATCATGATGAGCAAGAACATGGGAGTATTTTATGTAAAATGTAATATCCCTTGCTTTGTCTGTAGAGAATCTATGCAGGAATGATGCCTGGTCTTATAACTTTCTTCAATCTTGTTTCAGGATCTACCAGGCTTGCTATTTGCTTCCAAGATTTTTATATTGAACAAGAGTATCATTACCCATTAAATCTGTAAGAGTCTGTGTAAGTTTCTATGTGAGGACTTTGAAAGATTAAAATTATTTTTTTATTTGAAACACAATTCTAGTACTTTCAGTGTGGTCTTCGTAGTAGAGGTGACATAGCAAATGCCAACAAAACTGGGGACAGGCAGAAAAAAGTTATTACCACAAGTAACATGTCTCAGCTAAGGCTTTGAGATATTCTTAGAAAAAAGCCTTTACTCTTCTCATCTTTGGAATTAATCCAACAACCAGAAGGCTACAGTCATAGAAATAAAACCACCCAGGAAAAAGTAGTCGTGCCCTATTTGATATTTAGATATCAAAAGCCATAGTTTCCAAACCAAAA
This sequence comes from Macroglossus sobrinus, assembly GCA_004027375.1. NCBI lineage: Eukaryota > Metazoa > Chordata > Mammalia > Chiroptera > Pteropodidae > Macroglossus > Macroglossus sobrinus. Next base: position 248,423 of record PVKZ01001683.1, on the reverse strand, counting down.
TTATCATATATAATCTGATAAATACAAATAAATTCAGGAGCCCATGAGGAAAATATTTAAAGCGAAAACCAACCCGTTAAAACTAGTGACTTTAAATACTGTGATGAGAGTACAGACTTGTTACTGAGTTTTAGTTCTTTTGTTCTCTTAGTTCTGAACTTTTAACCTACTCACTATCCTTGATTTAAATGGTGAGCATTTTAGTCAAGTGTCTTACTTTTAACAGCCTATAAAATACTATCCAAACTTACATAAGAAAATGTATACATCTGTTTCTGAAGGTTAAACTGGGGGCAATTTTGCAATGTGTTCTAAGTATCCCCTCCCATCCTGTGACTATTTAATAGAAATAGTCTTGTATAGGGACATTTCCAAATAAATATGAAATGAACTTCAAAATCCATTAAACAGAGATAGTTACTGGAGAATACATTAACTTAACAACATGGGCACTATGAAGATTCATCTGTTCCAAAATAATAGTTGAAAATACCAACTTGAAAAAATAGAGCAGGATGTTATCTGGAGTTATTAGTTTTTTTTTTTCAAATTTGCTTTTATTTTTATTAAAAAAAATTAAAATAGCATTATGAAAAGTAAAAAGAATAAAAACAAACATTGTCCATCATCTAGAAATGTTATATTTACATTTACTTCCAGTTTTGTTTTTAATAAAGCATTATGAATACAATGAAAACCCATTCTAATTCCCTCTTCTAAATCTTTGACCTCCCAGTCAATGTGGCTCATTTCCTATCCATCTTTTTGGCTTCTTCTAAAAGCTGGGGATTGGGGATTCAAGGGTGGGCATAGGCTTTTTCTGGTGAATTAATAACGAAAGGTATTATATAAGAGTTGAGTCAGAGAAGGGATTTGTAAAAAAAAAAAAAAAAGATGCAGGTGTAGAATTTGGAGATACTGAAAGGGGAGCAAGCTTTTTTTTACAAATGAAGCAGTTTTTCTCTTTCTTTTTATGCTTTCCTATTTTTATGTTATCATTTGCTAAGGCTCTAAGCCATGTGTGTGCTTCTTTAAATAAATCTCACAAGATAAAAGCCAAGTGCATCAAAATCACCAGGCATTGATGCCTGTCTGTGAAATATAATCACATGCTAATCATGGAGTATAGATTTGCTTTCTTCCTAAAGGCAAGACGCTCCCTGGCACCTGTGGAGGTGAGACCCGACATGAATGATCTGTTTTTGACAGTCTTTTCATACATGGAAGCTAGTCGACTAGTCACCTAGGCACACTATTTAATAATCTCATTTGGCATTTGCATTAGCTGAGGAATTGTATATCCAGAAGACCAAAATGTACTTCTTCCACCTCACCTAAGTTTGTTGCTGCCCTGAAATGTCTAACTCTGCTATCCAATATGGTATCTCTGACCTCATATGGATATCGAAATTAAAATTAATTATAATTAAAAATCTATTTCCTCAGTCACACTAGTTACATTTCAAGGGCTCAATATCCATAAGTGACCAGTGGCTACAATATTGGACAGCAAAGATATAGTACATTTCTATCATTGCAGAAAACTCTGCTAGATAGCACTGATCCAGGATTCAGTAGCTAGTGACACTATTCTCTGTGTTATTGAGAGTTCTCTACAAGCACAGTTCCTTTGGGAAGTGGGGTAGATCAGGGTGACAACTATCCTTCTAGACTATGAGGACTTTTGTGGCTGAGAACAATGAAATGACTAGTTTTTTGCTGAACATATCTGATACTCTTAACACATTTTTGATTTCAGGTAATACTCTCACTTATCTGAAATCAGAAATGTAAAGAACCAGCACAAAAGTTGACACACAGTAGGTGCTCAACAAGGGTTAGCACCTGTATGTACAGGTTCCAGTTAGGAGACAGAATCCACATCAGTTATAGGAACATGAATGATTTAATATAAAGAAACATTAATAATATAAAAAATTTGTTAACCAAGTAAAACAAGAGATCATAAGAACAGCAACTCCAGAAAGTAGTTTTTGCTGCTAGGATTGAGAGAATAAAGGTAAATAATGGAATTATTAAACCTTAGAAACATAGAAGAAGGGAATTTTATAACTGACAGGTGAAAAGCAGATCAGAGAGGAGTGGAATGGAGAGATGAAAAAGAGGGCAAGGGCTGAGAAACATGGAAGGAGGCTGAGCTAACTTGGCTAGAATGACTGAAAGATTTTTTTAAATATGTTTAATTTTAAATGTTTACTGTTATAGATGTAAACCCACATACCATTCAGAAACTCATTGCTAATGATGTTTTGTGGATGGGAGTTGTTTGTTCTGGTGAAAATTAAAGAGAAAATCTATTTGCATATGTGGATCAATAACAAGGATTTCTTTGCTCCCTAAATCCTTAACTCATATTTAATACTTGGGGTGTATTTTGGTGAGAAACAGGGTGTGAACTAAGAAATACAGAAAAGACTGATAGAGTGATGAAAAACCCTATGTGGTTTATTTATAGGACAGAACTAGGAGCCCTCTGAGAGGATGACATCCCAAGGACAAGAATCAAGCTAATCTAAATAATAGCCTTTTGTTGTCAGGGCCAACTGTGGTGTGTGTGTGTGTGTGTGTGTGTGTGTGTGTGTGTGTGTGTGTGTACGTGTGCATGCATGTGTGCATGTGTGCATGTTTGTGGGTGGACTGCCATTTTAAATAAAAATAATATAGCTATCATTTACCATGTACCTAAAACTGTGTTTAATCTTTATCCCAACTCAATTAAATATATCTATGTGTAATACATAAAATAGGATACGTATCTCCAAGGTTACTCAGTTAAGAAATAGATTTGAATCAACCCAGGTATGTATGATTTCAGAGACACTTGCATTACAACACCTGTGTGATAATGTTCGTGTCTTGGATTTGCACTTGTAGCTGAGAGCCAGAACTAGCAAATGATGTGTTGTAGTTAATAACATGACCCCATTTAAAACCCCAGCTAATGTGGCCTCCAATATTATTTCATTAACCTTAAAAACTCTTTTTCCTACCCATTGCAGAACAAGATCTTGTTTAAAAATAATAATAATATCAATTACTTTGCTTAAAAATAGCAACAGTAAAAAAAAATTAATAAATAAGTCTTTCCCATGGCTACTGAATGTAGTAGTAGTGACTTGGCCCCCTTCACCTCCCAGGCCATTATCTGCCATGGGCTTGGAAACTCCACTTCACTATGTCCTTGGAACAGTCCTGCCCTCCTACCTGGAGGTTTTTTTCCTCTTCCAACTGACCATATGGTGGCTGTTTGGCTGGCCTGCTGCTGTCTGTCCTCTGCACGTAGCCATTAAAGTAGTGCTCTTGCAAAGCGTTAGTGAGGAGGGCTTTTTATACTTCTTTTCACATCTAGTGAGCATTTGGTTATATTCTATATTATATTAGATATTACATGTATAGTTTTGGCTATATTATATATAAATACCTATTCCTATCTATCCATCTATCTATCATCTATCTCTCTATCCATCTATAGTGAGATAGTGTGGGTTCACTCATTTAAGAGGATTTTTATAACTAAGGATTCCATTTCTTCCCCCTATTCTTTAATTCTGCATGTGGAAAATAATTCTGAAATAAAGAAAGAAAAAAATTGATTCATGCTTTTAAATAGGTACTGAGTTCTGAGGTTCACAATTATCTCTTACTCAGCAAACATTGATTAGGTATCTGCTATAATAATAAGTTATTAAATTTCTGCTATGTGACAGGCACTTTGCATTTGCTACTCCTAATCCTCAAAAGAACTATAAAGATGAAAGCATTATTACTATTTTATAGATTAAGAAACCGAGGCACAAATAATTTACATAATTTACTTAATATAGTACAATTAGCAAGAAGAAGAAACCAGATTAGAACTGCCATCTGGAGGACTCCAAATATAATATTCTTTCTACTGTTCCTGGAAGCCTTTCTTTGGCCAAGCACTTTGCGAGGTAGGTCATAAAGATGAATATGTCCTCGAAGGACACACAGCCTGGTGGGGAAAGTAGAACATGGAAACCTCCATTGTAACATTTTCTTTTTTGTTGATTTACTTGTCTTTCTACATTGTGCTTCAGAGGGTCAGCTGAAAAAGACACATGATGTGCCTTCACGACCTACCCTCTCTGAAGAGGCAGTCCAAACAAACTAGCAGAAGTGGTATGTGAGAAATACTAAATGAGATATATTTCTTTTCCACTCTCAATTCTTAAATTCTTGTTTTTAAACGTTATCCTGCTGCCCTCTACCCCGCCCCCACAGATTTGTTAAATGCAATCTGTAGCACAGAGGATAAGCTAATGAGGGTCTCAAAGAATAAACACACAGACCCATTCGGGAGAGTATTTTAGAACAGGGACTCTTTCCTTTTGGCCAGTGCTAAAGTAGAAGCCTGAGAGAGGCACAAGATCACCTCTAAGGCTGGAAGTAGAAAAGCAAAGCGAGCCCTTCCATGCACATAGCAGATGACTCTAATTCAGGGTAAGAACTCTACAAGCCACATCTCATCTTTCAGTGGGTTGGAAATCAGCACATGAACTAAAACTGTGAAACATATCCTCTCCACCAGAGTAATTGTAAGTTATCCCTACTCAGACAATTACACTTGAGAGGTGTCATGCTGAGTTAAGAAAACACTCAGGATGACTAAAGCCAGCCATCTTTGGACATGTTGACTTGCTGAGACTTGCTATGAGATCCTGGAGATAGATTACACACACACACACACACACACACACACACACACACACACACAATTAAATTGCATATCTATATACATATAGATACACAATTAAATATATGTAAATTGTGTATGTATATGCAATTAATTTTTTAAGTTAATTTTTAAAATTAGATGTGCATTTACAATGTTCTAGGCACTGAACTAAGCATATTGCTTACATAATTTCAGTGACTCTCCATGAGGATATTATTACCAAGTCTCTGTAAGGATATTATTACCAAGTCCTCATTTTACAGATGTAGAAATTGAAGCAAAGAGTAATTAGATAACTTGCCATAACCTACCCTGCTTGTAAGTGGTTGAGTCAGGACCACTTTATCTACATTTGTAGCTCATGTTTGCATTATAAATGATCAGGATTTTGTGAGTAATAATTTAAACCTCTCACTAGATTGCAAGTTATTCATGTTTGTGTCTCCTGAAGCAACCTGCAGAATATTGGCACCTAGTAGGAACTCAGCAAGTTTTATTTTATAATTCATAAATATGAATGAAAGAATAAATGAGTAAGTTATTGCTACTGTTATCATTATTAATATCTATTTATTAATAGTATAATAGAAAAAGTCAGATTTTCTTGAAACTACAGTGAATTATATATATCATGATATATAGACCCAGGGAATATCGATTAACTATGTCACATTAGTTTTCTAAAAATGAAGAGAAAAATCACAGTGGGAGTCTATATGGAAAATAATAGTGTAACACTCCAAGAAAATGTTATTGGATTTCCAATAGAGCTATTCCATATATCTTAATGTTTTAAAACTTGGTCAGTGTGAATTAATTAAAACAATGAACCCTGTACTTGCATGGCATAAATGATAATTTTCAGTATAATATCCTAATATATTTTATAAAATATGTATTAGTGATATGAGGGGCTTACATACTTGTTTTTACACAAGTATGTTGTGAACTTTGTCTCATTATATAAGCTTCTGGAATTATTTAAAACTAAATTGAAAATATATTTTAAAGAAAATAATTACTCAATGTTTAGGGCAGTTAGTAGAATTATCTGCAATGCCCACACATGCATAAGTCAAAGCCAATATAAGATGTAAATTTAAAAATTGAATCTATTTAAAGAAGACTACCAAATAAAAGCAAAATAAAGATGGCTGATACAGAAAAAATAATCAAGTTATTATACAGATGTTTGAAGTTTGGGGAACACTGCTCCACGTATTATAAATTCTTTGAGGAGACCATCCCTACCACTTTGTCTCACACAATGTCTAGCACACAGAAAGTGCTCAGTAAATATTTATGAACTGAATGGGTAGAATTCCAGATAAGCCTCAGAGTAATCAAGAACAATGATAACAGAAACGTAATATCAGATAATGGGGGCAACAAGAGGTAAGGATAACTATGTAGCTAAGTATTATGCCCTTTAAGAAGGCTTTCTTGAATATTCATGCCTAGAATGAACTTCTCATTCAGAATTCTCTGAAAACTCTTAGCATTTGTTTTCATTACTCATTTGACATTTAAGCATATTCTCTTTTATACTAACACAAAGAACTTACAATTGTTTGGCATTTCACTTCAGAAAACAATTTCACATATATTATTGATTAGATTGTTTTAGCAACTTAACAAGATAGACAGGACATGTCTTCCGATTCTATGAGAAAACGAGGGCTCATGAAGTTTAAATGACTTGCTCACCTTGAACAAATATTTATTAAGCACTTACTCTGTGTAAGGATCAAGTGGCCAGAAATTCCATAGCAAGCTCATTGGGCTTTTGCTCTTTCATTTTACAGGGGGTGCTTTGGTGTTAGATATATCTAAATCCTGAATTTGCTTTGTGTCATAATTTTTTGATAATATGTACAAACTAGGATTAAAAATTTTAACTTTGTAGAACTATTACAAATGTAGATGAAAGTCTCTATGTTTGGGTAAAACAGTTTAAACAATAGGGAAACCAATATCTTAACTCTTTATGTAGATAATGCTTTTCTTTTTATTCTTATTTTGTTTTGGTTTTATTTCTGGAATTGTTGAATTTTATCAGATGCTTTTTCAGATGCCATTTCTATGTTTACATTGTTTGTTTCTTCAATTTGCTGATACAGTGAATTATACTGATAGATTTCCTGATTTGGAGCCTTATTTAAAATTCCAGAACAAACATTTTTAGTCAGTATATCTTTCAACACCATCTACATTCTGTTAGATTATATATTGATTATAATTTTCATATCCATATTAGTTAATGAGATTGGTCTGCAGATTTTTATACTATTTGTAATAGGTTTTGGTCTAAAAATTATGTCATATTTAACAAATTGAGCAGCATACCATTTTTACCTAAGAGCGGCAAAGTAGAAAGTAAACTCTTTAAGAACAGAAACCTTGTTTTATTTAGTGTTGCATTCTAGAGCCTGTAACAGTGACTGCCATAAAAATAAGCATTCCATATATGTTTGTCTAAGGTATGAAGAGAGGAAGAAAGAACAGAAAAGAGAACGCTTTTTAAACGTTTGGTGAAAATCAGCTATAAAATCAGTTACTATTTTTGGTAAAAAATATTTATACTCTTTCAACCTCTTCTATATTACCTGGTCTATTCAACTTTTCTGATACTTCTTTATTTAAATGCATTATTTATATTATACATTTTCTCTAGATTCTTAAATTTGTTGCCACTGAATTGCATGTAATAGTCCCATATAGTCTTTGAATTTATTCTGTTTCTAGACATGATCATGTCTCCTTTCTCATCCATAATCTTGTAGATTTTTGCCCCTTTTCTCGCTTTCCCCCAACTCCCCTTAATTTAAAATATAAGATGATCTTCTCTTTTAGGGTTTTCAAAGAACTGCTTTTGTGTTCATTTCTTCTATTTTCATTTTGTTTTGTTTTCTAGTCCATTACTTTCAAATTGCATTAAATTATTCTCTTTTCCTATTCTGTTTTGGTAGGTTTTATTGCTTCACACTTTTTAAAATGAATGTTAACTTTCCTTAATTTTATTCTTTTTTTTTCAATATGAAGGCATTTACGATTATAGCTTTTGCCATGAGTATAGCTTTGGCTGTTTCACAAAGGTTCTAGTATAAAATGTTTTTTTTTAATTTTCATCCTTTCTGGATAGAATATAATTTTAGTTTGTCTTCTGCTCTAAGCCAAAGATTATATAAGAAAGTTGTTTATCATTTCAAAGAGCATAAGATATTACCATTAAACACTTTTTCTTATTTTGGATTATTTTCAGAGTGCAACCTTTATGATAAAAAATTTTATTGATGTCTTGTTTGTATAGAAATATGTAATTGATTTTTATAAATTTCTATTGAATGTAATAAAAGTATTCTCTATTCCCAAAATATAAGATTCATCAAACCTATTAATGTTGATTGAATATATTATTAAATTTCTCTATGTTCTTGTCAATATTTTGTTTACTAGATCTTTCCTATTCTAAAAAATAAAAATTTAAATATGCCACCATTACTTATATTTTTCTTAGTTCTTGAATCACTAATAGTTTTTGCTTTATTTTTTTTATCTTTTGTGTTTAGTATCTACAGATATCTGTAGACAACTAATTTGGAATCCATGATCATTTTTCTGCTTTATAAATTATACCTTTTAATATTATGTAATATCTCTTTTTTCTATTTGGGGATTTTTTAAATTTAAATTATTGAGTTGACATTGGTTAATAAAATCATATAGGTTTCAAGTGTACAATTCAATAATAATGTTAAAGCTAGTCTTTAGTCTGATATTGCCTCTCCTCTTTGTTTTATTTATACCTGTCTGGTCTTTGTCTATCCCTTCATTTTCAAACTTTATCACTTCATTTTTAACTATGTTTCTGGTAAGTAGTAGATACCCCTGATTTGGTATTTAAGTACAGTCTAATAGTCTCATCTTTGTGGGAGAAATTAGTCTTTGATGTTTTGCATCATGACATACTTGATTTTATTCTATACTCCACACTTTATAACTTTATATTTTCTTTTTTCTTATGCTTAAATGATTTAGTTGTTAACTTTATTGATTATTTCCCCTCATTACATAAGGAGTTCCATTATCATATTATCATATTAATGGTTACTTCTCTTTTCCTCATGTTCACAATTATATGCATACTTATTTAATATTATATCAAAACAAGGTCATAACTCTTCCCCTACTAAGGGTCTTTATTCCTCTACTGTTTTTCTTCTTCCTCCCAATAGGACAAGACATCTAGAATATTTTCACTTACTCATTTTCCCTACCCCATCTGTACACCATATGAGAATTCCGAAATGCTTTAATTTTATTCTTCGTTCTCCCATCCAAACTCCTTCTCCAATAATTTAATACTTTTAGTTTCATGCAGTTATTAGAATGTTCCTTGCAGTATGCCTCTTTTATTTTAAGAATTCTAGTTTATCCATTAATGTACAAATTCCCAGATAGCCCATCATTATTCAATTATATTTAATTACAAATCTATTAGCAAATTCTTTGCTCACCAGCTTTACGTCTTCTTCCATTTTAACTATCATGAGTTTCAGATTTATTATTCTCTAGTTTGAGTCCTTTCTTAAGTATTTCCTCAGATGGGGTATGTGGATAAAATAATCTGTGCAAATAACATTCTTATATACTGTTCAGGAATACTATCTTGTCATGTATTCAATCATCTATTCTAAAACATCTGTAGATATTATTCCACCATCTCATAGCTTTGAAATTGCACAAATTCATTACTAATATAATTATTTTTCTTTTGCAAATTATTTGTTTCTGTCTGAATGCATTAAGTATTTATATATCTTCATTGCTGGAATTCAGTAACTTGATAAGGACATGCCAAGGTACCGTCTCTTGGTCTGACCTGAAATTTTATGAGCTATTTAAGTCAGCTAACTCAGGTCTCAGGGAAATTTTCTTCAATCTTTTTCTTATTCTAGAATGTATATTTTCTCATGAATCTATTTATCAAAATGTGCACATTTTTCTTTATATTTCTATATAATTTTTGTGTTTTTTTCTCTGATTTAACATATTCTTTCAAAGCACTAGCTTGAGCATCAATAGCGCTAACTCTCTTCTACTTTATCTTTTAAATTAAAAAAAAAAAAATCATGTGATTTTTAGTGCCAGAAACTATGCTGATTGCTATATTTGGAATCTCTTAACACGTTCCTCTACTTTTTTAAAATTGAATTTTGAAATAAGCGGCTTTTTTTTTTTTTTTAGTAGTCTATTCTCTCTAAAGTTTCTGTTTATTCTGCTCTCTGACTTATATGCCCATTTATTCGGACGCCTTACATGGGATCCCTCTTCATAGTGCTGGCAAGCGGACCCGTCTCTGTCCTATGGCTCAGTGCACGTATATCAGGGAGTTTATCTCTCCTCTCTCAGTTCTTCTTTGCTCTTTGATCTCTTTGTGTTCTCCATATCTCAGAAATGAGTAAACCCAACTATTCACCTTCTCCTCAAATTCTTGCGGTCAGGGAGACCCTGAAGTCAGGGGAGCTGAAACTGACTTTCTCCCCAGAAAGGACTGTTTTCAGATTCTTTCCTTGGGCTTTTGTACTGAGCCCTAGAGTATTGACCCAAAGGGGAAAAAGTATGGTAACAAATATACTAATATAAGTATGAAAGCAATAGATTTGCTTATTTTTTGCTAAATCGCATGGGCTGCAAAAAGTATATACACATATGGAATTTCTTTTCACATTCCAAAAGTTAAATTTAAATTGTAACTGCAAAGATTTGTTCCTTAGAAGTATGAGGGAGAAATGCCTTGGCTCACCCCTATTAGCCCACAAGAAGTGGCTGAGTCAGAGTCAGAGTCTTGAATGGAAGGATATGAGATGCCTCAAGCCACCACAGTTCTCCCAGAGTTCTCACTTTCTCTTTTTCTTAGGGCAGTATTTTTGAAAGTTCATCAGCATAAACTTATTACTAATCCCACATTTGCCACTAATTAGTAGTACTAGTTTGAACTAGTCACTTTTTCTCTTTGGGCCTTCACATCTCCATCACTGATATGATTAGGCCTCTTCCCTGAGTCTAATATGCCCTCCCGCTTCCAGTGTGCTGGTTGGCTCCATTGTGTAACTGCCATATATGCAAGTGAGAATTGCCATTCCCTGTATCAACTCTGACTAAGAAAATTATTTTGGAGTAAAACTTGGCAAAACAAGATTTTGAGCTGCCAACAAATTATTCTGCAAGATTTCAAAACATTAAGTTTTCACATTCACTCTCAAAGTCAAGCCAATTTTGCTTAAAGAAACACTATTGTTTGAGTTGAAAAAAAAAAAAAAACCCTAAATTGTGGTTATGCATCTGGCATTTGTAATATAAGTATGAAAGCAATAGATTTGCCTGTTTTTTGCTAAATCACACGAGCTGCAAAAAGTATAGACACATATGGAATTTCTTTTCACATTCAAAAAGTTAAATTTAAATTGTAACTGCAAAGATTTGTTACTTAGAAGTACGAGGGGGGAAATGCCTAAGAATTTTTACAGTGCATTATTCTTTTGTAGAGATAACTTTCCCTTTGTTTTTCATTGCTCCTTTTAGGTAATATTTAATCATAGACACTTATTGAAGAAACCACAAATCCAAGTACCAGGTGCTCTTAATGCCTCATATGGAGCATTTTGGTAATCTCTTTGACTTCGGTATGCTTTCTATGCCTGAAGTGTCCTTTCTGTCTCCTTCCTATTCCTATAGTTTCAAGGTATAATCACCTTTCTCTTTCTATCATTGACTCTTTTGATTTCAGCACTCTTGGATATGAGGCTAGGGGGTTGGAAATTTAAATATAGACACCATGACCTCAAATACATAATTATAGATGAATCAGTCAATTCTATAGCCACTTTAGAGCCCCTTATATTTATTATAATTATATGTATAACTTTTTTACTTTTCTCTCCTAGATTATAAACAGCTTAAGGGTAAGGTCCATGTCTCTGTCATCTTTAAGCTGGAAGGAGTAGGACTAGTCCCTTATACAATAGATTTTTATTAGCTTGCATCAAAATTATTCAAATTTCTCTATATTTTTTTACTTATTCTTAATTATATATTTGAGTACTCATGTACTAAGGTTAAATTTCCCCAAAGCAATTTATAGCTAGCTAGACTAATTTTCCTGATGCCCAGTCAGAAGAGTAAATGATAGAATCCAAAGATCAGGGTAGATAGAAGATACTTTTCCACAAATTAAATTTAAGATGGCTTACCATCACCTCTACTATTACTTTATTACTGAGTGTTCTCAAATAAACATTAACCTTTTTCTACTGAAAAGAGGGAAAACTATTCTGAAAGTCAAAGAATGAAGCCAAATTATATGATTATATTCCTTGACCTGGAATGGACAAAGCATTTCTTAATTCAGAGTTTTTTTTTTTTTTTTTTTAACATCCTGATGTCCTAGACTTTAGTTTATGTGGAGGATAGATTGGAATCAATTGTATACACTCTACCTATCTCTGCTATTGCTTCTTTATAATTGTGCAGAAGTGGTAAATGAAGGATTAGAAGGTAACTCTCTGTGGGTAGTGAAAACACATATCAGTTTGTTGTTGCTGCAGGGTAATATGGATGATGTAAAGTATAGGTAGCCAAAGGTCATTAGCACATTGTTCTTCTGCAGGAAAGGGTCATCTTGAGGAAAAATAACAATAACAATGAACATTTTTTTTATCTGTGGCTGCCCAACAGCCTCTCATTTCTTTCCATGACTATACACACACACCAAACAACACACACAGAGCAATATATGGGATCTCAAGAATTATAATAAGCTGTTGATTTCAGATTGCTATAAAATGACAACATATACCATTTCATCATGACCACCACAGAATAAGTTTGGCCAAAAGGCTTTCATTCTTACTTTGAGGAAGCTGATATCTTGCAAAATTCCCTGCCTCTTTCATTTCTGTTGTTGGCTGCTGTAGAAGACAAGTGATGATTTTCTCCCAGTTCCTTCCCTATGCAACTCACAGCAATTATGGAGGATTCACTGGGTCTGTTACCAGCAGGAATGTTAGCCAAATTAGTGAGTGAGAATTCTGGAAAGGAATTACCTGTGGATTTTCAGAAGTGGTAATTTGATTTGTTTCATTTTTTTTTTTTTTTTATCGCTATTCCTCTTAAGAGAAGAAAGAAAACAATCTTTTCCCTGGAAAAGATTGGGGAACTCGAAGCCTCCCTCTTTTCTCTCTCCCTCTGCAGACTTTAGAACATGTCACAGCCAGAGCTGAGATTATGAAGGAAGTGAGAGAGTACTGCTGGTGTCTCAGCGTGGAAACAAAACACAGCTGAGTCTTTAGGAGAGGTCCGAAAACCTACAGCACCGGCCCCACTGAGTTCAGGCAGGGAAATGGAGGGAAAACTTATGGGACAAGATGTTTTCTTGCCTTTTGAGCAATGAATTAGGCATATGACATTTACTTAATTTGTTTTTTGTTTGTTTGTTTGTTTGTTTTGCATTTGTGTGTTTGGTCTTGGGTTCAGCTTCCATATAGCATCTGCAGATATAGTATTTCTTAGATCATTTTCTAAATGCCAGGCTGTAAAAGCATGAGCTTTGGAGGCAAAAAGACTTGGGTTCAAACTCTACCATTTAGCTGATTTTAGTTCCTGTGTCTGCCATTTACTAGCTGAGTGACCCCAGGCAAGTTACTTAAGCTTTCTAAGCACTAATTGTATAAATGGAGATAAGGATAGTACCTAATAATAGAGCTGTGGTAAGGCTTTTTATAGAGCTTTCAGAACTGAGGCTTATATTCAATAATGCTTAGTAAACATTACATTGTAAACCTCTTCTATTAGCTCAACTACACATGCATGCCTGGGGAGAAAATTTGCCATCTAGTACAGTATTTATTCTGAGTGACGCTTGGTGCTTGCTATGCCAAGTGAAGTGTAAAATCTCTCTTCTCCATGCCCCAAAGCATGTGATACTCCCACACCCCATCCCCCAAAATTTGCAGAGCATGGTGGTAATTTCAGTTATCGAATTAGGGTGAATCAAAACTGCTTCCTAAAATTCTAACTTAGAGCAGTAAACATTGCTTTATATGACCTCCCTCAATAGGCATTTATACCTGAAGAAGTCAAATAGTACTGTTCTCATCTTCTGTCAAATTTTGGTAGCCTACCACCAAAACAAACACTAATTAATGGTGCCATTTGAACTCCTGTATTATGATTCTTGAAAGTCCAACTGAATGGTAATTTACCCATGTCTAAAAAAAAATAATGAAAGAAATGCTTGATGATTTTTTTGCTCAGATGCTCTAGCAAACCATCTAAGTTAGGTTTTAATCACTATCGGTGACACTTCTGCTCAAGCTGTAATGATGTATGTCTGTACATCTGTGAAACCCCAAGAGGAAAGAAACTTCAGACAGCACTTAAGCTTTGGTCAGGCCTTCCCAGCAAACCACACAATCCTCTTGGGCCACCTGGAATAGTTTCAGATTTTCACAGATGTGACTGCTTCAGAATGGTGACCTTCCATGTAGTTCACATAATCAATTCCAGCCAATTCTCCTGCCCCCTCTTATTCTCCAAGGGGAATATGCTTGTAAAAAATTAGAAGTGTCTAAACAAGAGAGAGAAGGCACCACAGCATGAAGAGGGGACAGAGGATCAGGGAAATGAGAGAAAGAGAATGCTGGTTTCTCATAAATGTTTCAGTAAGCATGAAGTCTCTTTGATTAATTTTACAGTTTTACAGTTTCCATTCAATCCCTGCTAATACAGCTAACAGCAGATGCTCATTGAAGCCTATTCCAGGCTGTCATATGACTTCCTGCTCCTTTGTGAGTATCTAATATATGAAGACAATGACACTGAGCATAAAAGTTACTGGATTAGTAATTTTATCATCCTAAATAATGCCATCCTTTTCTGAGACTGTGGTTGCACCAGATCAACTAGCTGCTGTGGGCATTTGGTAAAAATACTGAGTTTGAGTTTTAGGACTTGTTTATAACCTGCTCTAAGGAAAGGACAATTGAGCTTAAGAAAAAAAACCCACAGAGATGTTTTACAGTTTACTTTTGTGGTAGACTCAACATTGTTCAATGATATGCCTTGTGGAACTCCTCAAGGCTAACTTAGCGTATACGCACTATTTAATCCATACACACAATTATAATAATACTGACAATTCAAGTGGTAGATGAGGATATGTGCCATGCAGATTTTCCTTCAAGGAGAGACTGGTTCCCCTGCTGTGGAGTGTGGTCAAAGGACAGTTTCTTCCTGTCAGCTCCTTTAGGGTGAACTTCAGCTGCAAAGAAGCTCTCTACTTGAAATCATAGCCCACTTATAGTGACTGAGTGTGTACATGTGTGTGTGTATGCACATGCACTCACATTAGTGGATGGGTAGTATAAAGGTCTAGCGATTTTGGCTCCAGATGCATAGGGATATCTCTGACGAGGTTGGCTCAGGCTTTTTGGACCTGCATGACAGTTTGGCACCTCTCTTTGCCAAACTATGCATTCTTCTGATTTTTTCAGGTGTTAATATCTAGTAAACACCTTGCACCCCAAATTCCGTCTCAGAATCTAAGGAGCACCTAGAGCTCTGAGGTACAAAGCTTGAAAGCACTACACTGATTAGAAATAGAATTATGGATTCCTAGACCTTTCTGTCGGTAATTGATGAGGGCAGGGTGAGTCCATACAGGAAGATTAAGTGAGGGCTGGGAAGTCCATCTATCAATTTATTAAGGACTTGCAATAGTATATGGAGCTGGGAGTAGAAATACTATATAAACAATAAAGCCTCTGACTTCAGGAGGAGCACAGTCTAGAAGAGGATAAGATATTAAACAAATCAAATTATTTCTGGCAGAAAAAAAAAGTAAAAAGAATATAGAATTGGAAGAAATAGCATTGGAAGAAATAGGGAGACATAATGGAGAATAGATGGCAAATGAGAAAGAAATTAACATAAGTTTTACATCCAAAGAATCAGATAATTCATCAAAATAAAAAATATTTTTTGACTCAACCTTTATATAAGCATTTTGAGACTAAATTATATTAATAAGAAAAGTCATTAAGCACTGTATATAAAATGGATAAAATAGGAAAAAGTAAGAAAAATAAGGGAAGGAGAAACTTTTCTAGTCTCCTTTGAAGCATTTGTAGGTGACTTTCCATCTAATTCAGAAAAGCATCATTTTCTTCTGTCTCTTCAGTTACTGTTTCTTTTTTAGGCTCACCTCACTTTTTTTTTTTTTAACCTTAATCAGCATGGAGTCCAAACTTCCACCCAAATGCATAAGTGTTCCTTCTGTTCAGGACAACCAGCCATTTGCATTTTATCTTTTTGGTCCAAGTAGATGGGAACAGTATGGCTAGACCAGTTCAATCAGAGACTTGGATCAAATCTAGTTGACTGCTGGGGTCCTTGCATTAAAGTGAGGTGAATGCTGGCCAATGTCACATAAGGATATATAGAAACTAAGTGCAGGCATGAGGCTGTATCAGAGAAAAAAATCAGCGAAATTATAGTATTAAGGCATATTCAGGTAATTCAAAAGAATTTAATTTAAAATGAGTTTGTTTTAAAGAAAACTAGCTTAAGTAGTAAACATAGGAATAAGAGACAGAAGAGGCTAAGAAAGATTAAGAAGTTAGACAAGAGAATAAACAGATTGGGAAAATCTCAAGAATTATTAAATAAAAAGGTACAAAAACTAAGATATCTAGACATTTTTTGTCTTCATTTTAAAATGAAAATACTGAGGTTTGAAGATGAGACAATCTGTTTATATAAATTGTACCACTAGTTAGTAAAAAGGCTGAGTTGTACGTCCCTTGAGTCTGAGACTAAGATCTCCTCTCATTAGATCTTAATGAATGTATTCTAGGACTGAAGAGGATTAACACCGAGCTGCCAGGATCCCCATTCTTTTTACAACCCAAAGAAAAGTTGAAAGAAAATAAAGAACTTTGTCCTTAGAAACAAGCCATCTGTTACTGAGCAGAGCAAAACAGCCAGGTGTTTGTGAGACTCACATCAGTTCTGCCAGGGTCTGGCTGGGCAGCCTCTGTTGCAAACTGTTTAATCCCCATTCCTGTAAATCAAAAACAGAATCAACTGGTTGATGAAGTTTTTGGAGAAGTCTAGGACAACGTAAATGCAACAGCAATCTTCAACTTAGCGCTAGCCATGACAAGTTCTGCAAATTCTTTCTGTTTCTGGGACAGGTGAGATCCTTCAAGATTTACCATTTGCTTCTGCCTGTGTTACCAAGAAGATAATTCATGCCATTTATATATTTTTTTAAATTAACAAGGGTGATCATAATCAGTTCAAAAGAAACATAAAATCAGAGCTTGCTCTTATTTTTGTCTAACATTTTATCAATCCCTTATAACACACACTTGGCAATATTAAGAGATAATAGTAATGCACCTCTTATTCCTTATTCTCTCTTTTTACTCTTCTATTTACTTATTCTCCTTTCTTCATTATGGAAGAGAAAGTTATGAAAATGCTGCCTTGACATTGTTAGAAAGAAGATATGATGAATCATTTTTGAAAGCTTTTAGTTTGCCAAAATGAGAGCAGGACTCAAAGATAGGTGATAAACAGATGTGGTCTATTTTGATAAAGTAGCATGTAAAATTACACCTTTGAATGTCAGGCATGGTCTTGCCACAGGGATTTTACAATTGCTATTCCCCCTGCTGAAACACCCTTACCATAGATACTTATCTCCATTACTCCCTTATCTCCAAGTTTTACTCAAATGACACATCTTAGTCAAGTCTTCCCTAACTAGCCTAGGATTCTAATCTCTCTTAGCATGCTCTACACCCTTTTTATGCTTTTTTTTTCCCACAGAAATGATTGCATTCTGACATCCTTTATAATTTAATTTTAAGCTAGAGGTAGTAGACTGGAACTGTTGAGACCACAGATAGACTCTGGGGCTAGTCTGCCTGGGTTCAGTTCTGGCTCTGCTTCTTATTAGCTCTAAAATCTTGGGCAAACTACTAAGCATTATCTCTTAAATGGGCATGGAAATAAAAGTAATTATCTCATCAGACTACTGTGGAGATTAGATCAATGCCTTGCATAAAATAAGCGTCATATAAATGTTAGCCATTAAGCACTTATTTCCTGCCATTAGAATGTATATTCTATGAAGGTGGCTAATTTTGTTTCTTTTGTTCACTAATGTATCCTTAACCACTAGATTAGTTTCTAAAACATAGTGAGTACTCAACAAGTATTTATTGAAGTAATGAAGAAAAAAGGGATACATGTGGGGAAATGGAGCCAATCTTTTGTGTGCGGGAATGAGGGTGTATAATCAAACCATATTTGGCCTCATACAAAGACAATAAGCTTGCTTAGTTTTAATTTCTCACCTATCGTCAAATTTTTACTTTAGAATCCCTCACAGTGCACAAGGCAGAGAACTGACATAGTAAACTGCTCGCATTTCATCCAGATATTTTGGTATACAGGTTTCTGAGACAAAAATTAAATATATATTTAATATACATATTCAGAATCTATAATTGCCATAATTTCCTCAATGACAGAAACTTTTTTTTTTCACATCTGTGTATCTGGGAAAATTATTCAGTACTGAGAGTACAGCTTCACCAAGGAAAGAAAGGATAAAAGGATTATCAAAGGAGAAGCAGGTCGAGAAAGTCCAGGATGGAAGGGCGAGGGTGCCAGAAAAGCATTCAACGTGGAGTTAAATGAGGGGAATAAGCCAGGTACTCAGTGGGTATAACTGGAGTCACAAGATAATATTTAGATATATTAACCAATGTGTTCCTTCATCCCAGGGCTCTTCCTCTGAGACATTACAAAAGAAAATGCCAAAAGGAAAAAAAGAGGCAAAGCTCAGCTTTTGAGTATCGAAACAAACTTTAAACGTGGCAGAAAGTGGTGTGTGTGTATATATATATATATATATACATATACACACACACATATATATATATACAGTTATGTTTCAAAAGTCTTGGTTTTGCTTTTCAAACTCCACAGCCCTGAGGAACACAGGGCATAAAATTTATGCACAAAGCAGTAGATGGGAAAGAATACAAAGGTGGCAAGTTTTTCTCACCCCATCTTGCTCCCGCCCCCTCCCAGAAAGATTAACCTTCTCTAGGCTGGATGAGAGTTAAACTAGAGGAAAGCAAAATCTTTGGTTTATGAGAAGGGATCCTGTGCCTTGCTTCTCCCTCTAACTGAATCCTGGATAAGTCTAGGAGGCCTGATGACAAGATTGACCAGTGCTTCGTTTCCCAATTGGACTTAAAAGAGGCATCCAGCATTGACTGTCTCCTCTGTGCCATGCAGAGTTGAGATGACTAGACAGACTCTCACGTGGTATCAAGTAACTTATGAAGTTCCTGTGTCCTAGGCCTGGTGTGAGCAAGCTCAGAACTTCCACCACGTACCTGAGAACAGTATAAATTCAGCCCAGAGATCAATGGTCTATAAGGCCCTGTAGTTTGAAATGAGGAGCATATTAACTACGTCTTTTATTTTCTGTTTTCTGATGTTTTGACATCAGGGACTTTGCTGATCCTGGAGGGATTGCTCCTCAGAAGATTAGCTATTTCCTAGAAATTATAAACAATTTGCCAGTCCAGCTAGCCAGTTTGTCAAATGCAGACCAATTGATCCAGAGCCCATAACTTAAACCACTTCCTTTATTGAGCTCTCAAGTTTTTGGCCACTATCTACCCCACCCTAATCACCCAGAGCTAGGTATCAGACAACTAGAGAGAGTCCCTCTTTCCCAGAGCCCAATGAAATTATTCAAACTAGCCAATCATAAGCCTACTTACCATGCCTCACCTATTTATTTCTGCAGAATCCACAATAAAGTCTTCTGCCTGTAGTTTCCCCGCTCTATCCCTGCCTCCTGACACAGCCAACACTTCTCCATGTGGCCCCATGGCATGGTGTGACACTTCCTTTTGGGATCTGTGAGTATAACAAACTGTGTTTAGAATGGTAATCATCTCCTGATCTGTTGGCCTGACTATACCTACATAATAATAAAACATATATTAAAACAAGGAGTGCATTATACAGCAACAAATAGAAACCAGAAGGAATGTTAAGACCGACAGATAGATGAAGGCAGGCAACTAATTACTCCCTTCTCAAATGTGTGACACTACACAAGCCTTCCAAAACACAGACACAACCTGGGAAAGAAAGGAAACATCCTGAGTGATGGAGAAAGCCCTAAAATCAATGAGATAATCCTGAATTGATTATGAACGAGCTGAGATGAACCTAAATTGGCTAAGATTTAGTTTATACCACCCACCAGAATGCAGATCTGAAACAGAAATTAGGAAAAGTAAAAAAAAAAAATGTATATTTTCTGTACCAAGGAGCTTGTAGACTTGCAGTTTATATACAGGGATGGATAGAACAAATAATCGATATAGAAATAAAGAAAATACAGTTCATTGAACTAGGGCAGAGGTTGATAAACTAGGGCAGGGGTTGAAAAACTATGGCCCATGGACCAAGTCCAACCTGTTTTTATAAATAAAGTTTTATTGGAACAGAGCTACATCTATTTATATATGTATTACTATGGTCTACTTCCAGCTCTAAAGGCAAAGTTGAGTAGTTGTGACATAGACTATGTGTCTCACAAAGTCTCAAACATTTATTATATGGCCCTTTACAAAAAAAATTTGCCCTGAACTAGTGTACAACCTCAGCAAAGGCTAAACTAACCTTGTGATTGCAGTCGATTGCCATATGTTGTTGAAATTTCTCCTACTGGGAATAAACTTTCTTCAAAATCCGGGAAGGTGACCCAGTTACAGAGGTTATGAGAAATGTGGAAAAAAAGAACGTGAAATAGGCAGCACATTTCGACTGTCACCCTCAGCTCACCTCATGTAATCCTTTCATGTGTTGGGTGTTTGTTTATACTTGACTTGGTTTTATATCTGGAAAATGTATGTTTTGAGTTATCTCTCAGAAGTCCTATCTGTGAATGAAAGTGGTTGAAGTAATTGGGTAATCTTATCCCTTGAGTTCAAGTTCTCCAAAGATTAGATCACAGAACTGGGTATAGGCCTTAGTTTTGATTTTGTCACATGTTATGAATGACTTTGTTCAAGCTTTCAGCTGTAAGTCACAGCAAAGTTGACTTACATTAGGCCCAAAGAAAAGGAAGAGTTATTTTTACTCTACAGCATGAAGTCTGAGTCTGGATGCATGTTTCACAGAACCAACAAACGTGGACTGGAGATGTCAAAACTAACATCTCTCGGTTCTTTGAAGTTTCCCTTAAGGTTGGCCTTTTCACTTCAGTGTTAGGTGTCTTTGATCATGTTCAGTGTAGAAAGTAGAGGGAAGTGAGGAGCATTGCTTAGGTTAAATCTACACTTGAATTTCAGTAAACGATAACCTTCCTAGAAGCTTCCCTGCTTGAATTTTGTATATATATCCTGATCCAGAAATGGGTTACGTACAAACTCCTCTCTGCAAAAAAAGGCTGAGAAAGTGAGTATTTGTTCTTCCAGTCTTTATTTTGGAATATGCAAAGGAGAAGGTAGCTGACAGTGGTGATGGGAAGCCATGCACACTGGGTATCTTAGATTTTCAGTGTATAGCAGTTTTGAAATAGACGTGCTATTCATGGAGTCTGGAATTAAAAGGAGAAGTTAGACATTTAAAGGACTTATTGATATGAAAGATGGTACTTACATTCTTGTTAAAGATGAAAGCTCCCTCTAATTTTATCTTTTCATTAAATATAAAATGAGTTTATTGTAAAACTTAACAAAAAACAAATAGAAAGAACACAGAAATATTCAATGTTATGTTTTTAAAAAGTATCAGTATGTCTATAATCTATTGTTTTAGATAAAATAAAAAATAAAGAGGTAATAGAAAACCTCTGTCATTTGCAAGAACTCTAGTATATAGTCTTTTTCCTCACTTGGGAGATAACACCCCATTGATAAAATACTGAAAGAGACAGTCTATTTCCTTCCATTACAGAATCTAAACAGTGAAGATTCTCCTTTATCCCCTGGCTTCATAGCAGGGCACAAGCAACCACAAGACCTGGTTTCTGCCAGCTGGACCTTCCTACCTGGGACTTTGAGTTCTTTAATGAAAGGGGTTAGAATTTTTTCGTGATAGTTGTGGGTCTCTGCAGTAGTGGGTTTCTGCAGCAACGCTGTCCTTGCCAGGCAGTGTTTGCTGAAGTACCCTTGTTGCATTCGTTGTGCTTTCTGAAAAAAAAAAAATTTCTTCTCTTTGTTTAAAACGTCCAAAATCAGCTGTAGGGTTTGTTTAAACCCCTGACCAATAGCTTAATTATTGGTAGATATTCATATTTCTTCTTGCAAAGTTAAGGTCAAGTAGATTTTGTGAAGTTGCATGACAAATATAGACTTACATCTTATTTTTTTTCTACTTGCAAACTAAAGATAAGATTATTAATAATAAGTGAACAAAAATTTCCAGAAAGAAAAGTGAAAATATAAATAGTCTCCAATCTGGCATTTGGGATTTGAGGCTAAACAAAACCAACTCCTGCTGCTCCTATGAATTCTAAGTAAATGTCCCCCTTAACTCCTTATCAAGGTTTGTCTGTTAACCAAGACCATATACAAAATGTATTTTTTCAGTTCCTTTTTTCAGATTTTTTTCTTTGTTATTACTGGTTGAAGTTAACGAAGACAGAATCTCCTGTTCAACCATAGCATAAACACAAATTCAAAAAGAACAGCTTTGATAAAATGAGTAGAGAGGAAGCTAAGACATCATGAATCAGAGCTAACACACACAAGGATAATGGAAGCATCTTATCCACATCTGATTTGCTCACACATAGTTATTTAGATAACAAATAACACAGGGATAACAAATAACACTTGGATAGGGAGCCTCCGATTTGATTTCAATCGCATTGTCCAAGTAAATATGAAATGACTGCCAACCCAGCAGACATAAATCTCTACTATCTCATTTTCATCACAGTCTCTGCACTGGGAAAAAAAGTGAGTGAGAAGGCATTTTCTCCACCTTGTTTAGTACACAATTACATGGTTTAAAGAAGATAAGAATTCCAAATTGTTAGAATGATAAAATTACTCAAACGATTCCTTGAGAACATAAAGTATTCCCCCTCCCCCAAATGTAGGCACAGAAAAATAGAGCCAGTAGGAATAAAAAATGTTAATTGTTTCATGTTCTTTAATTCTGGGCTTAATGACACAAGCTGTGTACCACTGAGTAAAATATTCATTTGAAGAAAAAGAGTGTGACATATTTTCGATTAAGGACAATTTAAACTAATTCTAAGAAAACTCTTACATACTGCACATGCCATAAAACAAGCAATTCACTTCCAAACCAAATGAACGTATATGAGCGGAGTGCATGAGTTATGATGGCCCTGGGAGTCTTGGTTTTACTTATCCCAGCCCTTCTAGTTTTAAGCGATTACTGCAGTATAGATATTGACAAACAGATATAGTTGTGTGGTTAGGCCCGGTGATTTCAAAGAGATAATATTGCTGTGAAAATACTCAGCCATCTCAGTAACAGGAAGTAACATTTACTAACACATTCATTCGTCCCACAGTGCTGATCTCTGCTAACTCACCTGCCTGGTACTAGTGCCTGTTTATGACCTTGGCCCCAGACAAGCAAGGCTCACCACTCAGCCTTCTATTCCATGCCAATTTTCAGCCACCCCTGTCACTTCTCCCATTTCTACTGTAAACTCATCTGCTTCTTGAACCTTCCAAGAACAATTCCAAATTTTTTTATTCTTCTCTGGGAAATATTTTTGCTTATGGCAGCAGTGGGTAGAGGAAAGGTCCTGCTGCTATTTTACGGATGTGTCTTTTCCAATCGATGGGGGCATTTCTCGAGGACAGGGTTCATCTCTTCTTCCTTCTTTCACTTCTTATGATGACATAGCAGAGATATAGAGAACATGGCCTATTAGGGAAAGTCATTTTCATAGAACAGAATCATTTTTATGTTCTATTTCCAGTTGTCCAATTTCTTACCTGGGTCAATCCCTGCTACTTGCTGAAAACTCTCTCATTTTTGCTCTCTCTCTGCCTATCTCCTCATATATTAGAAAAATTCAACAACTTATGACTTTGACAGGCAGTTGGGACTATTCACTCCTGGGGGTTTCCAAATGTTAGCAGAGAGAAAGCTATTTCTTCAAATTAAATCTCTGTAATCCAAATAAAGCACTAAACAAATTCCAAATGATCTTTAATTGCGTGTTTATATGCCTAATACCCACAAGGGCTGGCTCATGTTTGTTTTGTTTACTTTCGTGTCTCAAATGTGAGCCTCGAAACTAGAGGGTTGTAGACTATGTCCATTTATAAATACAGTGAGCGTCCACTAAGTGCACTGTTTGAGATGCTAGGAAGAGGGCAATGAAAAAAAGACATGCATATTTCTGACTTCTTGGGCTTAGATTTGGTTAATAAAAAAGCAAAAGCTGAAACTTACCTATGCTTATTCCGTGCCTCGTATTTTTTTAGGTACATTACGTACATTTTAGATATTTAATCTTAATAGTAACCTACAAAGTAGGTGTTGTTAAATATACCCAATTTTCAGATGTGGTAACTGAAGCACTTGTTGAATAACTAATACATATATGACAAGTATATGTTATAATATATGTGTATGATAATATATATGTATGCATATATATAAACAATGCACATTTACAGATATATATGTGTATGTGTGTGTGTGTGTGTGTGTGTGTGTGTGTGTGTGTGTGCATAAATGAAGCTGTTCTAGCTTAAGTGTGTGGTGGCTGGGGCCTGCCGGGCCTTCCTCTCACCCTCACCTGCATCCCCAATCTCCACTGAGGCAGCTCCTCAGCATTCAGATTGAAAACCACTCATCTAGCCCTATCTTTTCATTTCATACATGGAGAAGCTAAGATTCAGAGAGGGAGAGTGACTTAGTTAAGGTCTCATAGCTAATTAAAGGCTGAGCCAAGACTGGAACTCCCCAATTTTCAGATGAAAAAAATGAAACCCAGGAATGTTGTTACTTACCTAAGAGCTCACAGGCAATAAGCAGTGAAACTACAATTAAATTATGATTTGCCTGGTTCTTCCCTGGGTTCATTTTACTAAGTTTATTTTACTCTGACACTTCCCTCTATAGAAATATCTTCTGTCATCCTTCTATACCCTGACTCACAATTTGTCATTCCCTAAACAGACTGAGAACCTGCTCTCACATACCCTGCCTTCTCATTTTGTTAACGCTCTTTTCTTGCCCCAAATGTGCTCCTTTCCTTCACGTGCCAAACTCCTAGTCACCCTACAAGAATCAGCACTAGTATCACCTTTTTTTGAAGCCTTCTCAGTGCTCCACACCCCAATCCCATTATGTCTTCCACGTGTACAGAGCCAGCTTCATGGGTGTGCACTCAAGGGCCCCGAACTTGATTTGATTGAAATTCTAAGAATTTATGCATAAAAGCCTCGCATTTATTTTGCACTGAACTTTATAATTATGTAGCCTGTCCTGCGTATGTTTATTCATGTAACATGTTGTGTAGACATCTAATACAGTGGATAACTGTTGAGAAATCATGTGTCCCCTCAAATGGATTATGAGCTTTTTGAAGCCAGGGGTTTGTCTTATTCATCATTGTATCTTTAGCTCCAATGAACCAGTGACGAAACCCAAGGATGAGTAATGCCCTTCTCTTCATTCTCTAAGTCGCCTGATTGGGATCAAGTGCTTGACCAGTGGGCAATTTGGATATTCACTTCAGGATGGGGATCAATGCCTTACCAATATTGAAACTGTTAGCACTCAATTATATTACTGGAACACAGAGAAGTCATGTGCCTATTTCTTCTGCTTTGATTAGTTTTCAAAATAAGTATGCTGAGGAGAATAGGAAAATATTAGCTGCATACATGAACTAAGAATATTATAAAGTAAAAGGAACTGACTTATTCCACTGGGTGGAAATTAGGTTCAGGGAGAGGATTGCAATACAATCAGTCAGAGACATTCTTCAAGATTATGACTGAATGACACAAGGAAGACATTTCTAAATCAATTCCCTTGACTATATGATTGATGATGAATAGCTGGTCTTTTTTTTTTTTTATTCATTGTTTAGTATATAAAGGTTTTACATTTCATTTATAATCAAAAAGAGAGACCGGAGGAGATAAACTAGTGCCAGAGTAAGGAACTAAGTGGAAGGCAGAGATGTATGATCAAAGTACGGTCATCACCCTGGATTTATTGATAATCCCAGGAAGAACTAGATTGTCAAGAAAGAGGAGCCCAGGTTGGGTAATGGAGACTATGGCAGGCACAACTTGCTCAAGGATTCTGCACTTGGTAAGCTTCAAGGATCATGTCAGTTGAGCATCTATGCCTCAGTGTCATCCCTGCTTATTCAAAATTCTGACAATCCATGCCTCATACTAGGAGCTGGAAATGAAAAGATAAGGAAAACATAGGCTCAGTTCTCAAAAAGCAATAGTGGCTATAGATTAGTTAAGATCTGAAAGTCTGTGGCCAAACTACCGGATTGGAAACCTGGCTTGGCCATTTACTGGCTGAGAAATCTTGTGTAAGTTACTTAACTACTCTGTGTCTTGATTTTCTCAGTTGTGAGTTTGGATAGTCACAATGCTTATTACAAAGCTTTCCCGTGAGGGTTAATTTGAGTTAATACATGAAAATGACTTAGAATAAAATGCTAGCAACATAAAAGCAATATATATATATGTATGTATGTGTGTATATTTACATATATACACACATATATACTCTTGTATATTTACATATATACACACATATATACTCTTGTCTTTACATATATATTCTTGTCACTTTGTGACTGTTTTGATTTCAATAAATAACAACAGAGAGCAGAGATCTAAAACAGAAAAGGAGAAATTGTCAAAATAAGTTTCCTCTGTGGCCCCCTAATGTCTAACAGCATATGTAGCTACACTGTATCAAGAACCGTGTCTTAGAACCCACTTAAGTACCCACACTGCTATGGCAAAAGGTCACTCTGATTGGGCCAGTTTCCTCCAAAGGACAAGGAATGTGGACAGCAGACAGAGTGCCATCACCTAGAACTGTTCACAAATGAAAATACTGTTGGTCCTCTGAATCTAGTTTTTCTTTCTCATCTCTTCTCTCCTTTTTAAGACAGCCAGCTTTCCAATGAAATTCACATCCTAGATAAGACCCTTGCTGCACGGGTAAGATAGCAGACATCAAGGCTCACGGACGATGTTAAGTTATGACCAAATCAAAACCATTGCTCTGTGTCCTGTCCAACAGAGATATGACATTTATATTAATATTTAGCCAAGTTTCTCAATTAGCAATTGATAAACTAAGGCTCATCTTTGTAGTGAGATGATGTAATTTTCCCCTTTGGCTGATTTTTACATTGTGAATCTTTTAGAAGGTAGAAATGCTACATTCTCGCCATGTCATAATATCTCAAAATGAGACTGTAGTAAGAGGAAGATTTTTTTTAATAGAGTCTGAGAAATAGGGTGTTGTATGTAAAAATAGTGCAATACATATAAAATTTTGAAACAGACTGGGTGAGAGCCTGCCAGATAGCCAGTTGCTACAGGAGTAGAAGTGATTAACTTCGTGGGTCCTTTCAAGTCCCCAAGGTGCCTGTGTCAAGGTATGGTTATAATCTGGTAAATATAATAACAGGGAGCCTTGCAGTCTCAGATAATAAATGCCTTGCAAATATTTATATGTCCTTTCTCTATAAAGCTTCTTAATTTCCTTAGCCAAGTTATAAAAATGAATTTCATTTTATTTTCTTCTTAAAATACAGTCTCTGCATTTAATGGCAACTTTAAAACTCAAAGGTTTTCATTTTGAACTCTTTTTTGTCCTTTTAAGCTCTGTTTAATGTGTCAGAATTCTAAGCAGAAGAGTCACTATTTAGAAAATTTTTCTCAAATATCTTTAACAAGAAATGGACCAACATCATGCTACACATTATGCCTTAGTCTTGTTGAATGTTTGTCTGCTGCTATCTGAATGTAATAACTTTTTAAAAATCCTGAATGTGTATGTTTCCAGCAAAATGTAGTTGCTCTACTCGATATTGCCCTGGGTCAAGAATACCCACCTCTACTACTTTTCACCCTCTCCTTAAGGAGTTTATAAATTTGGGTTTTCAAATATAAGGGAGAGTGTCTACATCAAAAGTGAAGCTCGAGTCTTATAGAAATAACCTAAGACCACCCAAAATATAACAAACAGAGGCTATTAATTCAGAGTTCACTAAAACCAGTAGTGAGCTGCCACCACTTATGTTTGTAAAAGACTCAAAGGCAGGCAGCGGAGTGGGAAAGCTTTACAATAGAGAAAAGAGAAAGCTTCAGGTAGGTTCTGACTGGAGTTCGTTGGCGTGGAAAGCTGGGGCAACTGAATGGAAGCAACACGTTATGTGATTAATTGGAGAGCATATTTGACTTTCTCTGGTTGGCCGGGAGTAGGAAGGATGGAGTGAGGGAAGGATTGGGAAGTTGGCAATCATTGACCATGCCCTGACCTCTTCATACCGATTGCTGCGGATATTGTGGGTTGGTTTCTGGGCTTCTTTTTTGTCATTTATGGTCTGGCTGATATCCTCTATGTGTTCTATCTCTAAGTCTATATAAAGGAAGGCGTACCTGTCAATACAATGGTAGCACTGTGTTGTCCAGTATAGTAGCCACTTGCCTTGTATGGCAACTGAACATTTGAAATGTAACCAGTCTGAATTGTGAGGTGCTGTGAATGTACAATACACACTGAATTTTAAAGCCTCCATCTGAAAAAAAAAAAAAGAATTCATTAATAATGTTTTTAATGTTGAGTACATGTTAAAATTACCATATTGGGATATGTTAGATGAAACAAAATGCATTATTAGGATTAATTTTACCTCCTTCTTTTTGCTTTTTTGTATCGTTGGCTGGGAGAAAATTGAATATTTCATATGTGGGTTACATTTGTGACTCACGTTGTAAATAGAGGGTTGACATATTAAAGTCTCAGGGATGATGGTGATATTTTCCCTGGGAACCCCTCACAAACCCAGACATAGTATTTACTTTCTGTAACCAAGGCAGAGCAGTTCATACTAA
This sequence comes from Macroglossus sobrinus, assembly GCA_004027375.1. Taxonomy (NCBI): domain Eukaryota; kingdom Metazoa; phylum Chordata; class Mammalia; order Chiroptera; family Pteropodidae; genus Macroglossus; species Macroglossus sobrinus. The sequence goes on along the minus strand of PVKZ01001683.1, from coordinate 219,491 downwards.
AAAGACACTTTTTCTACTAAGGAACTGAGGAAAAACAACTTACCTGTTTAAAATATTAATATTTAAATATTTCATAGGCATTGTTCTGCATAGCTTTGGGGTGAGGCTGCACTTTGGTTTAGGAAATTCTTTTAATACACCCTTTGATTATATAAATATCAAATAATAAAAAAGAGGGAATGAATGGAGAAATCCTAATGGGTATCTAAAACTAAAGGGGTTACTTCTCTGAATTGATGAGACTATTTCAGCGTTAAGGTTTTTAAGGTTTTCTTTTCTTTTCTTTTCTTTTTTCTTTTCTTTCTCTTTCTCTTTCTCTTTTCTTTTCTTTTCGAGGAAAAAGCTAGTGGCCAAGCATAAGAAAAGGAACCTGAGATTCAGGAAAGAGGAAACCCTGAGTGCAGTGTCTGTATTTCCGAGGATGGGGGTGGCCCAGAAGCAGAGCATGGCAGCTGGATGGGGTCAGTGAGGAAGTTGCCTCTAGAGGACCCCTTATGGTGGTGGGACTTGAGAGAAATGATGTTCAATAACCAATTTTAAACTTTTTTCTCTTTCTGCCTTGGAATCTCTGTTTTATATTCACAAGTTTGTAGCAAAATCAAGGATTGGGATTGAGATTGGGGCCACCTGGAGGCATGAAAGGAAGGGCTGCATCCACATTTTGGGTGGATGAAGCATATTCTTCAAATATTCCACTTTGGTCCAGGTCCTTTGCAGTGTTTTTGTTTAAAAACAAGCATTTAAAAAAAGACATCTAATTTGAATACCATAAGATTATTACCCATTGTTGTCTTCCCTGAATCTTTTTTTATTGGCTCAAAAATGTAAAACTGTAGCAAGTCTCAAAGGGTTCCTACTGTTGAAAGGGTTGTTGTAGATTAAAAATAGCAGGGCACTTTATCTTCGGCTGCTGGGGTATTGGTTTACTTTTCCCACAGAAACAGGCTTTAATTACAGAGCAAGGAATAAACTGGACTTGATTGCTCCTTGGAAAGACTGACATTTTAGTCTCTCCCACAAAATACTTATTGATGTTGATGTAAAAGGAAGAGAAGAGTCAGAATACAAAAGAGCTTTGTGTTGCCAGCAGTTGGGAAAGCATCCTTTGTCTTCCTAACTTAGCAGTTTTGATAGGGAAGTCAGTGCAAGAGAATAAATATCAAGCACAACATTGTCATTTTCACAATCTCTTTTGTGACTATACTTTAGAAAACACCCACAGTAAGACAATTGAAGTTTTTGAGCTGCTGGAAGAAAAAAGAAAATGAAAACTGACCACATCCCAAATTCATGCTTTAGGAAAAGATATTATTTACAATAATTACAGCTGCATTTTCCATGCCAGTTGAAAGACAGATGATGATTTAACATTTAAAAGGGAGAGGAAAACCCTCATTCAGATAATTGGTGACCTGAAAACCCCTCTGTGAATGCAGTTTGGTTTTAATTAAAATGCATGTACACTGGTATATTTCAAAAGAAGAGAAAGTAGTGGGTATTCAAGCCTAAAGATGGCAGGGATTCTTTTCCCACCCCAGTGAGGAATTTTGTAACATTCCTTGGAGAAATATTCCTTGCAAGTAGGTAAACATCTGCTTTAGCTAAATAAAGAAGATTGATGGCAAAGGATAACGTGTAAACAGAAAGAGATACATCTGAAAACAACTCTTAAGTATACAGGTGAAAGGACAATGTTAGGAGGGCCCATCAGAGGCGCAGTGCAAACGGAGAGGACTTCAAGAAGAATTATACCTTCCTAGAAAATTTTTTTGATTTAGATTACAAATGCCAGCTTGCCAGCTTATTGGCTTACTTTTTTTTGTGTATTGTTATAGCAAGTTCCAACAAGGTGGTGCAGGAGGAGAGGGAGAAAGAGAATATCCTTTGTGGATTCCAGAGAATGCAAAAGCAGAAGATTTTATTTAAATATTATTTTCCAAAATGAGAGAAAAATTAAATTAAACACGATGTTGAAGAAAACAAAAAGGCAAAGTGAAAAATATCTGAAGTCCACATAATTTTTAACATTTCTCAAGAGAGTGTGGTATTGGTAAGGAGACATGAGGACTCCAAAAAACAAAAATTTACTCCCAGTAAGCTTAAGCTAGCTCTTGGCACCCTCAAACCTTCATCATTCTCAAGAGTGTGGAAGGAATGCTTTAAATAACTCATAAAAATGGCAAAGTAGAATTTCAGATTTCAAAACATTTCAGTGTGAAGCAACCCAAAGGAACAGCATCGGAATCATCTTTCTCTAGCAGTGTTTCCGTCCCCCTGGGCCTACGGTAGTATGGTAGGATACGACAGAGCAAATGGAACCTGATCACTCCTGCTTTTTCAAAGACTGCATCAATAATTACTTCCTTTTTAAATTGTGGCACTAAGTCAAGTGTCCTTTTATGAACTGGTAAATAAAACTAAAGATAAGTAAAATTATTTTTATAAAATAGGACAGTAGCAATGTTTTCAAGATAGCCAAAAGTGAGACATTTCAATGACAAATTTCTATAGGAACTTAGTAGTGTTAGAATTATGTTCAACTAATTTTTAATCTCTAGGACATAGATATTCAGAGCACATCAGAGATATTATTTATTTAATGGTAGTTAAAAATAAAAAAAAATGTTCAGATTATGGGTTCACTGCTTTAGAGTAAATTGAGAAAATGGTTATATAATTCTAAAGTAGTAGTGATTGTCCAACTTTTCTAGGTCAGTTTATCTTAGAGCGTGTGACATCCAGATTCTGTAAGCCATTATTACTGAATTAGGTGGGTCAATTACAAGTGGGAACCTCTATTACAAGTGGAAAACCCATGAAAGAAAGACAGAACTATCATTTTGGGAAGGTAACTTGAGTTCCCACTTTCTGGAATAGCGCCATGGGTCTGAATTCACAGATGCTGTGGTACCGTTATGATTACTCAACTCCCTAGGTTCCAGTGGCTCAAATTCTGCCACTAGCTTTTTAACCTGTTCCCCAACTGTTTTATTTGTCATACTGCCACCTGTGTGTTCAGACCAAAACAGAGGGGATGGCTAGAAGCCATAATATTGATGGCTGAGGTCAAAGAAGTCATGAGATTTCAATGGGCTGCCAGTGGAAAGGGTTTCTTTCTCTGAACTCATCTCAAAGGAACAGATATCTTCTCATTAAACAGTTATAACTATACCCTTAAAATAAACACAATTCTACAAAATAGACTTGCTTATGCTGCCTGTCACTATTTTAAACAAAATCTTTTTTTGATCTGTACACAGTAAAAACCATCTAAAAAGGTACATTTGCTGTAATTTCATGAACTTTGTATATTTAAACTTGTGATTTAACTAGTAGATTATAGATTCTTAGATGAGATACCTGATCACATCAGAGCAAACAATTTCTCTCTGATTCAACACTTCATAATTTATAGGCATACCTCAGAGATATTGTGGGTTCGGTCCCATACCACCACCATAAAGGAAATAATCACCATAAAATGATTCATAATATTTTTATTTTGGTTTCCCATTGTATATAAAAGTTATGTTTATACTATACCATAGTCTATTAAGTGTGTGGTCACCATATATCTTAAATACATTCTTTAATTTAAAAATATTTTATTACAGAAAAGGGCTATCCATCGTCTGAGCCTGTTACAAAAATGGTGTCAATAGATTTGATTAAAGCAAGTCTGCCACAAATTTTCAATTTGTAAAAACCATAATATCTATGAGGAATAATATGTTATTATGTCCTTATGCTATGGACTATATGGGAAAAATATTTAATAAGATCAGATAAGGAAGGTCTTATTTTGGCTTATACAATAGCCAGAAAGAGGTCTCTTTTATCATGAAACTTAGTGATTAGCCTTTAGAATATGTAAGTCTCTAATAAGAGAATAGATCTTGGAATTCTGATCCAAGTATGAAAACATTTGTGGTTTCTCATATGAGACTAACTAGCAAAGTTGGCTCAGATGCAACACACACAGTAGGAATAAGGTAACTGAAATTCATCCTCTACACATTATCTTAAGGGCCTATACCAAAGCACAGCAACAGAGAACTTCTCCTCAGTTATAATAACCATTATAACTTGCTACTTGAAATTTTTATTTTTCAGAAAAATATAGGAAGGTCTTTCTTTAAAGTGACAATTCTATGACAATTCTTAGATGGTCTTGATCAAGTTACTTTACCTCACTGGATCTCAACTTCCACATCTATAAAACAAAGGAAATGGTCCAGTTGGTTTATGAGTTTCCTTTTAGTACTGAGAGCCCTCAATTCTAAGACATTCTCAATTGCCAGTATAACATCATATCACAAAGAAAGCGATAAGCACAGTTAAGACATTAAAATTAAAACTAATGCTTTATCTCTTTGTGACTTGGCCATCATCTCTGACAGTGGAAACACAAAATTTTGTTTGTGTATCATAGAAAACTACTAAATTGCTGCTTTCTGTTAAAGAAAATGAATCTTTTAAGGATATCTTTGAGGACAAGTGTTATTCTCGGTTAGTGAAATGGGTCTTGGTATAGGTGCTTCTTTGTCAGAAGTAGATATGAAATCTTTTAGTGAGAAGTCAGTTATCGGAACTGTTTCTGCACCCATAGGCTAAAGTAAAGGATGGTTTTGTTTCAGTGGTACTTAGTATCCTGAATTAAAACTTAGATTACTCTGTATTTGGAATACTTATCAAAATATTAACTGCATATAAAATCATGCTGAGAATATGCAAAGATTTTAGCATAGCAAAGTCTAATTTCTATCTCACCACATGAATTTCTCTGTTTGTTGAAATTCTGTATGCTTTTAAATTGTCTCTACCCCCTATAGTGTAGTTAACATGTGTTCATGGGGATAGAGAGGATACCAGCTCTATCCCTCCCCTTCAAAGTAACATATATCAGAGCCAAAATGAAGTTAGATAAGGTATGAGTGGCAAAGGGACTGAGATAACCAGTTGTGTGTTTGTTATAAGAAAGAAAGCTAGTGTAACTCTCTGAATGGTGTACTGGCTGGAAAACAAATAGCTAGATTTCTGGCAGTTGTAAGCAGAATTTCATTTGCAAAGCTTATAATGGGAAAGGAAATGAATAGATTTTTAAATGACACTTTTAATAACCATTTTTGCTCAATTTTCACATATCATGGATGTAGGCCAGTGAGACTGAGATTTTTACCTTAAGCAAGCTCTGTATTTTGGCAAAACTCTTCTTGGAATTATGGCAATTATTTTTGCTCCTTTCAAAAAAGGAAAGAAAAAAAACAACTTATTGGCTATACTCTAGGAGAATAAATCAGGACCTGATTGCATAGTTTAGTTGGCAAATTAATTCGTGAGTTTTCCAAATTTTTTAAAAGTATATGTGTTGAGAAGTGCTGTAGCCCTATCCCTACAGAAGCTTTAGGACCCATTGGAGACACATAGATAAAAAAAAAATACGTAAAATAATGAGAAGCATTTTCATAATATTTAGGGATATTTGCTCTCAGAATTCTATTAATTTAAAAAAATGACTTGCAACTGTTACTGCATCAAGAAACTTGGCAAGAATCAGAGTATAATTATTTCTGCTATAGCACTGACACACACAGAATAAAGAAAACCATTCATGGAATGGGTGTATGTATTTATGGCTATTCTTATTTACGTTATTGTGATTTACAATTCCCAGAAATTTGCCTGCTTTCTTCCTCCATGCTGAAAAAGGAAGTATATGCACATGGCATTACATTTCTAACAATTGCTATTCCACTGAGCAGCTGACCCTAACTAGGATATGATGGTTAAGGTAGCTGTTAATGAATTCTTAGCACCTGCTTTATAAACATCTCAGAAATGTAGCTTTCCCTGACAGAATTCATTAGTGTTTGCTTGATGGCTAAGCAAGGTAAATCTTCATTGTGTGAGATTGTCCTGAGCATTGCAAATGCTCCCCATCTTTCACTCCAGACCTACTAAATGCCAAGAGTCATTGTGACCACCTAACAAACCCCTGGTCTAAGCTCTTCCTATAAATCTCCATTTGAAGAGCATTACAAAGAGGTCAAACTTCAAGAATGGTCTTCAGGTTATCATGGGGTAGTCTGGGAGAGAGCTGCCATACTGCTTTCTCTTAAGATGCCTCTATTAATTATGTAGAATGTGGAAAATTCAAAATGCCTCCTCTCTTTAGGGCCTTCTGCAATATGCCTTATATTATTAAAGTAATTGCTATTTGCCTGGTGCTTTGCGACTAAGTTAAAGAAAAATAAAATAACAGCACTGTTCTTACTGATCTGGTTGGCTGAATTACCTTACCTAACACCTCCAAAGGAACTCTCTAGGAAGAGTAAGATTAAAGAGTTATTTTCAGAATGTCTGTTCATCAGGACACAGATATGTGTTGTCCTGAGTACTGGGAAGGCCTCCTGTGATGATTCTATTTCACAAGGTATTTTTGGAAACTGAGTCAGTAAGCCAGAAATTAACTAAAGCTGTAGGGGACCATGAAGACAGGGATGAGTCCAAGCTCCTCAGCTCAGTGAACTGAATTGAAAACTACCAAAACATAAGGTTTCAAATAAAGTCTGGTGTTTAGTTAGTAATAATGTACCAGTGTCAATTCTTACTAATGCCAGTGGTGTGTATGAATCAGTATAGTCTTATTGAGACGCCATGCTCAGGATGCTGTGCTGCATGCCATGCTCAGGATGCTGTGCTGCATGGCAAAAATACTATGGTTATGTGAGATGTTAACAATGGGGGAGACTGAGTGTATAGAAGACTCCATGTGCTCTCTTTGCAACATTTCTATAATTCTAAATTTGGTCCAAAATACATATTATTTTTTTTAATTGCTCCTAAAGGACAATCAGGTGACGGCCAGAGGGGAGGTGGGGTGTGGGGCTAGGAGAAAGCAGTGAAGGGTTAAAGAAGTACAAATTAGTCATTGATAGAAGGTGACGGAGATGGGGAGCATGGCATAGGAAATGCAGTTAGCATTAATATAATGAGTATGTTTAGAGCCAGAGGGAAGATAATTAGGTGGATCATTTCATAAACTATATAAATGTCTAACCAATGTACTGTATAGTTGAAACTAATAAAATAATAATAAAATTATATATAGTGTGTATGCGTGTGTATGCATGTGTGTGTGTGTGTGTGTGTGTGTGTGTGTGTGTGTGTGTGTGTATGTGTATGATTTGGTACTGTCTAGAGCTTCAGACATTCACTGGGGGTCTAGAAACATATCCTCTGTGGATGAGGGAGTACTACTGCATAGCATGTGTGAAAAATAAACTTTTTTGTGTTTTAATTCTTAAAAAAATTGTTCTCTAAAGTCATCCACAATGCCCTGTTCTTTCTTCTTCTCATTCTTTCTTTACCCACCAGACTTTACTCTCCAGTTTCCCCTTCTCCTTCCTAGACTTCCAGCTCTACATGTTTTTCATCTGGATTGCTAGAGAGGTCTTAAAACTCAACCATGCTTTTCTTCTGTGTGCCCATTTCTCATGAATACTATGATTCAGGCCCTCTGCTCTCTCCTGCTTGCTTGTATTTTTTATTCTCTCTCCTTTTTTATTTTTTAAACTATAGAGGTCGTTATAGTTTTAAAGCAACTTCTCATGTACTCTCATTTGATCCTTATAACATCCCAGTGAGTTGGTCTTGATTATTTCTTCCATTTAATAAATGAAAATAATGGAGATTCAGAGAGGCTAAAAGATGTAAGTGCTTGGCTCAACATCATCCATCGTCGATAGCAGAGGTGAGATTACATTCAGAAATCTTGACTCTTTCAACTATATTACATTGTCCAGATTTTAACTTTTTTTCTACATTTTTTCAGTATTTCTTGAAATTTGTAAGAAATTCTGAAAGAAAAAATTTCAGATAGTCTCTTATCTTGATATGACACATAACATAATAACAAGTAGATGAAAAACTTAACACAATTTACTGAAGTTAAAAATAAACTCAATCCACTTAGATGCCAAAATGAGGTCCAATTTTTTCATTGAATGTAATATTCATAAAAAGGTAGAATTGGGAAGGCTATAATCATCATCTAGTTGATCATACACCTCACAGATGAGAAAACTTGTGGCAGAGAAAATGATATGAATTCACTAACTTATTTTAAGCTTTTCTTGGGAATGGAAGCAGTCTAATTTGCTAACCCCCTTTGAACTACTTGCTACTGAATTCTGTCCAATGGAAAGTAGGCAAAACTGATGTACATCACTTCTTGACCTAACCATGGAATGTCTTGAACAATTTTTTATTTTTTCTTTCTTCCCACTGCGTGCAGCTAAAAAAGAATGAAATCTCTATGTCAGAATTGCTGAAGAACTTTGGACCTGAAGTGAGTGAAAAATTAGCTCTTATTGCATTAAACTTTTGGGATCATGGATAGTGTAGGTTAGCTTGTCTTGACTTATAAATAAGCTGAAGTCTCCAGCTACTGTAGCTTGCTTAGACTTGCTCAGATAGTAAATTATTTGCTAATTCTGGTCACATTAGACATGTGCCCCCGGTTAAGTCTTTGATCTTTACAAATATTCATCTGTAGACCTATCGGTAGATTATTCTATTTTTCCCCTTGGTCTAATTGTGGATGAACTCACTCAATTCAAATTTTTCAGAAATCTATTAACACATATGTATGTTACTGAATACAAAGGGCCTTGAAATAGTGATGAGAAAAGGAATGAGGCGGGCCTGAGGGAGAGAGAACAGGATGGGGAGGAGAATAATGGTGCTTTAACATTACTAACTGTATTATTTAAATATTTTTACAATGAAAATACATTCTTGTACTACTTTTAAAATTTAAAAACAGAAAAAATAAATAAAATAAATCCCATGTCAATGTAAATACCTATGCAACTGCCATGCTTAGTCTTTCAGTATGTATTCCTACCAACCCTGTAAGTCTCATTCAAATGTTACCCGATCCCTCCCTGGATGATTTTTTTAAATCTTTCCAGAAGAAATATTTTCTTCCTCTGACTACCTATAGAACTCAGTGGTTGCTTATTTATTCAGTGCCTTTGCCTTTGTCTTGTATTTTAGTTAAGTGAGCACAAATTCTATTTTCCTTATTAGATGGAACTTTTCTAAAAAGTAGAAACTATCTTGCTCTTTATGTAGCTTGTCAGAAAAATTATACCAAAATAAAAACCAAGAGATTTCTGGAATGACAGCGTGACTAGCATGACAAATCTCTCTTTAAAAGCAATCATAAAACTGAAAAAGGATGTTACAATCAACCATTTTAGGAATGTAGGCATACAACAAATTGAGAAACATTTATTCAAGAAAAGCTAATAAATCTCAGATAAGAACAGTATGAGTTTGTGGTGTTATAACTTGGGGCTGCTCTCCTTCCTCAAACACCACCTCCTCTAGCTTCACAACTGTGATAGCTCTACCACTAGTGACAATTCCACAAAAAACAAGAAACTTCATTGCTAAAGAGATAGACATCCTTGGATCTAAGTGAGGCAAACTCTAAGCCTCAGAAACAACCTAAGTGCCTGTTAATAGACAAATAGACAAATACATAGTGATGCATTCATATAATGTAATATTATTCAGCAGTAAAAAAGGAATAATCTATTGGCACCTGTAGCAACATAAATAGACCTCACAATAATTATGCAAAATGAAAGAAGACCAAAAAATAAGTGAGCATTCTGTATGATTTAATTTATAGAAAGTTCTAGTAAATGCAAACTAATCTATCATGATAGAAAGTGGTTTGGTATGGCTGGAAATGGAAAGGAAATGGGGGCAATTAATAATAGCATGAGGACACTTTTGTTCACTATCTTGTTGAGGTGATGGTTTGACAGGTGCATGCACTTGCCAAACTTAAGAAATTGTACTCCTGAAATAAGTGCAGTTTATTGTATGTTATTATACCTTAATAAAAATGTTTTTAAAATTCTTGCCCCCAAAATTGTCAAGTTATAGCAGTACTCCCCGATATCGAGGTCATATGTAACCTATGGTTCCATTCACCATTGATACAATGTTTTGAGCTCCCAGGGGTAAATAAAAATTATAAGAAGGTATAAGAAACATGGATTTAGAGGAAACAGAATTGCTGCATATAAGAAATAGTGGTCTCACAATTTATATATGTAAAATATATAAAATTCAGTGTTAGAACTAGAGCTCGAGCATCTGGTTTAGCCTTTCATATTATACGTGAAGAAACTACACTAAGAAAGAGAAAGGAAGCTTTTTGAGGTCATTTGGCAGCCAAGTGAGGACTTGAAGACATGCGCTTTTTTGCCATAAATAATGAAATATACAAGAATTGAATATTAACTTTACTGACTTTATCATGCACCTGGGACATTTCTGTTCAGAAGAACCACATGACAAGAACCACAATAAAAATATCAATTCTTTTCTCATCTCTCAGTGGCTTTTACAAAATGCAAGCAAAGGCAAACCTGTATGTTAAGATGTTATCTTCTATTTAAATATTCTTTCCCCTTTTTATTCTGATTGTTTTCATATAATTTAAATTTTTGCAGAAGGTTCTTTGAATCTCTGACAGAGCCCAAACCAGCTGTGTTTGTTAGTGAGGGTGGAGATAGAAACAATATTTACTAGCAAAACCAAGACCAGACTTGAGAGGGGAAAAAAATCAAATGACAGCAAAGGGAAAAGAGTATTTGCTAACCCAGAACAGTTTGTGAACCCTAACACTGATTTTACCCTTGGCCAAACAGGTCTAAGTTTGTACTGCAAGAAGGGAGGGGCCACTTGTTTGCATATCTAATGAATGGCTGAAAAGAGACATAGGGAAGGATGCTTTCCCTTGCTCAAAGTTGAGGCATCACTGTTAGTTAATATTTTCCATGGCAGAGTGGAAAAAGCAAAGGCACTGAAGTCAGACATAATAGAACTCAACTCCTGAGTTCTCTACGTGTGGATAATTCTCCATGTCATGGTTTCCTCATCTGTAAAACGAAGATGATAGTGTCTACTTTATAGGGGAATTGTTATGAAAGTTATAAATAATGTGTATAAATTTTATTTTATTTTTACATAAGTGACATGTGGGCACTCAATAACTGTTACTATTTGTTATTTTAAGACTGAGCATAACTGTACATAAAAGATGCTCCTGGGAGGAGGAGTATACCTATTGCACTTGGCAATTCTTTTTAATCACATAGAAGCTGTTCATATTTGCCCCTCAGCTTCCAGCTGTTTCCTTCTGCTATACCTGATGCAGTATAAGAAAATTTCCCTGCAGGTTTCTACAGAGGCAGCCAGCACTTAGGTTGTGAATCTCTCTTGAGTTAGGTGAGAAATGTTTTTTTTTGTTTTTTCTTGCCTAAAAGGACATGCTGTTCTCTCAAACATTGGGAAGAATTTAGCTGACTTTGGGATCTTAATTCATTAATTTTTTTCCTTTATAAATTAATAGTAAATTTTACACAGGTATAATTATTCCCACAATTGTGTTTGCCTGGACCTTTATAAATAAATATTTTTGTCATGGTATTTTTTTGCAATGTAGCATGGGTATTAGCTTATTTTGAGATTTCCAAGGACAGGGAATATATTCTTTGTGTGTTCTCAGCACATAACACAGTGACTACACATAGCTGAAACTATACATGTTTGTGGAATGAGATACCAGAAATCTCAACTATAAACTATATTAAATCAAATCAGTTTATTTGTCCTTTAGAATTTTGGAAGTGCCTTAAGTTTCTGTGGGCTACAATGACAAACACAGTGCTTAAAGCCTTCCTTTAATTAAATGGCACAGATTTAAAAGTTGGCAAATGACTTTTTATTTAGTTTTATTTTAGATCTGAAAGAGTATATCTATGTCTTTGAAGAAGGATATGACAAGGTGTGTTAGGACCACAGTTAGAAATGAGAAACCATTATACAGTTAAATAAAATGTTGGACTTGGGTGTGGGTTGGGGAACAAAATAATTTTGAGGAAACGGAAACATTGGCAATAACGATTTATCTCTCTTATGTAAGTCACACATTATTTCCAAATAGAACCAGGCTCTGTTCAGACACAGCTTTGTAAAGTATGTACTTAATTACATAGCCACCCATCTGAGGATCTTACAAAAATTAGTTGTGTGTGTGTAATGACATATGTCTTCTAAAGGGTTCCTTTCAACTCAGAACTTTATAAAATAAAAGAGATTTAGCAAAAAAAAGGCTAGAATCTGCCCACAGGATCCTCTAATAAATAGTTAACTTCTGTGCAATAATTTAGTGAGGAGTTTGAATTTGTTAGGTGCACGGGAATAAAATGATTTTTTTCTGCTAATAACAGCTACTAACTGTATTTAGTTAAAGCCTACTTTCCAGATGGTAGAAGATTCCCTTAACAACCTCTCATCCATTTTTTTTTTTTTTTTGGTCTCTTTCAATGAGTGGAAGAGTCTCAGTTTGGATTGAAATCTTTGTCCTGTTGATTTTAATACTTTATCAAATACATATGTAGTTTAAGACCTTTTCCTCCCTCTTTCCCAGTCTCATCTCTGCATCAACACAAGGCAAAACGCGTTCCTCTGGAGGCTTGGTGAGTGAGGTGCTCATCTTGTCTCTTTTACTTTCCTCCACCTCTCTCTCTCCTGCATGCCCTGCTTTGGGTAGGAGTGCAGAATGAGGGACTTGGGAGGCAGGGCCTCCTTTAACATGACCCCCAGTGTCAGATATTATTTGGAAACTACTCCTTTACTATCAACATTGGAGAAGCTAAAACCTCCCCTGCCTCCCTTTCAAAGTGATCCAATTCTGGCTGAGATATGTTTGCTATGGAACTTCTGAGAATGCTTTCACTTTCCTGATAAAGGCAACAGACTTGGCAATCCTCTCCTATCCTCAGATATCTTCCTTCCTTAAATGTGACCTGGACATCTGGGGGGTTGAGACAGTCACCTTGTAGCCATGAGGGAAAGGCCGATAGAATTTTAGAACCATTGAGATACAGAACCAGGGCTAGCAGCAACTTTTCACCAGACATCTTGTTATATGAGAAAAATAAATCTCTATTTGTTAAGGCCACTGAAAAGTAAGCTTTGTATTACTTGATGCTAAATGTGTTTCTCACTGATTTGCTACCCTTGGTTACATTGTAGTTGTCTCCTCAACTGTCTATAATTCTGTTCCATCATCATGGGCTTTGTATAGAAAGGGCAACATCACCAATCAGTCCTGCAATTGCCTTACTTCTTAGCAATGCTCCCCCATTCCCCACCACCCAGGGATTAATAGCCAAGTTCCTGGAGACGTTTGTCCACATCTGCCAGCCAATTCCCACCAGGCAGTATCGTGTGTCATCCCTCTATTGTCTAAGCCCTTTGCCCATTCTCTATAATGTTTCCCCATCCTCTTTTCCCTAGACCTGCTAGTATTGGAAACTCCCATATTCTGTTTCTCTGGAGCATCTGGAACTTGAGAGATCCTGCTCCCTCTACATGTAGTTATCCCACTCCAAACCATCTCTCCCCTACTCTGGTAAGCAAGCTCTCAATGCTAAGTAGACCTACAGGCTACTGAATAAACACGGGTCTCCCTGCACTTGTGGGAGTAATATTCTGTGTGGGATCTTGCTCACACAATTCCATTCCCCATAGGGAAGTTAGGGAAAGAAGTATACTTTTTTCATGAGTATTGCACTGCCTTCTTCTTATCTATAGGGGACTTCCACAACCCTGTGTCAGCCCCTTCTCTCTACTAGAGTAAGAGGAAGGGACAGAGGAGCAGCAAGTGGCAGCAATTCTTGTCAGGAGGGAGCCAGCTTCATGAACAGGATTGTCTCTAAATTTAAAATGTGTACAACTTAGTGATTTCTGTTTTCAGCTGTGAACCTCAGTCCCCAGTTCTGACACTCGATATTTAATATCATCATAGGTATTCAATTATATTGTATGTTTTTGTGTACATAGACTGTGGATACGTCTCTGCTTACATCTCCTATACTGCTCCACACTGTACTACATTTTTCTCATTTCAGAGATTCCTTGCTAATTAACAACAAAAAAAATCTCCCTCTATTTGTCTTTAGTTGGCTTGCAGTTAACTTTTGAGTGAACTGCAAAGCATCATCTTCATGCTTTATAGTAAGAAGATTAATCAACTATGTGTCTGTTGCCCTGCTCCTGCCAGCTATATCATGAACTCACAAAACGCTATTTCATTGCATACATGCCTTGCTAATATCCACAATAAAAAGTCTTTGGTCAGATGTCTGCTGCATCCTCAGTAGAAAGGGTGTTTACAGACTACTTTGTCTTCAGGTATCCAAAGAATATATTTCAGGATCCACACAGCCTGGGAGCCTCTTTAAGTTCTTTCTCAATTTATTTATTTTTAGTCTATTTATTTGCTTGGTTTCCCCCTACACTCACACATTGCTTCCATGCAGCTGTTGGATGGAATTAAAAATGTGTCTCTTTTAGCCTTGCTGAGGTTTGCTGGGCAACAATTTCATGCCCACTTATGTTTCTCCCACTGACACTAGTCAATCCTTTCATTATGAACCAATCAAAGAGCAAGCACACAAATTCAGATGATGGCAAACAATCAAAAAAAATTTTTTTCCCCAGTGTAAAAAAAGACTTGGTGAATTTGGTTAAGACTAAAATTGAGTCCTTGAGTCATTCCAATGACTTGGGAAGCACTTTTTCACAATTTGGACCATTTTCAAACTCCTTTTGAACTGTTGTTTACTCACAATATTGGATGAATGTTTACTCTCTACCAGATTATAACTCACTGATTTTATGAAAAAATCACCTATGACATCCAAAAATCCATCATCAATATGAATATTTTAATATTCTTCTATAAGAATTCTGAGAAAAGTAGCAGAAACTTCTTTTGAATTTAAATTTTATTTCCTCTTTTATGTAAAATAAGTACTGATTATAAAATCTAAATATTATTCAGGCCATTTAACTATTTGCTTAGAAAGCAATGGTGAATAAGTATTTATCTCGTGTTCAGATGTGATGAATTTGATGTTTCAGTCACATAAGAATAGTAGTTTTTATTCTCTTATTTTTCCCTTTAGCTGTGTGAATAATTACTTGCTAATTTTTCTGTTTCCTCCATCTTTTTTAGACAGAGTCTACTTACATTACTAACATACTGAGTGGGAATGCTTTTCTCCCTAAGCTTTGGATGCAAATGCATCAAAAGGACAAGTGTCCTGAGGTTTGCTGACAATAAAGAAAAAAGTAAAGCAAATGTTTTTGGTATCACATGCACTGTGGTATGTGAGTCATAATGGCTTTCCGAATTTGTATTTTGGTCAAACCATTCTAGGCAGCTAGACTGTGTCACTCACTGACAGAACTGGCCAGGGATGGTGTGGCCCCTGGAATATCTGCCTGCTTCATTTCTGCTGTCTGAAATCTTACTCTAATGTTAATTTCTTCCTTTAAGGACTTTAATCCTCATTCCTCTGAGAGAGAGGATACAAACAATGTTTCTAGTCTTTTTCTACTATCTATGATAGTAGGAAAGCATGCCACACAAGTCTTTAAAGGGGACCTTGGGTGTGAAAGGTGGTCCTTAATGGCAAGTTGATAATCAGAGCAATAGATTCATAAATGTTCTGTCTGATGTCTCTGATTGATATACACAGAACACAAAAAATACCCTGACAAAGCAACACTACAAGGTCTAAGAAGAAAATTCTTGCTAAATGTAAAAGATCAGAGGATTTAATTTTACCTGACCTCCGATAGAAGCAGAATAATTGAACCCCTCCCCTGCTTAGTTCACCCACTCTCTTTATCTACTGTCCATAGTGTTCCCTTAGTATTACTTAGCCAATGTCTATTTCCTGAAGTGAGTTCTAAAGAACCAAGTCTATAATAGTAATTGCTCAAAAAGATCACTAATACATTCTAATATAAATGTTTATTTAAAACTACAGGTATTTACAAAAACATCAAAAAATATATAATAATCTGATAGAGGTTAATGAGATGAGGTTTTAAAGTATGTCATAGTCCCTGGAAGAAAGATGTCTGGTCATAGCTCCACAGGTTTTGCTTCTTTGACTTTGCCTTCTTTCTACTTTAACTTGCTCCTGCCTGAGAAATATCAGCAGTTCCCTACTCAGTTTTAGTGTTCCTTTGGGAGATCAGCAAGACAGTTATGTAATGGACCAAAGTTAGGGAGAAACTGATAGTTTTCACCTGACAGCTTTCTTCATGTTGAGGGCACCTCCTGGCTTCCATTCTTCTCCCCATCAATTGTACAGGGTTAAAATAATAGGAGTTTACTTTTGAATGCTTAAATTATTCTAAGAATTTGTTCCTACGCAAGAGAAAATGCCAGTGGTTTTTGACCATGATTGAAATGTAATTATTGCATAATCCCCTTAAAATTTTGTTTTTAGAACTTTAAGACCCAATATAGTCATTTCAGACAAAAATAGTGCAAGAACTGCTGGTGTTTTCTGTCAAGCGGGAGACTCTAGAAGCTCATCCTTGACTCACTGTCCCTCCCCTCCCCATGATCAAGGGTCCTGAAGTTCCACCATAACTTGTTCCTTTGGGTTCTTTTTAGATGAATGTCCTCCAGGAGTTTCCAATTAAAATGCAGCTGCTCCTGGAAGGATTACTTTAAGCTTTTTATTATTACATAGCCTAGCAAGGCCTTGAGTGGTTGATACCTAACACTGTCATATGGGGCTGAGGGTAAACAGCAGAGAAGCAATGGAAATAGAAGTTTGAAGGTGCCACATTCAAATTTTGGCAACTCACAAAATTGATGAAAACCCATCCAGCTTCTCAGAATCTAAAATGTTTACTGGTTTAAAAATAATCCATATGTGAATTCTTTGATTAATTCACTTATTTCAATTTAATTTAATTCTACAGATATTTGTTAGGTATATTCTATGCTCCAACTAGTGTGCCAAGTCTAAGATTAGCAAGACAGGTGTCCTCGCTTAAGGAAATCACAAATAAAAGAGATAGACACTTGAAAAAAACTAACATTAACACACAAGGCAGACCAAAGTAAGTGCCAGAGATAGTGACAGCAAGCAATGGGGAGGAGGAGTAAAGCTGTTTATTCTGTTTGACAGATCAAAAAGACACTCACAGAAGTGATGACATTTGATTTCAGTTCTGATTGATAAGTGGTAAGTGGATAGAGCATTGGAAAAGGACATTCCAGGCTGAGGCAACAACATGGGTGCAAGGATTGGAGGTCTATTGTTGTTTTGAGAATAATCTGTTATCTGAATTGGCTTCAATTCTGGGTCTATGGAAAGACATAGTGGGAGAGACCATTCATTTGTTCAACAATTGTTGGGTGTTTTTATCCATATGTATAAGGCATTTGGCTACAAAATGACATGATATAGATAAATAGTAAGTTACAGAGCAATAGACATACACATACACACACACACACTAAAGGGTAATAGACACACACACACACACAGAAGGGTAATAGTCTTCTTTTCTTATAATTTTCTATTCCGCAACAAATACTTCCCTTCATCTTTTAAATTTCTCAAAGCAGAAAGGACAGGAAAATGAGTAGGTGGCTAACAGTGACCTAGAATGGGTCCTCAATGGGGACCTCAATGTGCTCCAGAGAGAAACATGGGAAATAGCTGAACCAAGGGCCTGGAGAACTTTTAACCCTTTTCTGAGGGGGACCTTTGAGAAATCCTGGAGTGACACATGTCAAAGCAGATGTTACTAAATCAACATTGTCATCCAGCCAGTTAATAAAAATATGGTAATGTTCTATGAAGTACCAACCATTGAGCTTAATGCTAGGAATAGAATGGTTAATGAAATAGAAAGTAGAGTCATGTTAGGGAGAAACATATATGAACTAATAACAACAATAGTGAGTAAAAGCAATAGTTAAAACCCAAGGTACTAGACAAACCCAAGGTACTAGACAAACCCAAGAGTTTTTCACCTTGCTATGGAGGCCAAGAAAACGACATAGAAAAGTCAATAGACAAAGTGAGTCTCGAAGGATGAGTAAAGCTTTCTCATGGTCAAGAAAAAGGGAAAGATATTCCACAGATGCAAAGGCAAAAATTGCACAAATTATTTGAGGAACTGCACATGGTTCGGGACAGAGAAGAGACAGAAAATAGAGAAGTATGAAAAGAGAAATAAGGATAAGAGATGGATAGGAGCCAAATCTTGAAGGACTATATATGACATGTAAAGGTATTTAAATTATATTGCATAGAAAATGTGCTTCATTAGGGAGCTTTAAGTAAAGTGTTTATGTAAGCAGAGTTAACTTTTGAAAAGCATTCATTGGCATTCTTGGAAAGGGTGGGTTGAAGAAATCACTTTGGGGAGATAAGGATAAGTGAGTCTGCCTGAACCAATGAAGTGTCAGAAGAAATAAAGTAAGGGTCAGATTCAGTAAATATTTCAGAAGTAGAATAGATATAACTTAATATATAACAATCAAATGGTGAGGAAATTAGGAAGAATAGAGAGAGGTTTAGAATAAACGACATCCTTTTTTTTTTTTTTTTAAGAAACTTAAACATAGAGAACCAACTTCTAATTATATCTCTGAACTTATATTCTTCTAAGAGGGCTTTTGTATCATTTTTGGCTTTCACATCTCCATCTTGAATTCTACCATCTAGTTTAGCATTTATCTATTTCCTCAAAAAGAGTTAGAAAAAGTGGGTAATTCTCTATTCCCATTATATGCCAATTTTGGTTGTACCAGAAGAACTTTATAATGAATATATACAGACTCAGTATGTATTTGTCAGAGTCACTGAGGAAAATAGCCAGAAAATTCAGTAGGTCAATAGAGGGATTTTAAACCAAAGAACTAATTATATAAGTCTTGCATGATCAAGCTAAATATTAACAATAGCAGGGAGCCACTGCTACCAATTAGGCTGAAGGAACAAAGGGAAAGGCTCTAGTGTGCCTATGTAGAGTTACACTATGATGGGAGCTGCCCCACAAAGGGACAGCCTGCCCATTTGGAGCTGGCACAAGGGAAGAAAGGAAATCACAGCAGATAAAGCCACCTAAAGCAGAGGGAGGAAGACACATCCTGGACATTCTCTTTGTTCCAGCTTCTCATTTCTTCCAGGGTCTCCTACATCTACCTGAAGCTCATTTGAGAGGGAAGCTGGTAAATGTAGTTTGTAGAGACCAGAGCTTGTGTAAAACTAGGAAGGAGAGGTTGACGGATATATCTCAGCAAATACATAACTAACTGGCACATACACATATGTTTTTATTTACCCTTAAAGTAACATATTGCATACATAAAAATAGACTTGTAGACTATATCATCTCAGATATAAAAAATATATTCTTCTTTTCCAGAATCTGTCAGATATTGCCATGCAAGTATAAATATTTTATTCATATTTCTTTGTATTTATTTACTACATAAATTCAAGAGAATTACAATTTCTAAATTCAAAATTTTTATGCAATGAACCTTGTGAGTCAGTTATTGGTTATTTTATTTTCTTCATAATTTAATCCAGTTTTTATCCACACAGTTTTCTTAGTCAACATTGTCACATGGACTCATTTTCTTTATTACATAAGTACTGAAAGACAAATATTCTTTCTTTACTTATACCCCTGAATACCCAACTCAGGATTCAGAGCTGGGGTACTGAATAAATACTATTTGAGAATGAATTCATAGAAGTAAAGTTTGCAAGGTGACAGTTTATTTCTTGTTTCCATTTGCTTTTCATTCCCCGGCAGTTCACAGTAACTTTAGAAATAGATTCAATGTGAAGAGTTCTAACACTAGGTTAATTTGTGGCAAAATGAATATGTTTTCCCTTCATCAAGCTGCATTTACTTTAAAGTCTATAAAATAGTTTTATTCACATTGCTGTTAATTGCAGAACTCCTGGCAATCTGCCAAAGATAACGACGTTTGCCACTTTTGATCAGTGCTCTACTATAGAATGGCTTGTTCAGACCCTTGCTGAGAAAGAAAAGAAAAACTTATTAAATGGATCACACCACATTTCTTGTATGTCTAGTACCAAACTGAGCTGAGATCGGAAAGTGTGATAATGTCATGATTCATCTTTATAACTCAGAAGCAAAGAAACACTCAAATATACATCAGGACTGTGAAAGTTCTTCTTCACCTATGTATTTTTCCCTCAACGTTTTATCATCCCATCATCTTAAATCAATAGTAAGCTTAGCTGAATATTTCCTATAACTTTAATTTCATTTGAACTTAAAGATAATAGTGAAATCCAGAGTCACAGATTCATAAGGGAGTTGGGAAGATAACTTAGAAGAGTACAACAAGATGTGGCCTACAGGACACACACCCCATCTAAAGTACGCAACTGCTTCTCAGCATTATTCCATACTTATGCAACAAATGACACCTGCTATCTACCAAACCCTGTTCTAAATGCTGGGAACATCTAGTGAATAGACAAAATACCCACTCTATTGAAGTTTTTTATTTTAGTAGTAAGAGACAGATAACAAACAAATAAGTTATTATGTAATAAGTTAAATAATGACAAGTCCTGAGGAATTAAGCATAGTAGCATAAAGGTATATCAGGTGCTAGGGGAAGAGATTTGCTCTCCAGGTGGACAGTGACATGGGATGAATTACCTACAGGATGTGAGCCATCAGGCCATATGGATATTTGGAAGGCAAGGTGTGTCAGGCAAAGAATATAAGTTCAAAGAGCCCAGGGGCAATGGTTCTCAGAATTTGCTGGACATTGGAATTACTTTTAAAAATTACTGATACCTGGCTCCCAATCCCAGACATTGTGATTAAATTACCTTGAGGCCTAATCTGAGCCTCAGGAGTTTCAAAAGCTACCCCAGGTAACTCTAATGTGCATGGTGTGGGAACCCCTGCTCCAATGCTTCACCCAAATATTGTCACACAGCCCCACGCTTCTGACCTTTTCAGGCCTGGTCAGCAATATGTTTTTTTAAATCTTTTAATTTATAAATAGAGTTTGTCTTTTTAATCTTACAAGCCAATGAAACTACTTCTGAGCCAGATCTAGCCTATAGGTCACTAGTTTGCAAGTTGTGACTTAATGGAGTGAATCCATTGGTAGCCCAAAAGATAAGAATATTCCCTATATGTCAAGGTGCAGCATAAAAATATGGCAACTTTAAAAGAAACAGGTATGGATGTCGAGGAAGAGGCCAGCTAATGTTCTTCATAGCCCTGAGCCACAGTGGAGCATCGCCACTCGATCTTAGGACTATGCCTCAGCCCTCTGCTACCTCCGCTTCATCTTCTCAACTCAGTTTGACTTGGTTCACAAGTTTAACTTGCTTTTTGGCTTCTCTTTTTCACTTTGATGTTACTGATAAAATTGATTTCACTGGACTCAGTTACATATTTTGTTTGTATCTAGCATGGGTAGTAGAATCTCATTTTAAAGAATATGTCCATATAGATATCTTAAAAGATAATATAGACAGTTTGGAAGAATATACCAATGTTATTGTATTTATCTCTGCAAGGCAGAATTTACGAGTGGTTGAGCTTTCTTCTTGATTGCTGTCAATACTGAGTGATTTTAAAAATGAGTTTATGTGACTTTTAGAATCCAGAACATTTTTGCATATCGGGTATTTCTAGACAGAAAGGGATTGTGTCTTAGTCATTCATATACTTATATTTAGAAAGAGAGAGAGAGAGGGCCTAACATACTATAGGTGCTAGATAAATATATGTAAAATGAATGAATGGAATAAACAGGCAGAAGTTTTCAATACAAACTTATTTCTATTTAAGTAGAACTATATGCCAGAGTTCAGTAAAAAAAAAATCTTCTTTTTTTTGACTTGTGTTCAAAGCAACCATCTCTCTCAGATATGAAAATGTGGAGGAATTGTAAATTAGGGGGTGAAAGGTGAAGATAGAGCAGAGTGTGAACATTTTCAATGGTCTTTCCACATTTTTTTTACAAACTCAAGTTTGTGCAAATTTTCTAAAATAGGCACTGCCCTCTTTCCAGGTGGATTGCCCATCACCACTTTAGCCCATTCTATATTACAGCTCTGACAATGAAGTTATCAGTGAGAAATATAAATATGGTCTATTTTTATAATTTAAGGATGTATTACTTTTTAAAAATGTTAATTTATTATTGATATCCTCTCTGTAATGGAAGTGGGAATTTAGGCAGCTGATTTGTGTTTTTGTGATGAACACTGGCTGCAAAATAGGTTATTGGCTTTCAGGGGCTGAAGCTGCCCCCTCCCAAACCCAGCTCTCACCCCCCTTAACCTTATTAGCATGACCTGGATAGAAAAGAAGCTGTGCAAAAGATATATGAAGCTTTTTCAATACCAAGTTCCAGATTGCTAGAGCCAAGGTTGTCCCTAGGATTTGCCTTGCCCAGAGATTTGCAAACTTTAACAGTGGGACTATTTTTCCCCCCAGAAGAAATCTGACTGTACTGTCACTGCATAAAATATATAAAGGTAGCATGGCTTTAGTTAAAGCGGAGGCCTGAGACTTATTGTTTCTTGAGATAACCTAAAGGACCATTTTAGAATACTAGGGCTCCTCAAAGCACTTTTAATAACCGATGAACTAGTCCAAGCTCCACATTCTATTGATATTGAAACTGAGCCCCAGAAAGGCTGTGACTCATATTATACTGTCAAGTTAATGTGCAGAGAAAAACACCTCTTGAATGTTTAATAGTGATGATGAGTGGATTCTTAATGGCCTTATCCAGTTTGTGGATTAGTCTTGCCATCTGTTTCATCTATTCCTCTCTAAGGCTGCCTGCCCTGTGGCTATTTCACACTCATTAATAGCTCCATCAGCAGTCTAGTAAAGGGAAAGAAGATGGAAAACTCAAATCCCTTATTAGATCTTATCTAGAGGAATAAAGATTAAAACTAATGAACATGGTAAGATATATGTAAGCTCTGGCTGGGTCAGGAGTGCATTCAATCCTGTTCCTGGTCTGCTTTAATACTTCTTTCTGCAGCCATGTGTTTCCACTCACCCCAGTGTTAGCCAAATTTGCTTTCTGACCAAACATAAGACTTAGGAAAGTTTCTGCCCAAAGCAAATACTAAAGTCAATATCAAACTCAGTCTTTCTTGGATTGATGCATTGTAGCTGGCACCAGATTTTATCTGGGTTCTCTCTCCTCTTGTTTGAAAATTTTTGATGGTTTCAGCAGCCCTGATGTCCAGCTTCTCCTGAGTTTTCATGCAAACTGGTCTTTCTATAAAGTTCATTAGGAGCTAGTTGGTCTCCGGTCACAACTTGGTCTCCATCATAAGTCTCTGATCTCAAGTCTCTGGGATGAACCTGTGTTGCCTTGAGAAAATGGCCTCTTAAGTTCTTGGCTTGGCTCCTCAAACCTAGTGTAAAATTGTCCACTGCCCTGCTATGATCCTAAGGAGGAAGTTAATAATGTCTCATCTTAGCAGAGTTCCTCACTTTGCTGTTACCAAATTAGGACTAATGAGCCTCAGTTTAGAGCTGCAGGCTTAGAAATAAAACCAGCAGCTCCACCCACCCAATGTCAATTTTATTAATTAAAAAGGGCAACCTCAAGTGTGGGTAAGCTCTAGATACCAGCATTGGTTTAAACATAAGTTTGTAATAGTACACAAACTAGAAAAGGAAGAGAAGCTTAATAAAATTGTGTTCCAGCTGTGTGCAAAGTATTCTGCTAAGTACTTTTTCACATGCATATTACTGATTCAAGGCATTTTTTTCTTCACTTAAATTCATATGTTTACTTATATGAATATGTATAAATATATGCATATATTGAGATATAATATGTATACATATTAGTTTGAAGATAACTTCAGCTCCTATAACAGAGACAAAAATAATAGTGGCTTAAATAAAATAGACATTTCCTGTTTCAAAAATTAAACCTCAAACTTGTACACATTTTCTGTCCTCCCCATGTATTAAGTGGGACTCTTGTATGACCCTTTCTCTTATAAGAGCTTGAGCACTTACATTGGTTTACTGACAATGAAGTCTTCATAGTACCCCATAGTCTGTTGCCATGTATAAAGAGTTGTTAAACTGCCTTACCCCAAATATCTCCTTCTTACTCAAGTATAGCTAATACATTTGTTCTTTTCCTTTAGTAAATTGTACGCTCTTTTGAAGTGGGAATTGTGTCTTCTATAATTTACCTCAACAGGTCTTTGTATGTGTATGGTGGTTATTAGCTATTCACTATTACCACAAAGGACAGAACAAGAAGAAATAGCTTCAAGGGAAAGTAAGTAATCAGATAAGGTGGTTAGAGTCATTTATTGAGGGAGCTTATTGAAGCTTCTTCCTTAAAAATATTTCAAATAGAGTAGAAAACTGTATGTACAAGTTGTTTTAGAAGCAGTTCTGCCTGGATATAAGTACCTACATTTTGAGATAAACAATTTTTAAAAATAATTTGGATTAATTTAAATGTGCTGTTTACCCTTTCATTAGTGAAGAGCTCATAATACTAATTACAATATGTTATTACACTTGTCTGAGGTTGGCCCTCTCCATTCTCTTTCCTTGGGGTGAACTGGTAGAGGTCTTCTACCATGATTCATAGACATTATACAATTTTTACTCACTCACTCATTCAGTTGATATATATTGAAGTCTTACTATATATCAGGCACTAGGTATTGACTGCAGAACTATGAAAAAAGGAGGATTATCCTCAGTGGTGAGACTCTGCTGACTGGTAGACACTGGTCACCCAAACAGCCTGCTCAATCTTTTAAAGTTTAATGAATCATGTAACTTCTGCATTCAAGCAAATGGATCTCACATACCTTCTAAATTGGGAAAATTTCAAATTCTCTATATTCCTACATCTTGATGGCCTTTAGAACTTGGAGGCTAAGCCGTGGTGTTGGAATATTTTAGCTATCAAAACCATGACTCTGAGTGCCTATTCTATATCTTTTTTATACTGATCTACATATCTGAGTGCCATGATTCTTCTCTCCAGTGGGAATTATCTGAGTAGAGTCTGATCCCTGAAAGTCATAATAATGAATGTTTTATTGTCTCCTGTCTTTTCTCTTATCAGCAAGGGAGGAATGGAAGTGCAGTGGGACAGATAGAGAGAGGCATATGGGTCTCAGTCTTTATGCACATTCTCAGAGGTAAGTTCTGGCCCTCGTGTCCCATCTCCCTGATTTATAACTTCTCCTGAAAGGGGAGTGATGATCAAAATCACCCCCAAGGAGGCTAAAGGATTTATAACTCTACAGTTAATGATTCCTTATATTTTTTAACACCTACTATGTGCAAGAAACTGAACCAGATACCTCTTAAATCTGCCTTTAATCTTCACAACTACCACAGAAATTATTATATTTATTCTACTGATGAGGAGCTGAGATTAAAAGAACTCAAATGTTAATAGTAAGAGTAGGCTATCTGCTGACATATAGCCTCAAATTTTCAGTGTCTTGACCAAGCATAACATTACTTCTTGTTCAAGTAGTAGCCCAACATGGTGTTCCTGACCAGACAACCTTTCAGAGAGAAACTTGGGGATCCAGGATGGAAGTCAATTATAGACTTCTCCAGTTGGTTAATGTGGAAAGAGAATGTAGAATCACATTTAGCATTCAACAGTTTTTTTTTTTTATGTTTCTTTGTGAAGAACACAGTCACACAATTGTACCAAACTGCAAAAAAAAAAAAAAAAAAAAAAAAAAAAAAAAAAAAAAAAAAAAAAAAAAAAAAAAAAAAAAAAAGAAAAAAGAAAAAAGGGAGGGATATAGTCTAGTGATGAGAATAAGAAAAGAATGGTTTTATGAACAACTAACCAGTCTCTACCACAATAATTTTTACCAAAGTTACACAATTAATATGTTGTGGGGCTAGGATTCAAACCTTCTAACCTGGGACCCAATTATGTCAGGTGACATAATTTGTGTGCCTTTGCAGCAGAATATTGGAGTACTTTGCCAAAGGGAAATAGTTCCTTGGAAAAAATATGGTCAATCTTTTTTATTGGGAAATACTCTGGAGTCAAGGATGGTTCTATCACTCCATCTTTAGTAAAGACTGAAGAAGAAAATAGGAACTTGGAGATGTCTTAGTTACTTTTCCAGGAGACACAATAATTCCACTTGCAATCTGCTTTTGGCATTCAAAGACAACTGAACTATCACTGGGTAGAAAAGCCTACAGGAGGGGAACCCTGACTATGTGCTTTATTGAAACATTTGTGCACTCTTTGGAAAGACCTGTGGTCTCCGATCATTTCACTTCTATGAATCCCTTAAGTGCTCAGAAAGATCTGAGGATGCTCCTGAAAGAATACAACTCTAGCTAGAAGACTTCAGCCCAGAAAGCAGTTTGATCATCAGCAAAGGGAAGCTAAGTCAGTCATGGAAGTGGACCAAAAGCTGAGAGCCACAGAGTATAGAAGGTAGAAAAAATGTGGTTAGTATGATTATAAGGACCCACTCTGGAAAGAATTTTTATCCAGAAACATTGAGAAAGACTTGGAACATAGTGAGATTTCAAGGGAATCATATTTGGCTCCTTTGGGATATCATGCTTTGTTGGGAGCCAACCCATAGGAAAGTTTAACTTTGAACATAAGTCTCACAAGTCTTGCTAGGCTCCTAGGAAAGTCCAAAAGGGCAAACACAACATAAGCCCGGAGATGACTGCAGCTACCTGCAACCCAAGGTATCCTGTTTGCTTAACCGCTTACCAGCAGACCATTAACTGCTGCCGGCGCCACGACAGATCACCCCATTCCTGCCTCCCCCTTTCCTTTGAAAATATATATACCCTTGTGTGAAAATAAACTTAGAGGCTTTATCAGAACTTTGTCTTGCCTCCATTCTTCGCGTCTCCTGTCCCCCATTCTCTTGCAGATTGTCTCCTCGAGTCTCACTTCTGGTCGGAGCTCCCGTTAGTCGTCCCGCAGGCGGGACAATGCTTGACTTACTTTTTCTTTCTATATAAATTTCAATTATTTCTGGTATGTTTATAAGTGGGTATCAGGCCAATAGACTCTCTGGAATTCTCTAGATTTTGAGGAAAAACATGGACCAAAAGAAATGAATCATGCCCATAAAACAACTGGGGCCCCAGGTTTCAAGGACCTCATGAATCCAAGTATTGCAATAATATAGATACCAATTCTGAGAGTTAATTTCAGAAATTATATAGTGAGTGAGACCTCTGAAATGCTCTCCTTATTTTTATATTCTTAAATTTTGACTTTCCTCTAAAGACAATACAATAAGTTTTATTTAAAAAGGAAACTCTCAATTGGTATTTTTATGGTATCTTTTTTTTTCCTTCTGAAGATTTTTATTTTTCTATTTGTCTATGTCTACATGGGAAATATACCTGCATTTTTCTACATTTTTTTCTATGACTCAATCCATGTCATGCTATTAAATGCCTTTAGCACTCCACTACACAGATGGAGACAGCCCGTGATAACCCCACTTACACAGAGTATATGGCTATCTTCCCAGCCAGGAGTGCCCAAACTTTTCCCAAAAATGGTTCAGTTTGTCTTTAATTAAAACTTAAAGCATGAGCTTCTTGGCTCTGGCAAGGGCTCTCAAATGAGAACCTGCCTCACACAGATTTGTTTCAATGCAATCTGCCTCACAGCAGGCCCCTTAGATGGTTGCCATCAGATTCTGGGACAAGAGAAAGCTTACAAGCTCACAGAACCACAAAGAAAGGCAGTTAATGGCCAGAAGTACCTGCAGCTCCTTTCAGTTCATTAACTAAAGCTAACTTGGGAATCATTACTGGGGGGAGACTAATTTGGCAGCTGTCAGCATGGAGGGCAGAGATGTTGTCTTACTGTAGGCCATGTGGACTAAGTCCCCACACCCATCAGCTATTCCTTCTCTCTCCTGCACCTCAAAGGTCAGCCACAGTTCATGAAAAAGTCTCTTTTTGTCTTTACCCGCTATTCAGCCTTCATTCCAAAGTAGGACTGAATTTTGATCTAAAACTCCCATAGGGTATTTAACATTAAAAGAGCCAACTAGCCTATCAGCTAACAATTTATTATTCCTGTATTCTACCAAAAGTTGTTATAGGGATATAGAGAAGTAACAGATGTTGTTTCAACCCTAAAAGAAATTTTAGCCTAGTTGTCGAAGTGCTCCCATGATGAATAAGATTGTATTTCATATAAAAAGTATGAAATATATATGTGTTAATATATGTGAAATTATATGGGACAGATCATAAAAATGTAGGATATTGTATAAGGTAGTGAGTAGACTAAGAACAAGAACAGTTCAAGAAAGGAAAGTTGCTCAAACGGCCTTACACTATTTTGTCCTCTTCTGGATTATCTAACAAGCTGTCCCTCCCTCGATTAAAATATTAGGAGCATATACAAAAAGTAAACATTTACATTTAAATGTGACCTTAATTCTTTCACTATTTAATTCATATCAGAGGTCCCCAACTTTTCAGCAGAAGAGCCTAAGAGATTCTTAGATATTGTAGAATCTACAGGTAGAATATTAAGTATGACTACCTAATATTGCTTATAGACAGAACAAACACATTGCTATTTTTCAAACATTGGCAATGCAGTATAATTGATGAGTTGCCAACCCATCAAGGAGAGTCATTGAACCCATAGTAGCTCTTTGTCATTTTATGTATTTTTTTCAGTAAATAGAACTAATTTTACAACTTCTACACATAAAATGTTAAATTTTACCCAGATTCTGACTATTAAACACTAATTTGTCATTTTCTTTAAGCTTTACCTCCTCAAGTATGGCATTATATTCTGAATATTTCCAGCTTATAAGTTTCAGGATGTTGGTGCCTTGCTGAGAAATACTTTCTTTTTTTTTTCCCAATTACCTGGCCTACTAAGTGACTTCATGGAGCAATTTTGAGAGAAAGAATAAAATTTACTTGTTCATGAAAACCTTTCTGCTCATTGGTGAGGTTTCCCCATTGCTCAGAAGGATACCATCATCAATTGCGGCCTGTCAGTGTTTTTGAAGTTTTTAAAGTTTTCAGCATATTAGAAACTATTCAGAAGTGCCTAATAATAACAGCTACCACGTATAGATTATCTATCGCACACCATATTATCTAACATATTATCTAACTCATTTCTTTATCAATCCTGTGATATAATTACTATTTATAAATGCATTACAGATAAGAAAACTGAGTCTCAGAGTTAATTAACCAGTTATATCTGGCCAAGGCAGAATCTAAATACAGATGTAAGTGACTCTAGAAACCACATTCTTTTCATTGTAAAGAAAGGTAATTTGAGACTCACTGAGCCTGTAATCTAAATCCAGTATGTCTCTAACACTCTTACAGTGATAGAAAATAAATACATTTATGCAAAAAAAGAAAAAATTCATTATTGTATTCAGCGCCTATATAAAGCATGATTCTTCCTCATGTCTTTCTAGCCAATACTTTGTTTCCTTCATTTATTCTTTTATCCATTTGTCCCATGCTCATTTATAGATCACCTCTATGTGCCAGGCATGGACATACAAAAGATGAGTAGCAGGCAGTTCCTGCCCTCACCCGCATGTGGCTTGGACATGAATTCAAGTCAGTGAAAAAGCAATTTTAATACAAACATGGCTGAGTTGAGATAAACTCAGGGCACTATAGAGATATAAGGAAAAAGAACCTACCCTAGCCTGAGCAAAAGCTGGGAGTCAGTCATTGAGAAATGAATAGGTCCACATAATTTTACCAGTCCTGGAATTGGTTGAGGAACAGAAAGCACTCAATTTAGCTTTTTTTCCATCAAAAAGAATAAGAAATATTCTATATAATCTAAGCTTTTCTCTTTTACACCATCAAAGTAGTCTTAAATTAAAGCATATGAATGCAACTTTTGGAGAGCTCTAGCATTTTGTATATATTTGGAGCGGAGTCTAACCTGGAGCATGCACTGTGATCACTATGATCTTATTACAGTTTTCAGTCTACACTCACAGCCAGCACCACTGTCCAAGCCACAGTCCAGGCCACTGCATCTCCTGCCTGAACCATGACAAAAGTCCCTGAACTAGTCTCCCTATAATTTGTCTTTATTTTCCAAGGTACTTTCTACCCAGAAGAGCCATCTCTCTAAATCACATTTGATTGTATTGCTCCTGTGTTTAGCAAGCTTACAACTACCCAAAATAAAAGTCCAAAGTCCTTATTAAAATCGTACTTAAAGGTTCTTCACAGCCCAGCTCCATCATGCCCATTCTAGTTTGAAGGTCCAACACTTACTTCTATGTGTTCATGCTCTGGCCCCTTGTTGCTCCTTGGTTATAACTCTTCTCCTCTCTATTTGACCAACATACTCTCCCTTTAAGACTTTTCTGACTCACCTAGAGTCAAGATAGTCATATTTTTCTTTATGTCACCATAGGAACTAGTTTTATCTTTATCATAGGACTTATATCTTTTTGTTGCAACCACTTGACTCCAGATCTGTCTTCCCTGCTAGACTGTGAGTTCCTCCAAGGCAGAAAATATTGTCCACGTTCCACAATTATGTCCTAGATGCCTAGCCCAGCACCAGGCTTACAGATGATACTTTATAAATATTAGTCATTTATTCATAATAACAGGTAATATTTACTGAGCAATTACTATGAAAATTTCTGTTATGTTGAGCGTTTCCATGCTTTTGTTTGTTTGTTTTTCCTTACAATCTATCTCTTGCTTAGGCACTACAAATATTTCTAATTTTACAGATTAGAAAATTGAGGTTTAGATTTGGTAAATAATTTGCCCAAAATTAAATTGAAAGGAGTGGCAAATCTGAACTGGTCTCCTAATCATGCAGTATATTGTTGAATGACTGAATGCATGAATGCATGAATGAACAAATTTGAAATGACAGCATGTTGTGTCAATTAAACATCTGATTATACTAGAAATTGTGATAAACCTACTCTCAAATGCTTTATTAAGTATCTTCTCATAATAAACTTTTAAAGTAATTTAGGTAGAGCTTTAAGATATATCTGTCTTATTTCTGAGAAAGTAGCAATCAGCTTGGATTTATTGTTAGTTTTAAGTAGGGATAAATGATTTGCACCTTGGAAATTAAAAATAGAAAGGTCAACATACATAAAGTTGTAATCGGAGCAAGCCTTAGTGAGCTCATTACATACAAGTAATGAGCAAGACATTTAAAGAAAGAAACAACATGAGGAATACAATTTAGAGAATGGCTATCTACACAGAACACATTTAATAATCATAGGTTTTTATAGGGAGGCGTGTTCTCAGAGAGCAGGTGGTACAACCATAGGATACAAACAAGGAACCAGAAGCCTGATTGTCTTCTTGCTGTGTGACTTTGGTTAAATTCTCTACTTTCCAGGCTTCTGTTTCCCCAGAGCCACGAATTCAGTAGGTAATTATTGTTTGGCAATGAGGCCTAGGAAGCTGGCTCAGATGGTTTCCAAGTCTGTTCATATACTTCATAGCTAGAGACTCTGAAGTTCCCCATTTCACTTCCCAGATGAGGACCTGAGGTTCCAAGAGTGAGGTGCTTTGCCCAGGTTATACGACTAATTAACAGCAGAAACAAAGTTCATTCTTACAAAGTGTTATTTTTATACTACTAAGGTACTGTGAATGAACCCCCCAACACACACAAACACACACACACACACACACACACACACACACACACACACACACACATTGAGGGATGTAAATTACAAAAAATTCATGACCTAGTACCCTTACTGACATCTAGTATCATCTCTACATAATTTAAGAAATGTAAAATATTTGGCAAAATTTCAAAAAGAATACAGAAAATGAGAAAATGGTATCATAATATTACCCATTAAAACAAATAAAATTTCCTTTTTTTTTTTTTAATTAGGAAAAAAAGGCCAGAATAACTCAAGTTGAAATCCAGTTCTGCTACAAACCAGCCACATGGCCTTGTCCTCTGTGGGTATCAATTTCTTTGTATCTAGAATAAGACAAAATGTTTTGACTCTCAAAGAAGACATTATATGAGAAAGTCTTCTGTAAACACCTAAAGCATTACAAAAATATTCATTGCTATTAACTGAAGATATTTTGCTAAGAGAGGTTGTTATTACTATTCCATGTTCTTCTAAGACAGAGAAACTACATTAAATAGTAGGAGAAGAATTTCATCTTGACAAAAGAATCACCTTTCTGATAATAAGAGCTATTAGATGTTCATGGCAGGAAGAGGAGGGGAGGATAATAAAGGTATGTTAAAGCAATATTTTGTCAGAAAAATTTTGAGAAGATAAATGTATAGTCTTGTTTGTTCCTTGAAGTAGGAAGGAAAAATAGATAATCTCTGATAAGGAATATCCAATAATAACAAAGTATATTTGTTAGATTCTAAGACTGTATTTTGTAGGTTTCTTTTTTGTGAAATGAAAAAATAGAAAGAAAACTTGGTGATACTTGTTGTAAATATTTACTTTAGAACTTTGAAGAGTCCTTGTATAAGATGTGATGGTCATATGCATGGGAGTGGTGTGAGAGCAGGTAGATTTTCCATGTGATCATGGAAATAATTTGACCTTTCTCACACAATCTGGTTCTCTGGGTGAAGGCAAAGACCCTCAAAGCAGTTTAATATGTAATGGGAAAAGAAAACAACCAAGAGACGGCTCCGTGTTATTTCAGTGCTCCCCCCTGACAGCACACTTAGAAGTTCAGAGACAGTGTGTTTTAACTGTATCACCTTTATTTTCTCCAAAGAGCAATTTAAGGAATGGCGAGTTGGCATTTGCAAGAGGTTAAAAGAAAAAGAAAATTGTTACCCTGCTGTGAATTTGTTCTTGGGCCTGTTTTATGTTTCCAAATAACAGCCTGTGGGTTTATTCATATAATTGTGAACTGTATTTATAGGAGGTTAATGGAGAAAAGTTTCTTAATTTAAAAAGTGAGAGACTCAAGAGATGGGCAACATTTTTTAGTGCAAACTCTACTCTTTCAGCACTTTAGATAAGTCTGTTATATAAAAATTGTTTTATTAACCCATATACAATATGTAGATTTTTAATAGTGTTGATGGCATTAAGAAAAAAAATAAAAGAACAAGAGAGTTCTGTTTAGTCAACTTTTTCATATTGAGAGAAGACTCTGAGACCGCTCAGCATTATAAACTGTCATTTGTCAGAGAATAATTGGGGTCTGTCTGTTTACTCTCAGGAGAGATTATTCATCTTTAAGCGCTCAGTAGAACCAAGTATTGGCACCTGCAAGGTAGCCAGTAAATTTCTCTTGAATTGCAATGATTTGAATATAATTCATACAATGTTGTCTTTGGTTGGCCACATGGAAAGCCAACTATGTCTCTTAAAGTTTGCCTCATATTTAATACTGAAAGAGGATGAACAGGCTTCCTAGTTCAGAGCATAGTTATTACTTAGGTGGACTCTGTCTGTTCACGTAAGAATTGCTTGACCTTGGTAAATAACCTCATTCTCAGTTCCCTCACCAGTAAAATGGAAATCGTTGGAGTACTTACCTGACTGAATTGTTGTCAGGATTAAATGAGATAACCCCTGCAAAGCTCTTAGCAGAGTGTCTGTCTACCCCATAGCAGGTGCACAATAAATATTGGCTATAAGTATTACTGTTCAATAAAGGCTTAGTTAAATAATTTCAAGTGTGAATGTGAATAAATATAAACATGTATATATTCACTCTTACTATGAATATTTTTTGAGAGCATGGTTCTTTTCACAAGATACAGAGGTGAACAGACAAGTAATAAATAGTATATGCCATTAAAAAAATCAGAGAGCAATGTGTTAGAGAGTGGGGGAATTTGGGGTAGGGGTGCAGTGGAGACCCTCTGAGGGGTGAAATTTGAAAAGAGAAAAGGAGAAGCTACTAACAACATGGAGATCCAGGGGGTGAGCCTTGCATGGATAAGGAATGGCAAATGGAAAGGCCTTGGATTTTTCAGGAGATAGAAAGATTAGTGTGATAATGCAGGGTTTTTCAACCGCAGCAACGAGTGACATTTTGGGCTTAATAATTGATTCTTTGTTGTGAGTGCCTGTCTTATGAGTCGTAGAATGTTCAGCAGCATCCCTGGCCTCTATCCAATATATGCTAGGAGCACTCCACCCCCCACCCCATCAAAAAATGACAACAGAACAATGTCTTTAGACATTGCCAGATGTCTTCCTGGAAGGCAAAATTGTCCTCTCCCTCCCATCCTGAGAACCACTGGGCTAGTAAATAATAAGAAGGAGAGTGGTTTTACATGGAATAAAAAGTATTAGGGGCACTCTTGGTCATTCTTCCTAAGCAACATTTCTAAGGCTTTATTGGCTAATCATTTGACCTCACCATCCACCTCCCAGCCGGAATATAATGTCTGGATATGCAAAAAATGAGGCTATGATTTTCTAGGCCATCAGCTTTGCCGGTTACTATTCATTCCTCTACTAAGCCTCAAGGCCCATGTCTTTACTTTTTTACTCAGAATATGGAGCAATATTTTGTAACTTTTACTTCACCAAGTGAATTATATAGGATTTAACTACATTCTTAATAGGATAATAAGTAGGTAGAATGAAAGTGTTTCTTTAAACTAATAAAAGTGAACACATGATATATTTCATTAAGTAAGCATTGTATTTATTTTACCTGAGAATTGAACTGAAAACAAGTGTCTCTTTTGAGTTTTCAATGATAAAAAGTTTGTATGCAGCTTTAATTTGGCATACCTAAAATATATAGATGTATGTTAGGTTAAGGGGTTGGGGAGAGCTAATAATAAAGTATATATCAATAGCAAGCTTCCTGAAACACCTCCCAATCTTTATAAAATATGATAAATATTTTAAATAAAGAATAATATAAGACATTATTCTTTAGAGTATATGTGAATTACATCTCCTGAGGCCACATGATTGAAAGGTGTTTTTATTTGGTGCAAAATAAATAGTTCGACAAGACACATTTGATGCTACCATTTTTTATGAGAATAACCAAAAAGAGAACTAGCATCAAAATGAGTGTAACCTTAATCAAGACCAACTCTAAAGTGACCCAATGGTTTTGGGATCCCCTTCCATCTTGATCATCCCTTCCTTGGACATAGCAACACACCCATTATAAATGGCTTTCTTAGAGTATTTATGTTCTGAGCAGAAAATGCCCAAGAATATTTTCTAGATATATAGGGAAGTAGAAAAAGACCCTAGAAGCTATTCTTAAGAAATTAAGTTAAGAAATTTGATAAGTTTTCTGGTTTATTACCCAAGTTGAAGTTGTTTTTCTTCTCTGTAAAATTTTCTTAGATTAAAAGTAGTAGGTGGCTTTAATCCCATTGTGAGATGGTAGATGCTAGGATACTCAGGCATCTAGAATATAATAGAACTAAGTCAAGACTCTAGTATATGGTTCCATAGTGTAGCAGTTAACATGTCTTCTTTGCATGCAAAAGGTCCTGGGTTCACGCTCCAGTGGAGTCATGGTCCATGGTCTATGGCCATGTCACCTTGAACAAGCCCAATCCTGTCTGATCTCGGAAGCCAAGCAGGATCAGGCCTGGTTAGTACTTGGATGGGAGACCACCTAGGAAGACCAGGTGCTATAGGAATAAATAATAATAAATAATTTTTTGAAAAAAAGACTCTGGAGGTCTTTATCTTAAGTCACAGTTAGAAACCTGTCTGGTTTATTCAGATTCTTCTCTCTAAACTTGCTAATGTCTCATATGTTATGTCTTATACTGGGTC
The DNA here is from genome assembly GCA_004027375.1 of Macroglossus sobrinus. Classification (NCBI taxonomy): domain Eukaryota; kingdom Metazoa; phylum Chordata; class Mammalia; order Chiroptera; family Pteropodidae; genus Macroglossus; species Macroglossus sobrinus. The sequence goes on along the minus strand of PVKZ01001683.1, from coordinate 183,744 downwards.
ACTTGGAAGTCCTTCAACAGAATATCTGCTTGGCACATGTATCAGGTATTTCAATGTATTATTCAATGAATATGCTCCAGAATAATAACTAAAAATAATCCTTTACTAACAATGTCTCTTAGCTTTGGGAATTCATTTCTTCAGAAGCAGAAATTTTAAGAGAGAAAGGATAATTGAACCCAAGAATAGACTGCCACAGGAATCTCTCCATTCCCGGGGAATATAAAGAAAAGAATATTTAACCATCTGCTGTATGGGCTAGACACAGCCCTGTCTGGGCTGGGTGGTCTCTTGGGCTTCCTTTCAGCTCTAGGCATCTAAGATTATTTTGTGAAGGCAAAATGAATACCACAGAATTTTTTTTAGTACTGTGATTATGTGCCTTTCTTTTAAAAATCTTTATTAGGTTTATTAAATTATGAAGTTAACACTTATTTCAAAAATAATCTAAAATAGAATGTAAAAATATGCCCCTACCACTCCAATTTCATTTCTCAGAATAAAGGTTAGCAGTATAGGAGTATCCTTCCAGGCTTTTTTCTATGTATATATTAATGCATTTATGAATATATATATTCCAAAGAAATTGCATAAATGTATATAACCATGTCTTAGTCTCTTGGGGCTTCTATAATGAAATACCACAGACTGGGTAGCATATTAAGAAGAAAAATTTATTTCTCACAGTTTGAAATCTGTAAGTCTGAAATCAGGGTGTCAGCATGTTTAAATGAGGAGTCTTTTCTGGTTGGCAGACTTCCTATGTCTTCACATGGCAGAAGGAGCTAAGGAGCTGTGTGGGATCTTTCGTAAGAGCACTAATCTCATTCATGAAGACTCTGGCTCATGATCTAATCACTTCCCAAAGACTTTCACCTTCTATAGCTATCATATTAGTCATTAGTATTCTAACATGTGAGTTTTGTGGAAGGAGAGGAACAAGTATGCAGACCATAGTAGACCATCATATGGAACAATATGGCTATCACAAATCTGCAAACTTGTTAAAATGTCTATCGAGTTTTTTTTCCCTCTCTCAATCACTATAGCTGTTTATTTCAGAACAAATCTGATCTTCTTCCTCATGAATTGAATGGATGGATAAGTTTCCTGCTCAGTTGGTTCACTATTTTGAAAGACAACTGTGTTTGCACATTAAGTTGCAAGTGGTTTCCTCCAGAGACCAAAATGTATCGTTGATGTCAGGACAAGGGACAATGCTATTACCATGCCTGTGCTATGATGGATAGAAGCCAATATTGATCCATTCCTAAGACATCCTGAACTTCCACCTAAGAGTTTCCCAAAAACCAGCTGAACAGCCATGAGTAGTGCTCTAACATTTGTGTTTTTTGTTTCATACTTCTAATACTCAAAATACATTTTATTTAAATAATATTTTTTAGAGTCTCATAGCATCCACAGCAACATACATTCATTTTTCTTATTATTACAGTTACTTTGTTCTCTTTCTCTCTCCTCAACTTCATCTCACCTATGAACTAAAAACTTTTTCTCTTTGCCCCAGTTGGATATCTTCTAAGTTTTACCTGACAAATACCAGAACATAAAGACAGAAACACAGGAGAAATAAACCTTTATCAATGAAACAAGCTGACTAGTAATACTTTTTTTAAAAAAAATGTTCCTCCATCTTGGAAAGCCTGGTTCAGCACAAGAATTACCCTGAGGCACTCTCAGCTATGCCATCAGTTAAGCCCTGAGAATATGTCAAATGTCCTTGCAACCTCTTATCTGGATGTGCAGTCTGCTGTACTTAGCGCTCGACGTATACTGCAGGAATGACTAGCTCAATACTTTGGGCTTTTCAAGAGAGCCTGGATTGATACCTCATTTTATGCCCATTTTTCCCCATAAGCACACAGCTCTTTTTCTATATAGAGCAGAAAGGAGCCACATCATCCTGAACAGTTCTCAGAAATGCAATAGGCATTGCTTCGGTCATAATGTTCTCTGTGTGCATTTCTCTTACTCTGTGGTGCAGAACTGAAAACTTCATGGCTACTACCATGTACAGAAAAAGACTATATGAGGTTAATTTTCCTTTATATTAAACATTCATTTAAGTGCACTGAATATAAAGCGATTGCTTCTGCTCACTGCAGTCTCATTTTTAAATAGTTGGGAAATGGGAACATCAGCTCTGAAGAAGATAGAATTTTTATGTGAGTGCCAATAGTTTTTTTTTTCTTTTCCTTCCAGTTTCAACACGTAATCTCAACTGCTGATTGATTTTTAGTGGTGAGCTCATTAAAATCAAGATTGCGATTGTTGTTTCAGGTTGCTGGGAGATCAGGGACTGAGGTCAACCGCATCTTGTTCTTTCATGCGTCACAACCTAGGAAGCAGAGAAACTTGTGACTCCCTTCTCTGCCTTCTGTGCTCCACACCATATCATTTCTCTTTCCAAATTGCTTTATCTTTGTAGTGTCTGGCCACCTTTTCCGAAGACTAAACTAAGGATGAAACAGTTTTAAAAATAAGGAGTCCACATATGTATATATAACGATCTAGTCAGGAGACAGAGACTACATCAGTTATTTCAATAGAGAGAACTTAATATAAAGAATTGTTAATTAGGTGTTGAAGAACTGAAAAGATAAAAATGGAATAATAAGGTGTCATGAGGGTGGCATTTGCAGGAAACAGCTACCACTCCCTAGAGTTGGAGGCACAAAGGGAAGAGGTTGAATAATTAAAATGTAGAAGCTCAGAGGAGCAGCCCCATGTGGGATGCAAACCTGCTATAAGTGGTGCTCCTTAGCTGGTAGTAGAGATTCCAAGCTTGCAGAGGGGTCCTACAGAGTTGGGATTCAGTTGTCTTGGCCAGCTGTGTGGCTGGCCAGTGTTCATGCCTCTGAGGAGCATAAGTCTGGCTCGTGAATGTTAGAAATACCGCTATGATCAACAGCTTCTGCTAAAATGCACAGAAAGCAAACCAAAAGGAGAGAGTCCCTTTTTTCTTCTCTTTCCTGATGATCCCGCATCTGCATTCTCTGTTGTAAATCTTAACTGGGACCTAGCTGGCAATAAAGAAATGTGACTTTAAGAGTTTTATTCCCAGTATCATCAAAGCAGAGGAGCAAGGTGGTGAATTTGAAGCTGATGGATAACAGCTTAATAACTACCAAATATTGTAAGTCATTACTACAAGGAATTCATGTTCTCTCTTTCTTTCTTGCTCTTTCTTGTTCTAATTAAAACCCATATACTTTCCAACCCCCATAGATGCTTCACTGCTTATACTCACTGCCTTTGCATTTTGCTTTCTGTCCAAATCTTTGTAAAGTGATTGATTATAGTCATAAAGTTTATTTTATTCTTCTGGGTACAAAAGAAAAAAAGAGACAAAAGTTAGCGTGCCTGTGTTACTTAGTGATCTGACCAATTGACAAATTTCTTGTAAAATCTAGCCTTACTTTTATGATAAACCATATCAGTACCAGCTATTCGGACAGTGGAACATTGTAGCTCTTTGAATCCTGACTTAAGGTAGGAATCTCAGACTCTACTCTCCATCTTTTGCTGGCCCAAGGCACAGTCTTCTCCCTACCCTGCCACTCACCTTAGCCCTCATTGCAAAGCTGATGTTTTCAGTTGCCTTTAGGATAATCTCAGTTTTTGTTGTTGTTGTTGATTGTTTTTGTTTTGTTTTGTTTTGTTTTGTTTTGCGTACACTCGAAAAAATTACTACTAGTTCTGTTTAATCTCATTTTTTTTTTAGTCACTTGGTGAATTTCTTATTTAGCTCTAGCAATTTTATAAAAATTCTACATTGTACGAAGCTAACTATTTTATAATGGAGGGACTATCAGAGTATTAATCTACATTACTGCCTAGAGGTTATAACTTTCAACTGATGGGCTTTCTGTGTATTCTCATGCTATAAATGACATTTGATTTTTGAGGAGTAAAAAATTGGTGTACAGCTGCCATATGGCTTTTGATGGGGAAGCATAGCTTTAACACTATAAAGTGAAGTATCTATGGTTTTGTACAAAAGGCAGTGATTTCTGTGCATCATAACATACTAACACAGACTCAGACTTCAAGGACTACTTAACCTTCACTCTTCTTTATTTCTGCTGAGCAGACTCTTGCCTTTATACAGTAGGCCAGGAAATGTCTCAGTAATTGTAGCCTTTCATCTACATAAACATATTAGAAACTGAGTGGCTCTAAGAAGGCTCATGGCTATTCTTTGTTTTGGAGTAGCCATATCTTACATTTCAGTGATGAATGTCTGAAGCAATAATGAAATAATATCACGCTCTAAGTTTCTAATTCACAATCCTCTTCCTCTCTCCAGCCTCACTTAGATATCTTCATTATGGATACATTATATTATGTCCTAGAGACTGCTCACAATGATTCATCATGACAATGTATGGTCATGTCTGGAATCTTAGCACGTTCTCCTGGAATCCAACCAGGAGATAAGTGCTGGTAATAGAAACTCTAAACTAACTCTGCTTAATATTGTTGGTTGAGAAATATTATCATCACTTTTTGATAAGCTGAGCCGAGAGCAAATTTTGCAAATATCTTTTCTTTAGCAAAGATCCTAAGACATCAGTTGATTGTAGGCCCCAGACAAAAATGATCCTTAAGAGGCTTAATCACAGAATACTTGTAACAGCTACTTATTACAAACTTACATTTGAAGTATCCCCCCATCCCGTGAGCCATTTCCTTCTTTCTGAGAACGAATTCACCACCACTACTACCACTTACTTATTCACAGGATCCTGGAAGCCATATTCACACTAAAAGACCTTGTCTGCAAAGAACTGGTCCAAGGTTTATCGCTGGACCAAATCTGAACCAATAAATTGTCTGTCTGAGAACTAGAATTGAAAGACAAAAGAATTAGAGATGGAAAGTCAATAAGTTAAAGACAGATGCAGAAACAAAATCCACAAAGTGTTACTGCTGCAGTCCAGAATTACCCAAGTTTCCAACCTTCTGGAAGACCCACTTATTCTCCTTTTTTTTGGTCAACATAAGATAATTTAGTGTGGTGAACATGAAGATGAGCCACCTACATCCACTCCCAAGAAAGGTCTTGTTGCCCTAACTTCTGGGAATGCTGTCAGTGTTTTCAGTCTTTGCCTCAGCTTCAGAGAGCTGCTTTACCCCAAACTTTGCCTTTTCCAAGATGGCCCATATTCATTTCTGATCACAGTGGGTGGATTAAGTCTCAGCCATTTTGGCCTGCCACAGGAAAATTTAGGTAGACTATATATCCGACCTGCAGTTACTTGTGCATTTGACCAAGGTTTTGCCAGGTCCATATCACTCTTCAGCGTCTCCCTATAACTGTTCCTACCTCCATCCCCTTACATTCACAGGTGTGGATCTCTAATAAATTTTCTATATGCCAAATTCAATCTCAGCATCTGCTTCTGGAGAACTCAGCCTGCAATGCTCAGTAGATGACCGATTTTTCTTTTTATTCTTAAACTCAATTGAGTTAGTTCTATTGCTTGAAACCAAGAGTGTTAATTAAGGCATTCAAAATTGACACAGTGGGCAGCATAGATGATCAGTAAGGATGTGTAAGAACATTGACAACATCCTGCCTGTTTGGATGCTGAATGTTTTAAGTCTTACCCTTAGAATAAAAAACTATTTTTAAGTTCAATTGAATTGGTACAATCCACTTGGAATCACACTAGCTTTTATTTATAACTCCTCACTCTTTAGATAATACTTTCAAAAAGAATAACTATTTAATTGATCTTTATAAACTTCCCATCTAACATGGTTACTGAAACAGAAAATACTCAGCAAATGTTTTCTGAATAAATAAAATCTACTAGTTCATTTAGTCAAACTGTTTTAACAGAAGAGTATCAACTACACTGAATTTTAGTGATAAAATTTTGTTCTAGCTGTTTTATGTTTCACATCCCTCTTGCCACCTCTTATTTCTATTTTTTTTCCATTCCTCTCCTTTCCTCTGACACACATGTTCATTGTTCCTCTCCTCTCTTATCTTTCTCCTGTTGCCCCTGGAAACTGTAGTCCATGGTAAACACACCTTCTATATCCTCAGTCTTCTTCCGGAATACTCCACTGCCTTCACTCTACCCTGAGGATACCACTGTGCCTTGCAGCTCTCTGCCTCTTATCTTGACTGTCAGAGACAACTCTGATATGCAGCAAAGGTATTCATGTTGATGGGATTATGGGATCTTTATTAATCATAAAACATGTCATATCATGTTCAGAGTGACCAAGGCAAGAAACTTATAAAGATTCTAGGATTTGTAATTCTAGCTTTGCTCCCAGCTCTGAATGAGATACGTCTATAAAAAAAAAATTTTTTTTAAATCCATTTCAATGATCTAAAGGTGATTCCAACAATGATATATCAGGGGAATTTGAAAATAAAAATGGAAGCAACTCTATGTATTCCTAATATGAAGGGTTTTAACAGAGGAAATTAGGTTTATTAATCATTAGAAAGCAGAGGAATAAAGGTTAAGAAAAACCAGAGGGTACTTCAGTCCCGAGGCAGAAATTTCTCAACATCTCACCTAAGAGCCACTGGAGATCTTAAGAATCTCTGAGATATTTGATATCTAGTCTCCAAGAGTAAAATGGGTGGCTTTCAAAGATTAACTGGAAATCTGCTTTAATCCCACAAATCTGTTTAAGAATACTGGCCTCTTCTTTTCTAAAGCCTTCCAACTCTTATGTAAGTGCTTCTTACTGGCTGATTGGAAGCTAGAACGTTAAGGGGATGAGGATTCTAAGAAATGTAGTTTGCAGCTTCTCTACTGCAAAGCAGTGATGAATTTGAAGTTGCTGGTGATAATGCCAAATTGCCAAAGGACTAGTCAGCACATTTCCCATTGGGCCTCAGGAAAACTGAACACATTCGCAAACTAAAAGAGGCACCAATTTAGACACAATTTACCCAGGCCAGAAGTTAAAGTTTCAGTCCTTCCTTTAGCCAGGTTACAAATGCAGAAATAGATTTGGGGTGCCAGAGGATAAAATCCACTCAAACAAACATCATATTGCCAAAATTAAGCAATTAATGTAGGCAATATGAGGCTTGGCAAAGAAGTAATTTCTTTTTAATCCTAAAATATTCCCATTTTCTTTTTTGGAAACTTTACAGCATGGGCCACGCCTCAATCTTTTTACTATTTCTGAATTGCACTAAAACATTAATTAAATGAACACAGCAATCAATCCTGGCAGGTTTTTCCTTTGGAATAGAGTAGAACTTAATTTATTTCTACTTAATTACCTCATTTCAGTCTTGTCATGTTTATTAATAATGAATATCTGTTCCTTTTTAAATGGCATTGATCACCAATTTCCACTGCTGCTCGGGAGATTTGACATGACAAATGATCAGGGCTGGAGATTCAGAGTTATTGTTTAATTTGATATACTTAGAGTACAATCAATATTTTAGGCAATCCATAGTACAAATGTATCAAACAAGTTAGCAATACAGTACAAGAGCAGATTTTTTCTTTCTGTTTCCAGAATTTTTGGCTGAATTCTGAAGTCCAACCCAACTTTCATGAACTTGGAAAACTAATGCATTTACATTCGTTGTGTAATTTTTTCTCTCCCTTGTTCTTTCTCTAGATCTTGTTTCCATGCAATGAATGTCACCAAGACAACTGATCCCTCTTCTGTTTAGAAGAAAATTACTCCAATTGATGTTTCAAGCCATCTTTTTAACAATGTTAAATGGTTAGAAATAGGTGGGGTGAAGACATTTACTGTTTGCTGTGAGTGTGTGGTATAAATGGTATTGATCTGCTGTGAAGGATTTACAGTAGAGAAACAGCACATTATTTCAAATGTAAATATCTATTTAATTTATTTTTAAGTATATCCAAGCATTTTTAACAGGTTTACCCTTTTGTTTGGCTTTTTCTCCCTCTCCTTTTATTTATTCATTCATTCATTCATTCATTCAATTTATTTTTTGCCACAAGTAGTACCCAGATATGGTCGAGGAATTAGTTTGGGTTTCATTTTTAAAGGCTAAAGTGATAAAGAGAAAAAAATAAAAGAAAAAGAAAAAACTAGTGGACATGAACATGAATATATAATTAAGTCAAAAGAAACAAAGGAGACTTAGCTCTTTTTTGACAAGAAGTAACACCTAGAAAGACCTCCTCTTAAAATTATTACCACTTCCCTCCACCCCATTATAAAGTAAAGGTCTATCTCTAGTTTGGTTTATCTGAAAATCCTCAGAAAAAGAATGCACAGGTCACATGATATGCATGTTAATTCTCTCTGCTTGATAAAGCAAGAGAGAAAACTGGAGTGTAGGGATTTCTCAATATATGAATATGAATAAGAACTAATAGCATAGAAAAGAGGGTCAAGTTAGTGGACCTGGGAAGGCATGGCACGAAAGATGTTCCTTCTATTCTATCAAATCAATAGGAAGTAAGGTAGAATTCAAAAGCCACAGTCCCATTTAGATAAAGATAAAAAACTTTTCTAGTTAAATTATTTTTGAAATAATATAAAGGGTAATTAATTTTGTTTTATAATATAAAGAATGCAGAGCTAAATATCACTTGCCAACTCTCATTCCTCTTACTCTTCCTTAACAGGGTAACCTCTGTTAATCATTTTATATATAAACTTTTATTTCTTTTTTAAATTTCACATAAATGATACCATGTTATGTTTTCTTGGGATTTGCTTTTTTTACTTAGGATGCCTTAGAGATTTTTTTCATGATAGTACATATATCATTCTTCTAAGGATTTACATAGTGCTTCATAGGGTGTACACAACAACATAAAGTTTCCTTTTCGATTAATGTGTAGGCTATTTTCAACATATTTTTGCCCTTAATAATTATTCAGTTAACGTTTGGGGTCATAGTTTTTTGTGTTTATGTGAAAGTGTTTCTATGTGGGACAGTATTAGAAGTGGAAAACCTGGGTAAATATTTCATGTATTTTTAAATTTGGAGAAGTATTGCCAAATTCTTCTAAATGGGTTTTAAAATCCTGTGCTACACAGTATTATGTGATTCCCACTATTCTCACCAACACAGGATGCTATAAATTTTTTTGATGTTGCTCATTTTAATGACAAAAAAGTTTTTGATTGCCAGTTCAATTTGTATTTCCTAATGAGGAAAATTTAATTTTTAAATACTATTTTGAGATTTTTAGATATGCCTAATGAGATTTAATTTTTAAGTATGCTTATTAATCACTTATACATCTTTTACCAAGTTTTTCTTGGTCAGATACTTAGCATATTTTTCTATTTTGTTGAATGTAATTTTTCTAAATTAAATGACTATATTTTCAAAACATGACTATTCCATCATTTCTCCACTAATTTGAAATGCTTCTTTTATTGTGTACTGTTTCTGCTTTCTCATTTGTTCATCAATCTGTTGTCTGTTTTTCTGGTTAACTACTGTAATTATTTAAAAATTCTATTGAATTTCTAAATGTTGGTTTTGTATGCAAACACTTAAATGAATTCTCATTATTTTTCAGATAATCTTAGATTTTCTAAGTAGAAAATTACAGACTACTTTTTCTTTGTAATATTTAAACCTCTTATTATTTTTTCTTATCTTATTGCATTAATGAAGACTTCCAGAACTATAATCATTATCAGAGATAATAGTGATATTTTTACCTTTTTCCTGCCTTCTATTGAAATCGTTCTAATATTAACTCTAAGATTTTTGTTAGTTGGTGGTAGATAACACTTAATATGGTCAAAGAACTTTGTTATTCCTAGAAAGATGTTTATTTTATAACTATTTGAAATGCACACAGATTATTATTTGATGCTTTTCAACAGATAATGGCATAGATTCTCTTCTTTAAAAAGGTTAATTTTGTGATTTGCATAAAAAAGAAAAAACCCTTTGGAATCTTGACACATCAGAGCATTTTTTAAAATGATTTGTAACTTGAAAATAATTTATTTTTCTTTTATTCAAATTGCTAATATTTATTTAGAAGTTTTGATTGTATGTTTATAATTGAAAGTGACATAGTTTGTGTGTGTCTATGTGTACACATATTTGTTTACTTTAGGTATAAGAGCTAAGCTAACAGAATAATTCATGAAAATTTCTTTTACTTCACGTGTCTTGAAATGGTGTTTTATAAGTTGGCTGATTATTGTCATCACCTTGTGTATTTGCTAACGATACAGATTTTCTAGCATTTCTCCTGAAGACTGTAATTCAGTAAATCTAATGCAAAATCCAGGACTATACATTTTAACAAAATTTCAAAAGATTCTTATTAGTCAGCAAATTTGAGGAATACAACTTTTGGAAATATTTAAACAACATAGGTTATATATTTTCAAAAGTTTGTCAGTTTTCAGCAAAATAGTTTAAAAATTGATATTTAGTTGCCTTCCCTCCCCTTGTCCCCACCCCCGGCCAAACTCCAGTAATATTGGTATTATGGAAAAAAAAATAAAATAAAGCCAAACCGGAGCCCGCCGGCTAAGATCGAACAGTTCCTCAGACGGGAGTGAGGATTGAGAAAAGAAAGAAAAAGAGAGAGACAGAGAGAGACAAAAGAATCGGAAGGGCTAACAGTAAATAAGTAAATACCAGGCCCAGAGTTTATTAAGCACAGCATATTTATACCCTCAGAAATGCATGGGAAACAAAACTCACAGCAAACAATTGCTGATATTTACATAAATTCTCTCACAACATCCTTGTTCCTGTTTTTGTCTCTTATTTTCTGGGGCAAGGACTGTCTCTTATTCCCTGGGGCAAGAAACATTCAACATTAAGCCAAACTGCCAAACTTCCTCCTTCAGTAACAAGCTATCCATTTTCGAGCCCACCTGCTCTGCAAACTTCTAGCTTGCAGGCGACTCCAACCCTGTCTGCAGGGCATTCATCAAGAATGGCTCCCAACAAGGCTCAACCCATAAAGAGAAAAGAAAAAAGAAAAAAAGACCTAGCAAGACACTTTTGTAGCTCTAAAGCAAGATGATAGGTGAGTGAAAATTAACATTGGTCCTAAGAAAACTAAATCCTAAGGCAACAATAGGGAAAACAGAGAAGCCAATTATATCACAAAAATTTCCGAAAGCTCAGGAACAGGCAAAACATAAATTGTGGAAGTGGGAGATAGAGAAGGGGTTAACATAACTAAATCTCCTGAGTGTTCTCACATTCCTGTCACTTACAAAAGACATAGTAGGGCAGAATCCTCAGGGTGATGGTGCTGGGAGAACTCAAGAAGACAGCTATATAAAAGGCCTGAGTTATAAGCAGCGCATATTGGAGCAGAGAGATACTGATGAAACATCATAGGAATATGAAATTAATAGAAAATATGTTTCAGTTTATTGGGAGGAGATTTACACAAATGATAGAGAGTTTGGAGTTTCTTGAATGATAAATACATATAAATCTAAGCAACAGAAACATATATTAACTGCAGAGAAAACAAAAAGTTGATCATAAAAGGAAAATGAATAATAACCTACCACATGACTCAGCTCTTAGAGTAACATGATCATAATAATATAAACATGAAATATTGAGTTAATCAAATTACAAAAAAATTGCTTTTGCAAGGAGATAAGGCAAATGAGAGAAATAAAGATATGATATTTAAACTTTAAGTAAAGCGATGAGAATCAAGAAGCAGCTGTGTCAAGTAGGAATAATCTCTTCAATAGTGCTGGGAAAACTGGATATCCACATGCAAAAGAAGGAAACTAGACCCAAATTTTATACCTTACACAAAAATCAACTCAACTTGGATTAGAGACTTGAACATAAGCACTAACATCATTAAATTCCTCAGTGAAAATAGAAAGGAAAATCTTTTTAACATTGGTTTTGACAAATTTTTTTTTGGGGGGGAGATGTGACACCAAAAGCAATAGCAATGAAAGCAAAATAAACAAGTGAGACTATATCAAACTAAAAAGCTAAATAACTTCCGCTCATCAAAAGAAGTAGTCAACAAAATGAAAAGGCAACCTATGGAATGGAAAAGATTTTCAAATCAGACATCCCGGTAAGGGGTTAATATCCAAAATATACAGGGCACTTATAAATCAAATATCCCCCAAATAAATAACTCAGTTAAAAAATGGGCAAAGAATCTGAATAGACACTTTTCTAAAAAAGACATATAGATGGCCATAGATACATAAAAAGGTGCTCAAAATCAGTAATCATCAGGGAAGCGCAAATCAAAACCACAAGATATTACCTCACATCCATTATCAAAAACTAGAGATAATAAATGCTGAGGAATATGTGGAGAAATGGGAACCCTTGGATACTATTTGTGTGAACTGTTATAGGCACTATGAAAAGCAGTATAGAGGTTCCTCAAGAAATTAAAAATAAAATTACCATATGATCCACCAATTCTGCTTCTATATATATATCCAAAGAAATCAAAACAATTAGCTACTCCCATATTTATTGCAGCATTATTCACAATAGCTAAGGTATGGAGCCAACCTAAAGTATCATGGATGGATGAATGAATCAATAAAATGTGATATATGTATATAAGTAAACATATATATAATATCTATATATCTATCTCATCTATATCTATATAATAGAATATTATTCAGTCTTAAAAAAGAAAAAATCCTGTCATTTGCAACAACATGGGTGAAACAGGAGAGCATTATGCTATGTGAAATAAGCCAGACTGTGAAAGGCAAATACTGCAAGATATAACTTATGTGTGGAACCTTAAAAAAAAAAGTTGAATTCATAGAAATAGAGTAGAAAAGTGGTTGCCAGGAACTCAGAGGTGGAGGAAATGGAAGAGGCTGGTAAAAGTGTATCAACTTTCAGTTACAAAATAAATAAGTTCTGAGGATCTGTTGGACGAGGTCAGCAAGAGGACTCGAATGCTGGTTAACTCTCAAGTTGGGCCCAGAAGTTTCCTTGCCCTCTCCCCTGCCCTTGGAATGTACATTCTGCCCACCCTACACATTCTAGAAGCTGTTTCAAGGATAAAGATTTAAAAGAGAGTAAGGTATTATTGAGACCATCTGGACTGAATATGTGACCAAATCCTGTTAAGATTTTTTAATAAGATTCTGACGGTGCGTGCAGAGATCTATTTGACTTGCAACTGCTTATTAAACCTGTCACCTAACATTCTAGGGTGGCCTCTTTCTTCAGTCTCTCCTTGCCCTCCATGTATAAGAGCCAGGTTGCGAACCAACAGGATCTAACGTATAATATTGTGACTATAGTTGATAATACTACATTGCTGAGAGACTAGAAATTAAATGTTCCTGATGGATAGACCTCTTTATCACTATATAATGACTTTCTTTGTTTCTTTTTACCATTTTTAGCTTAAAGCCTATTTTGTATAAATCAAGTATAGGCTACCCCAGGTTTCCCCCTCCTTACCATTTGTATGAGATATCTTTTTTCACTCCTTCACTATTCGTGTATGTGTATCAGTACTTATTCATCTTATAACTGAAAGGCTAAAGGTACTTTCTTTATTGAAAGTGTAGACAGCATATTACTCATTTAGTTATTCTATATCTTTTGATTAGAGACATTTATCCATTTACATTTAAAGTAAATGTGAAAGAAGTCAGTCTGAAAAGGTTGCATACTGCATGTTTCCAACTATATGACATCTAGAAAAGAAAAACTATGACCATAAGAAAAGATCGGTGATTGCCAGGGATTGGAACAAGGGGAAGGATGAATAGGCAGAGCACAGAAGATTTTTAGGGTAATAAAAATACTCTGTATGATACTATAATGATGGGTATATGTCATTATACATTTGTCCAAACCCAAAAAATGTACAGCACCAAGAATGAACCATAATGTAAACTGTGGACTTTGGATGATTACAATCTGTCAATTGTAACAAATGTGCCACTCTGGAGGGATGTTAATAATGAGGGAAACTACACAAGTGTGAGTGTAGGAAGTATATGAGAAATCTCTGTACCTTTCCATTAATTTTTCTGTGAACCTTACATTGCTCTAAAAAAGAGTCTTAATATAACTTTAAAAAGAAAAAGGTTATAGGTGCTCTTTGTAGAATGGTTAGGGAAGAAAATACAAAATATATAGAAAATATAAAAACAAACAATATAAAGAAATGACCATTGCCATTATTTAAATGTATTGTCCGCCCCACTTGTTTTTTAGTTTAATGCTTCCTTTGGACTTTGGAGTAAGACATGCCTTATTTGAATACTAATGCAAATGCGACTTGTGGATCTTGCGTGATGTTTTAAACTTCTTGGAGCCTCTGTTTTCTCTGCTGAAAAATGAAAATAGTACTCAGCAACCTAAATTTTATTATAAATATTTATCGCCAATTTAGTCATCATATAAATTAGGCCAACTCCTATCTGTATTTAAAGACCCCACTTAAATGTAACTTATCCCAGGAAGCTGTGTTGGTGAAGACTCAGTGACACACACACATGATTGATGTGTTGAACAGACAGTGAAGCAACCAGAGCTCCTGATAAGGTGTCTGGCTCATGTCTGTATTTGAAACATGTAAACTATTACTACTATTATTATTTTAATATTATATTGTTATAACATAACAATATATAACAAAACAAAGAGTTTTGTTTTGCTTTATTTTTACTTAAATGCTCAAAATGAGTGTTCCCCACATCTTATTATGAAGTAGAACAAACTTAAAGAATTGTACAAAGAAAATGAGGTATAAATAGAGACTTTTACCCATCTCTGCAAACTAATTCCAGAATTTTAATGTAGAATGACTCTCTCAGTGATTGAGAGCATTATTTTTAGGAGAAGATAGTCTAGAAATAAAGAATCTCCAATTGGAAGCATTTGTGGATTTTTATTAGTCCAGTGCACTCCCAATGAGAAATTCATTTTATAGCATCATTGACAATCAGTCGGATCAGGTGTGGCTGCTTCCAGTGACAAGGACCTACTACTAGCTATTTTTGTAGAGGAGCTGTGCTCTTTTCTGCACCTTTTCAAAGGACCAGAGCTGTGTGTGATTCCAATATAAACTGACAATAAAAGAGACAAATTAGCATAACTGACTGTTTCAGTTATGAAGATTAAATAGCCTTTTATTGCAGATGTTTGCCAAGGAAAATGCTCCCCAGTGGAAGACTAAGCAGTTAAGATAGATTTGATGAGGGTTTTAATTGCTGTTATGCAACTGGTAATGGAAAGTTTTTATTAAATGTCATGCAAGAGTCAATCGATATAGTTTAGAAGAGAAAAGCTTCTTTCTAATATGTACCTCAGGCTTTTCCAACAGTAGTTTGTCAGCAGGGGCAGTTTCATCAGCAACCACAAATATTTATAAAGCACCCAGTATGCATATGGCAATATCATAAATGTGTCAGAGACTATTGGGAATTAGAAAAAATAAGACCCTGCTAGAGGGTCTAATAATTTGAAACAAGCAAATAGATACCATGGAAACCAAAATAAATATAGTTGTATGCATTTGTATATACATGTATACGCATTCTACTTAAAAGGAATTCAATTTATAACATCAAGAATCAGAATAAGAGATATATTAAGATCAAGCATGTACAAAAACATTTTCTTTGCAAAATAATTTACATAAAATTTTTTTATCTTGTTCATTTATTTGTTTCCTTAGTAGCATGATGGGAAAGCATATGGCTGGAATGCAGAACACTTGGGGTTTAGCCTATCACTAACTACCTATACCTGGATCACTTCTTTAACTTCTCTGGGTTTGAGTGTTCATCTATAAAATGGGGCTTTGGATAAGATTCTGAGGACTTTTGCTAGCTCTAAGACTCCATGAAGGAATAAGCAATCCCAATTTTATAATTCATGTTATAAAATTATTTTACACAATTTTAGGACTCCATTCATTGCATTCATTACATAAAGCACATGCATAGTAACATAAGAATCTTATTTCACACAAAATACATGTATTTTAAAACTAAAATTGAAACTTGATCAGAATATATTTGTTATTTCCCAAATCCCCAAACTTCCGCAGGATTATCTAAAACAATTCTTATCAAATTCATGTCACACTCCCCTAACTGCTCAATGAGCTGTGTTGAATAGTAAAAAGCATACTGCTTTTTAAAAAGAGCTGATCCATTCTAAAATGTGTGATAGTAGAATATGAATCATTCTGTACCATTCTGAAGTTTTGTGATTTATCAAGACTGAATCAGCAACTTGACTCCTGAAAAGAAGTGGCTGAGATTGAAAAATTTTGGGATTTAGCGTGGGAAGAGCTGCATTCAAATCCTGACTCTACTATTTCTTTTCTCTGTGACGTTGGTAAAGTTGTCTGCCTCTCTGAGTCTGCTCAACTTCAAGGACAACTTAAACTCAACTTAAATGAGTTTCAACATTATTGAAAATGAGATAATCTGCAAATTTTTAGACTGCAAGTAATTGTGTATGTATAGGTTATTTTATGATTTTAGACAAACATTTCAGAATGTTTTACATTCAAAAGGATTTTGTTAGCAAAATGCAAGGCAATTTCACCAGAAACCTAACATTTAATCCATAAAAGTTGTATTGAATTTTGCATCTAGATTAAAGATTGAATTGATATAGTTTATGAAGATTTGGTGAAAGTAAAGTAATGGTTAGTGGATTCCTGCTTTTGAGGAGGAACTTCCCATTTTAAAGATTTTCCATGAATAGCAGCTTTAGAAATGAAGAAAAAAATCTCTATACATGGATTGATTCACAGTTTAGTTGCTAAGAATACCATAAAGTGTCAAAGCATTTTTAACCCATTCTTTCAAGCTCCCAAGATCTAGTGTGTACCTAAAGGCCATCTACTGGCAACTCTGTTCATACAGGTTAAAGCTGCTGTTTTAGAGCCATTTTCAATGAAAAAGACATCAGAACCAACAGGAAACACACAAAGTAAACCTGCTATGTGTTTCTGGATCTATTATTTAACAAATGTAGTATACTTCACCTTCAGAATATAATAAACATGGCAATTCTTTTCTGAAAGATGAAATATAAATGATGAGAAAGCTACAGATATTCTTATTATGTACCAAGCACTTTACCAGAAAACAAGTAATTTATATACAGTATTTCCTTTTGTCTCCTCAGCAATCCTAAGAGGTAGTTATGACTAATTTCTCATTTTATAGGTGAAAGAACTAACTAAGGCTTATGAATATTAAGTAATGCAGCCAGCAACAGTTGTATTTAAACCTAAGTCTCTACTATAATTCCAAACTCAAGATTATTTCTGGAGACACTTTCAGGTTCCCAGGGGGATGATTTTACATCTATCCATGAGCTCACTATCATTTTGGTTCCACTTTACAAGTAGGTAAGGAGTTGCATATATTCATCCTTTTAAAGGGATTCTGGAATGTTCTCATATTAAGTATATTGCTTCTTATTAACTGCACATTTAGAATTTCATTAGAATTTGGCTTAACACTGGTTCATTCTGTAAAAAAACGTCCCTGACAAGAGCCAGAAATTTGTTAGCAGCCTCAGGATGTGTGGTAGATCAGATGATTGGTTCCCTATTCTTCTTGCCTTCCCTGTATGAGAATTATACATCCATGCCCTTTGCCATGTGACCTTGAAGTTCTGCCCTTTTCTATCTAATGCCTTTGATGTCAAGTTGTGCCATGAAACATTCTTTGGCCAATGAAATATGGAAGTAGTGACAGTTTGCCAGTTCAAGGCCAAGACCATTAAAGGCATAAAATATTCCCACTTCTCTTGTCCAGCTCCTGCCTTTCACCATGGGGAGATCATGCGTGATGGCATACAAAGAGGTCGAGAAATGCAGAGTGGACCTGAATCCAAACTTCAGCCTAAAGCAGAGCTGCCCTCAGCCTAACATAGAACAGTTAGTCCACAGACTCTGAATAAACAGTTTTCAATGGACACCACTATGTTTTGGGGTCTAATATAGCATCACAATTGCAATAGTTAAATAGTGTGTATGAACTATTAGGATTTTGTTTAAACAAAGTTTTGGTAGGTAAGAGAGTACAGAGAGGAGGATACTGGTCATCTTCTGGTAAAGAAAGTGGAGAAGAAGTCATAGAATACGATTAATGTAGGAAAAAGCAGTTGAAGGCTGCCCAAGAAATGACAGTGTGCACTTCAGGCTTTTTGAGATGCAGTCAGGTGGTGGGTAAGACAGCAGGTACCTATTGTGTGACTTGGTGCTTGTATGGCTTTCTTGAGAACTTCAGAGACAAAATCGAACCTCCTCTGGTATGAAAACAATTGAGAGTGACAGAGCCATTGAATCATGTAGGCAAACCTGTTCTTCCAAACTCTGGAACTGGTAACTCACACTCCAAATTCAGGGGCAAAAAAGAATTTAAGAGACTAGAGAAACTCTACATGAAATCTCCTGCTCTGTAGCTAAAATTGTGGTGCTGTTGGGTAAAGCAAGATGCATGAAAATTATCCTCGATGAGTTTTGTGTTTAAAGAGAAGGTGCCAAAAGCAGGGAAAGGAGGTTTTTGTTTTTGTTTTTCTAAATTCTAAATTTCCATAGTGCTTAATTTCCATAGTGCTCTAATAAATATGCTTTGCTTGATAGGCTGATAGCTGGCTGCATTATGCAGGTTTGTTTCTCTACTGCCCTTCAGAGTCAAAATAGCGCTTCAGATAATGGCCACAGCATAATTGCCATTATACAGATGTTATTTAGTCAGATGCTTCTTATCTCTCTGGCACCTGAACATCTGATCTCTGCGGCATCACACATTGTCATTCAGGTGGAAAGAAACAGGATTTCTGAAGCATCTCTTTTTCCAAAACAGACTTCTTAAAATGACAACAAGTACTGACTTGGGAAGAAACTACAATAAAAACTCTATGAAGATAAACCTAATATTTTATTTACAAAGGATTGGCTAAATTAATCATCCTATCTCTACATGGAGAACTATCAGGCCACCATGAAATATAATATAGATTTGTACTTACTAATTTGAATGTATATACATAACCCTGTTCATTAATAAAAAAGCTCATCGATAAACAGTGTGTGTAGTACGATTCTATTTTAATTATACATCTGAGTGTGTGCATGTATAGGTTGAATAGAATATAAACTAATATGTATTCAAAGCCATTAGCTTTAAAGATACCAAGATTTTATTAGTGGTTACATCTGAATAATATTATATGATATTTAAATTCATGCTCTATACTTTTCCTTATCTTCTTTATTTAATTGGTACTACCTGCTATAATAAAAAATGCATATATTTAAGTTTCAAAAAGTAAATGAAGCGCATGTCTTTAACTTTTTATAAAATTTTGTATGTATTTTCCCTTATTCAGAATGATGTGAACCTGCTGTTTTTCTTTATATATGACCAGAGTAGAGGTGAGTTTTTTATAAATGGACTAGAATGATTTGTAGAAGTTTGGAACGGCCACTAGACACCTACTACTTATATAAGGTAGACACTATAAAATATGCTTTGTCAGAAGAAATTCGAATACCTTTCCCTGGAAAGGTGAAAATACATTCATTCATTGAACAAATGTATTCAACATCTAGATCAAGGTGCTGTTCTTTGTGTTGGAGAAGAGAGGATCCAGTGGAGCAGGAATAATAACACCTACTTTTGCTTTCCAACATTCTTCCTGTACATCATCCCTTATGGTTCTCATAGTATCAGGTGAACCAGGCCAAAGTATGAACACTTTTCAGATGAATGACCTAAGGCTTTGATAGGCGGAATGATTTGTGCATATGCATAGCTCTGCCACTCTCTAAATTTAGCAGCCATATTCTTGGACCCCTCAGACTAGTATTCTTTACTCCAAGCTCCATCAAAGCAATGAAAGTCTTTTTAATTTAATTTAATTTTTTTTAACTATAGTTGCCTCTTGAATTCAGCTTTCCATTTAAGAGATATTGCTGTCTAAACAACTGAGACCAGTCATATGGGATTGGATTAGCTCTTTGGCTGGATTATGCTGCCAAAATCTGACTGGTCATTAATATCTTATAAATTCGTTTATAAGAGCAGGTAGGAGCAGAAAGCAAAAGCCAGGACACCAGGGTAACAGATCTGAGCAGTAATCTCCTGGAAGCCATTGGCAGCCTGGGTGCCTTGGATTCTGAAGTGATCATGTTTGTTGATTCCCCAGTGTCCAATCCACCCCAGAGATTAACATAAACTTGTCTAAGCAGTCTCTTTCCCTGACCCAGTAATTTGGTTAGAAAGTAACAAGCATCATAATTCTGGTAAGATATTAGAGAAAATCACCTGGAAACTTTCTGATAAATGTTTCTTTCACTTATAAAGCAGACATAAAGAAGAGAGCACTCTTTGTTCTCCCTCTCAATGGCTCAATGAAGGAAGGTAAAACCTGGAACTGCTACAGCCATTTTATGACCAAGAGGAATTGGGCTGAGGTCAAAGTTCATGGAAGAGATTTGGCGATGGTATGAACCACAGACTCAATAACCTTGAACTCCAATTTTTGACATCCTATTGTATGAAATAACTCATTGCCTCATAGCTGAAGCCCATTACGCTTATGGTTTTCTAATATTTGCTGCTGAAATCTTTCAAGGTTTTCAAGCTGATATAGGTTCCCAGAAAAGTAGAATTATGAGAGAGAAAAATAGGAAGGCCCTGATTATAAAACTGTTATTTCAATTTTTTCCAGAAATGGCCCTACCTGGAAATACATTGGGACATAGAATACTATAGATCAGAACTTCTTAAATTTTAATGTAGATTCTCCTGGGAAGCTTGTTAAAATATAGATTCCAATTCAGTAATTTCCAAGCAATGGGAGGTGGTTATGAGCATGGAATCTGGAATTAACTAAATAGGTCTATATCCTGGCTGTACCTCCGACTAGCTGCATGGACTCAAACTACTTAACATCTTTCTACCTCAGTTTTTTCGTCTGCAATATGAATACGTGTTAATGTTGCCAACCGTATAGAGTTGTTCTACAGATAGAATGAGATAACTAACAAGCAAGTTGCTTAGATACGGCTGGCAAACAGTGTTTTACTGGGAGGAGTAGCAGTAGCAGTAGCAGCAGCAGTAGTAATAATATCCTGTGAAGCCGTAAAGTTTCTTTTTGATTATTTTTCTTCTATTGTGCCAAACTCCTCTCTACATCGAAGCCTTCTTTGGGTGTTCTCTACTGCTTCTCCTAGAATAAAACATCATTTCACTCTAGCAATCCCACTTCTACCCACTGATCCCTAGCCAGCGTGCAAAAGTCCATAACCCAAGAGTTCTACTGTTGGCTGCTTAAGGCCCCATATACAATCGAGGAGGGTATAAAAACAGTTAAAACATGAATCTGGAGTTGCATTGGCCTATGGCAACCCAATCTGGGACCACGGAGGGAGGATATTCAGAGCCACTCAGCATTTTGGATGACAATTCTGTGGCCAGCAGAAAAAACTTTCCCCCTTGAACTTTTCCTATCATTTCTTCCTCTTTTTATGTTCCCATTGTTTCTCTTCTCTTCCCTTCACCAAGGTCTCTACTTTTCTTGGACTCATCCTTTTGAGAGCTGTAGAGAGCAAAGAAGTGTATTTATTTTTGTCTAGTTCTGATTTGAGGTGGGAGTTCGGCTGGATTAACCATTTAACCGACTTCTGTTTCCTACCCATTCCCTACCTTTATTTTCAACTACTGCAATTTCTATCTTATTGAGAAAATTAGAATCCTAACTGCTAAATTACTCAGAACTTTGACTTTTAGTTTCTGAGGTTTGCATATCTATTTCACTCTAGCTACACAAAGTTGAATAAAATCATCACTCAAAGTGCTCTGCCTTCATGATTGACATCTATGAATTACATGCTTCCGAACTCTACTTACTCATCTATTACTTTGCTTAACCTCACATCTCTTGAGGTTTTTCCTGACCCTTATCAATCAGCTTCCTCATGGTGTTCTTGGCTCCTCTAATGAACTCTAACTCAGCTATTTGAATACTACTGTCTTGATTGCTCAGAAATTCCTGCTCCTGTGCTCTTCAGTAATGTTTCTTCTGTCAATACCCAACCCTGGGTCACAACCATAATTCTGTTTCTCTGCTTCTAAGTTCTGAGCTTCGTTGGAGAAACTTAAATCACTATCAAACTACTGATTAGAATCATCACCAAATGAACCCCTGTCAACTTCCTATCACATTCTCCACAAGCAGTTGTTTGTAACATTTTCCCACATTTTTCAAGCCTCTGATCTTACTCCTTCTTCTTAGAGTGGTGTATTTTTTTCCATGTGTATTATTAAATTTTATTTTTAATTTATATTGGTTTCAGTACATTGGTTAGAGATTCATATAGTTTATGAAATGATCTTCTGATTATTCTAGCAAACATCTGGCACTATGCACAGCCATTACAATACTATTGACCATGTGTCCTATGCTGTACTCGACATCCCTGTGACTATTTTATAACTACTAATATAGACTTCTTCATCCCTTCACTTTTTACATGCAGTCCCCCAAACCCGCTTCCCACTGGTAATCACCAGATTTTCCTCTGTATATGTGAGTCTGTTTTCATTGAGTTTTTTTGTTGTTGTTCTTTAGAATCCAGATATAGGTGAAATCATGTGGTATTTATCTTTCTCTGTCTGACTTATTTCACTCAGCATAATAACCTTTAGGTCCATCCATGTCCTTGTAAAAGGATGAGTAATATTTTATTATGGCTGAGTAATATTCCATTGTATATAAGTACCACCTCTTCTTTATCCAATCATCTGCTTATGGGCATTTAGGTTTCTTCCATATGTTGACTATTGTAAATAGCGCTGCAGTGAACATATGGGTGTACAGATCTTTATAAATCTGTTATAATTTTCTTTGGATAAATAGTCAGAAGTTTCAATTGCTGGATCAAAAGGTAGTTCTATTTTTAAATGTTTGAGAAACCTCCAGACTATTTTCCATAGTGGTTGTACCATTTTTCAATTCCACTAACAGTGTACAAGGTTTTTCTTTTCTCCGCATCTTCGAAAAACGTTGTTTTTTGATTTATTGATGATAACCATTCTCAGTGTGACGTGATATCTCATTGTTGTTTTAATTTGCATTTCTCTGATGATTAGTGACCTTGAGCATCTTTTCATATGTCTATTGGCCATCTGTATTTCCTCTTTGGAGAAATACCTATTCAGGTCTTCTGCTCATTTCTTTATTTGGATTATTTAGTTTTTTTTTTTTTTTGTTATTGTTGAGTTGTATGAATTCTTTATAGATTTTTGGATATTAATCCCTTATCAGATGAATCATAGGCAAATACCTTCTTCAATTCAGTAGGTTGTCTTTGTGTTTTATTGATGGTTTCTTTTGCTGTGCAAAAACTTTTTAGTTTGATGTAGTCTCATTTGTTTATTGTTTTTCTTTTGCTCAAGGAGATAGATGTATCAGAAAAATAATTACAAATAGCAATATCAAAGAGTTTACTGCATGTGTTTTTTTCTGTTGGTTTTATGGTTAGGGTCTTACATGTAAGTCTTTAATCCATTTTGAGTTTATTCTTGTGTAAGAAAGTGGTCCAGTGTCATTTTTTTGTTTTTGCTTGTATACACCCAGTATTCCCAACACCATTTGTTGAAGAGACTATCTTTACCTCATTGTATATTCTTGCCTCCTTTGTCAAAGATTAATTGACCATATTGGCATGAATTTATTTAGAGTCTGTTTTATCAATCTATGTATCTTTTCTTTGTGACAGTGACATGCTATTTTGATTACTATAGCTTTGTAGCGTAATTTGATATCAGGTAGTATGGTACCTTCTACTTTGTTCCTCTTTCTCAAGATTGCCATGGCTATTTGTGATCTTTATGATTTCATATAAATTTTTGGATTATTTGTTCTAGTTCCCTGAAAACTATCATTGGTTTTTTGATAGAGTGCACTAAATCTATAGATTGGTTTGGGTAGTACAGCCTTTTTAACAATGTTGATTCTTCCTACCCACAAGCATGGTATATGCTTTCATTTATTTGTATCTTCTTCAATTTCTTTTTTCAATAACATAATTTTCTGAGAACAGGTCTTTTACTTTCTTGATTAATTCAATTCCTAGGTATTTTATTGTTTTTGGTGCAATTGTAAATCGGGATTTTTAAAAATTTTTTTTCTGATAGTTCATCATTGGTGTATACAAATGCAACCAACTTCTGAATATTCATTGTATCCTGCTACTTTACTGAATTCATTGATCAGTTCCAATAGTTTTTTTGTGGAATCTTTAGAATTCTTTCTATATAGTATCATATCATCTGCAAACAATGACAGTTTTATTTTTCTTTTCCAATTTGGATGCCTCTTATTTCTCTTTCTTGTCTGATTGCTGTAGCTAGGACTTTCAATACTACAGTAAAGAGAAATTGTGAAAGTGAGTATTCTTGTCCTGTTCCTAATCCTAAGGAAAATGCTTTTAACCTTTTCGCATTGAACATGATGTTAGCTATAGGTTTGCCATATATGGCCTTTATTACATTGAGGTACATTCCCTTTATTCTCACTTTGTTGAGAATTTTTCTCATAAATAGATGCTGGATATTGTTGAATACTATTTCTGCATAAATTGATATAATTGTATTATTTTTGTCTTTTAATTTATTAATGTAGTGTATCACATTAATTGACTTGTGAATATTAAACTAACCTTTCGTCCCATGAAGAAATCCAGCTTGATCATGGTATATGATATTTTTTAATGTATTGCTAAATTTGGTTTGCTAATATTTTGTTGAGAATTTTTGCATCAGTATTCATCAAAGATGTTGACCTATAGTTTTCTCCTTTTTGTAATGTCTTTATCTGGTTTTGGAATCAGGGTAATGGTGACCTCATAAAAAAATTAGGGAGACTTTCCTCCTCGAGTTTTTAAAAATAGTTTGAGAAGAATCGGTGTTAATTTTTTTTTTTTAATGTTTGGTAAAATTCACCTACAGCCAATGGGTCCAGGATTTATTTTTTGGAAGTTTTTTGATTACGGATTTAATTTCATTGGTGTTAATCAGTTCAGATTTTACTGCTCCTTGTCTCAATTTTGAGAGTTTTTGTTTCTAGGAATGTATCCAATTCTTCCAGATTGTCCAGTTTATTGGCATATAATTGCTCATTATTTCCCTTATAATCTTTTGTATTTCTGTGGGGTCCATAGTTACTTTTTTTCTTTAATTTCTGATTTTATTTATTTGGATCCTCTCTCTTTTTTTCTTGATGAGTCTGATTAAAGGTTTTTTTTTTTGTAAGTCCATTTAAAGAATTAGCTCTTGTTTGGTTTTGTTGATCTTTTGTATTACTTTTCTGGACTCTATTTTATTTATTTCTGTTCTGATATTTATT
This sequence comes from Macroglossus sobrinus, assembly GCA_004027375.1. NCBI lineage: Eukaryota > Metazoa > Chordata > Mammalia > Chiroptera > Pteropodidae > Macroglossus > Macroglossus sobrinus. Next base: position 158,381 of record PVKZ01001683.1, on the reverse strand, counting down.
ATTTCCTTCCTTCTACTCACTTTGCGTTTTGATTGCTGTCCTTTTTATAGTTCTTTTAAGTGTAAGGTTAGATTGTTTATTTGAAATTTTTTTCTGTTTCTTGAGGTAGGCCTGTATTGCTATGAATTTACCTATTAGGACTGCTTTCACTGTGTCCCATAGATTTTGAGTCATTGTGTTTTTATTTTCATTTTTCTCTAGGTATCTTTTGATTTCTTCCTTCATCTATTGTCAACTCATTTATTGTTTAATAACATGTTATTTAGCCTCCATGTATTTGTATATTTTCTATTTTTTTTCTTGTAGTTGATTTCTAGTTTTATATCATTGTAGGTGGAGAAGGCTCTTGATATGATTTCAATCTTTTTAAATTTATTGAGACTTGTTTTGTGTTCTAACATGTGGTCTACCCTGGAAAATATTCCATGTACACTTGAGAAGAATGTATATTTTGCTATTTCAGAGTGTTAAAGTATTTTTCTATGAGTATACTACTGCCAATCTTTCCCTCTATGTCAGTCAATAATTACTTTATATATGTAGACATTCCTGTGTTGCGTGCATATATATTTACATGTAATGCCCTTTTTTGTCTCTTATTATAGCCTTTGTTTTAAAGTCTATTTTATCTGATATAAGTATTGCTACCCCAGCTTTTTTAAAATTTTCATTTGTGTGAAATATCTTTTGTGTGTCATTTGATCTGAAGTGGATCTCTTATAGACAACATATGTATAGGTCTTGTTTTCTTACCATTCAGCTACCTTATGTCTTTTGATTGGAGTATTTAATCTATTTACATTTAAAGTGATTATTGATAGATACACAGTTATTACCTTTTTTAAATTTACATTTATATTTATGGGTTTCTTTTTTCCTTGTTTTTGCAGAAGTCTCCTTAACATTTCTTATAAAACTGGCTTGTTTATGATGAAGTCTTTTAATTTTTCCTGCCTTGGAAGCTCTTTATCTCACCTTTCATCTTAATTGATAGCCTTTCTGGATAGAGTCGTCTTGTTTGTAGGTTCTTGTTTTTCATCACTTTAAATATTTCTTACGAATTCATTCTGTCTTCAAAGTTTTCCTTGAGAAATTAGCTGACATTCTTATTTACACTTGTAAATAACTAGCTGCCTTTCTCTTATTGCCTTTTAAGATTCTTTCTTTGTCTTTTGTATTTTAATTATGATGTGTTTTGGTGTGGGTCTCTTTGTATTTCTCTTGTTTGTGACTCTGTGCTTCATGAACTTGTATGTCTAATTCCTTTGCCAGGTTAGAGAAGTTTTCTGTCATTATTTTTTCAAATAGGTTCTCAGTCCCTTGCTCTCTCTCCTTCCTTCTGGTACCCTTTGTATATGAATGTTGGTATGCTTGATATTATTCCAAAAGTTTCTTAAATTTTCCTTATTTTTAAAAATTATTTTTCTTTTTGCTGTTTTGATTGTTTTCTGCTACCTTGTCTTCCAAGTCACTGATTCAATCTTCTACTGCATCTAATTTACTGTCTATTCCTTCTAGTATATTCTTCATTTCAGTTATTGTACTCTATATTTCTGACTGCTTCTTATAATTTCTATGTCCCTTTATACGATTACTAGCACTTTGCTGAAGTCTTCACCAAGATCATCTATTCTCCCCTAAGTTCATTGAGCATCCTTGTAATAGGTGCTTGAACTCTGTTTCTAGTATGCCTCCATTTCGTTTAGTACTTGTGTGTGTGTGTGTGAGTGTGTGTGTGTGTGTGTGTGTGTGTGTGTGTGTGTGTGTAGTTTTCTCTCGTTGTATCATTTGTGGCTTGTTTCTTTGTTTTCTAATTTTAGTTGCCTCTCTGTGTTCATTTCTATGTATTAGGAAGATTTCTTACATTTCCCAGCCTTGGCCAGATGGCCTTATGTAGTAGGTTACAGTCTGCCTAATCATCTGCCCTGGCGGCTCTGGATGTGTTCCTTGTGTGAGTTTTGTGTTTTCTCCTGCTATAACTGAGCCTAGCTTGCTATTAGCACATCAGTGGATGGGGTTGACTCTCAGGCTGACAGGCTGTGGAGATTGGCCACACTCATAGGCTTTGAGTTGTTGTGTGGGGGCTGACCTCTCAGAGTGTGATTCACCCCATCAGGCTCATGTACCTATTGAGACAACCCCATGGGGATGCCACTTTTGGGTCCAGTTATGTGGTACTCTGTTGTGATCTGATGCCAGCCTCTAGGTCTATTTGTCCTGTGGCTCCTGAGTAGGCCAAGGTCAGCCACTGCCTTTGATTGCTTGGGGCTACCTGGTAGGAGCTACAAGTGATCCATAGATAGTTTCTGCCTATGCTGGGTCTGGAGGTAAGTGGGAGAAAAACCACTGTAAGCCGAGGTTGATTACCCTTAGTATTGGGTCTGTGGTGGCTTAGTAAAAGAACCAGTGCAACTCAAGACCTGCCTGTCAGGTGCCCATAAGGCTCTGCTGCTGGAAGAGCCTTTGGATGTTACACAAGTTAGGTGGTGCAGGGACCCAGGGAGTCACCGAGGTATAGTGAGCAGATTTTCCCCAGCCAATGCAGTGTCCATTTTCTTGCCTGTGCTGAATCTGTGCCTTCCTGTAAAAGTCTCAGATCTCAGCAAAACCAGCCTGCCTTAGGCCTGAAGACACCTGAGATCTGTATAAGAAATACTGTAGCTCTGGGAGGGGTTTGTGGCCTGCCACCAAAGCTTCTCCTGGGACGCACCTGTTGCATGAGGGCCGCAGAAGCTGAGGGCAGTTGTTTGCTATCAAAGTCATGGCCCAAGGAAAGCACAAGGGTGGGGCTGGGCTGCCTGGGAATGGGCTTGCTGTGTGTAATTTGAGGATTGGGTTGTGTGGGAGACATGGAATGGAGCGAGCTGTTCTTTTCAGATCAATGCAGGATCAGAATTATTGTCCATGGTGAGCCCATGGGCTCCTGCAAAAGTCACAGATCACAGCAAGGCCAGCTGCCTTCTTCATTGGGCCCATGGACCCCTGTGAACCACCCAAGAGATACTGCAGCTCTTGCTGGTACCAGTGGTCTGCCACCAAATGTCTCCCCTAAAATGTGTGAGCACTCCAGTTGAGCCAAGGGCCATTGCCTGCAATGAATGCATGGACAGGAAGGGGCAGGACAGGGCAGGGTTGGCTGCCAGGCAATGGGCTGCAGTGGACGATTGGTGGTTTGGGTGGGGTGGGGTCTCAGAGAGACACTGAGTGGGGCAAGCAAATCTGACTGAACCATGCAGCTTTAGATTTTACCTTGTGACAGTGAAGGTTCAACACAGGCAAGATGGCACCCATCTGTAGATTGTCCCAGAGGAATATCCGATAAAGAAACAATGGCAGCTGTCCCTCCAGTATTTGCCCTGGCACCACACAATTTGGTCTTTTCCCGTATGTCTTTTGTGCCTTCTGTGTTGCTGAACTTCTGCTGGCACCCAGCGTGAGAGTCTGCGAGTAAGTGAGTCTGCGTGCGAGTCCTTTTCGGAGGGCATCTGGGTTTTCAGGTTCCATCTGACTCACATGGACAGCCAGAATCCCCACTGATTTTTACATGTTTTATGGAAACTCCTTTTCCTGGTACTGGAGCTCTAGGCTTGGGAGCACTTGTGTGAAGCTAGGGCTCCTTGTTCCTTCATGGGGGCCTCTGAAGCCACACTCTTCTTCCTGGTGCTTGACTGCCAGGCGTGGGTGTGGGACCAGCCCAGTTCAGGTCTCCACCTCTCCTACAGGTCTTGATGTGGCTTTTTTTTTTTTAATATCACCAGATGTATGTGTTATGATCAGCTAGACTTCAGGTGGTTCTCCCTGTTGATTGTTTTATAATTTAGTTGTGATTTTAATACAATAGGAGGAGATGGACCCCGCTTTTACTAACCTACCATCTTCTCCATATGTCTAGAGCAATGTATTTTAAATGTTGATGTACAAACACACTACCTGGAAACCTTGTTAAAATAGAATTTTAACAAATGCTGAAATTGCTGACTTAGAAACCATTCTTTTGAATGGTAAGTTCTTACATTTCATTCCTTTATGCTTTTTATGGAACTCTGGTCAACAGAAACAATTTTTTTTTGTCCTTTATCTGCAATCTCTCCTCTACTATCTTCTTCCCCTAGGCCTACAAACATACTGCAGTCCAGCATATATAACCTTTCACTAACCACTATTTCTTACAGCAACATTTTCCAAAATGTGTTCTATGAAACATAAATATTTCATGGTATAGTATTTCATGCAAAAACAGGATTCTACATCAAATAATTTTGGAAATGCTTAGTTAATCATTGTTTAAAATTTTCTTTATAATGGTATTTTCCAAGTAGATTTGCCTGAGCACCAACTCTGGAGCTATTTTAAAAAATACTATTTTAGACTGCCATCCAAATTGCTCTTTTCTTTCAAGACACAGCTTCTCTAAACCATAGTTTACATGGATTACCTCAAGTCCATCAGCACCTATGAGTCAATAAGTAAGCCTAGAACTTCGGCTTTCCCTCACTGTTCAAATAAAAGTGCTCCTTTAAATAAAATTAGCTGTTGGAATGCATTCTCTCTTACTAACCAATTTTTAAATTACATATTTCTGTATATAACAAATACATATAGGGGGATAAAAAGATAAAATTATTTATAATCCCATTACCCATTTATAGTGATGGTTAACATTATTTTACATATTTCTTGTAAAGTTTGACCACATATGTGTGTTTATACATAAACACACACACCATATACTTATATGTAGTGTGTGTTCATGTATGCATATGTATCTGTATGCATGTATATGTATACATATAAACATGCATGTTTTTATAAATATGTAAATATATTTATATACATGCATGCATTGTATCTGAATAGTACATATCGTTTAACAAAGTAAATAATTTTTCTCTTAACAGCTGGTATCACAATTTTCTTAAGAGAGAGAATAATTCTTACTATAGTAAGTTCTTTGAGTAGAAGGCGAGTTCCTGAGGGGGAGAAAGCTGCTTTCTGTAATAGAAGGGAAAGTGTTTACACTTCCCTTAAGACTTTGAGAAGGGCAATAGTGAAGAGAGGGGAGAGAGAAGAGAATGTGAATAGTGCAAACTGTGCAGTGTATTATTCTCTATTGAGCTTTCAAACATTTAAGAATACTTTGAGCAGCTTCTTTTATAAGAACTGGTAGAAAAACTGTGTTTCTTGTCTAGATTTATGTGATACAGCACCCAAATAGCACATGACAGTGCAAGAGCCCAGATACAGAGAAGGATATGAAGACGAATTCATCTAAGTAATACATGTGTATCTTGGGAAAGATTCAAATATTCATAGACATTAGAATTGAAGGTCTAAAGTCAAGATTACTCATACATTTTTTTAAAAAGGAGCAGCTGTCTCTGACATTAGGATATTATGTACTATTCATTGTGTATGCTTATAAAAATGATAGTAAACACTAAAATTTGTTTTGTATTCTGAAAACCAGGTTTTCAACATTGGATAGACCAGCCATTGAGTTTTCACTAACTCAGTTTTAATATATAAATACAATTTTATATGTGGTTTTAATCAAATTGTTAAAAATCTGACCATATTGTATAAACTTTAATAAGTTAGAAAACTGAGATTGACATCACTAAGATGTTACTCTTAGGCCTTGTAGTGATGCATTAGCATTAGAGTTCATCCTATTCCATTTTTCCAGCCTCGTCTCTTCTCATCCACCCCTTTCTCTCCTATCTCCCCTGATCAAAAGAGATCTCAGAACCACATAAACCAAAAGCTCTAGGGGCGTTGAAGTCCTTGGCAACTCTAAAATGGCAAAGCCTCCCAGTACTTCTTGTGTTCTTGTTTTCTGTAATGTCTGTCTCCTCCATTTAATTCATCCACCCTCTGCTTAAGGAAGTCTTTCTTCATTCCTCCAGGCAGAATAAATAGTTCAATTTTCTCAGTTTTCCCAGCATTTTATTTATATCTCTATTATAGCAGTTAACATATTGCCATTTAATTATTTGTTTACTTGTATTTTTCTGGCCTAGAGATGAGAGGGAGATGATTCAATATTATAAAATATGAACACAATCTGAATCTGTTGGTGATTGCTAATAACCATAATGCCAAAGCTAATGTGATGATTATAATATGCTACTATATGTAACAACAGTACTCTGCCCCAACAATTACACCTGCACAAATGTGAGTTTACTTTTTTTCTCTCTGTCTTGCTTATTTCTTAGTTAATATTTGGATAATACTGTAAGGCCTACTACACCATTTACTTTCCTCTCATGTTACTTGTAACACAGTGAATCTCAAACATCAATATGTGTATAAACTACCTGGGCATTTTGTTAAAATACAGATCCTGAAGCTATAGATCTGGGGTGAATCCTGAGATTCTGCATTTTAAATAAGTTTTCAGAAGTTACCAGTATAGGCCCCGGAAAATGTGTTTCCATTACTGTGAATTGAATAGGTGTGAAGACCTGGCAGAAAACTTACACATAATACATTTATATCTTAGACGAGATTTGATTTCTAAAATCAGCCAACATTACATATAATTAAAATTACCTTTGAAAATATTGTAGGAAGTTGCCACAGTTGAGAAGGATGCAATTTTCTCAATAAGTTCAATATTAGGTTAATCTTTCAATGTTTGACAATGGATGAAAGATGAGTAAAATGCACATAATAACTGTTTCCATCAAGACTGTGTACCCAGACCTGACAGTTCAACCTTTTTCTGTGTCTTGGCTAATATTTAAAACAAGAAAAAATGTTCCCAATTAACATGGAGTGGACATTTTATTTACTGTCTTATCTGCACAATTTGATAATTCTTTTGTTGAGCACCACATGGAGTAGTCAGTTTACCTGCAGAGATCATGTTGTACAAAAATTAATAAATGATAACTATGCAAACAAATAAATATTTTAAGCACTAGATTTACAATACTCACTCTCTGAGAGTCATGTGGGAACTGATATTGCTGTGGGAAAAATTCCTTCTAACCTCTCATTTCATACCCATTCTTGAGTATAGGTTTAGAATGGCAAGCAGTACTCACACTAGGTTAATTGTTGTATTTCTCTCTTTTTTCTTCTATTTTTGACTAAAAGAGCATAGTTAAACATTTATAAATTATATGCATGTATTTTCAGTGTTCTCATAATATCACTGCCAAACTAATGTAAGCTTTGCGTGTATTTCTGCCATCTATAGTTTGTGATCAAAAGTTCAGAATTTCTAAAATAGCCTGCAAAGCAGTAGAGTAAAATATAGACAGCCTGTTATAGAATTTTGAATAATACAATAAACATATTTATGATGAAATTCATAAACCTGTCATTTTCAATTCTCAATGATAAGCCAATATAAGAAAGTCTATGATTTTTTCATAATTCCTCATCTCTTCTATAAACTATTTTTTGATAAAAGAACTGGATAGCCTTTCAGTCTTTATGATCATTTGGTTCTTGTAATCTCTTTAGGGTACAGTTGATTATGAGTATCAGGCAATTCTGTAAAATTGACAGATTTTATGTCACTCTAATAGAGACCAATGAACTTCTCAGACATGTGATTAAAAAATTAGGCAATAATCAATTTTCCTATAACTATTTTCACACTTATTTCTTGCTGTCCTACTACCTGTATCACTTGACACAAATCAATAGACTTTTTGAAAGAGAAGAAAATTGTAAAATAAAATGCATGATTGGTCCCTGTTATTTCCCAGTCTCGGAATCATATTGGACTAACAACCTGCTCTTAATGTCTCTGAGGAAGCTAATCTTGCCTTCTGCCTATGGGTGCTCTGGGAGATGATTAAAAATATTAAGGTATGAAAACACACTAGAACTATAATAAACAACTGAGCAATGTGCCTTCTAAGGTGGACAGATTCTTGGTAGGCAGCCCTAATTATTGCAATCGCTTTTAGGTGTTCTAATGCACTCAGCTGAATTATGCACTACACTGTTTCTGAATGACACAGCCATTTCTGACTCCATTAATATGGAAGATTTCAGCCAAATGCTCTTAAACGATAGCTTCTCTTTATTTGTAATTTCAGACTCTATTGATTTCCTTCTGTTCCCTTCATTATGATTTCAATTGATTACCTTGGCAACTGCAATAACAATGATTGCACTTGACACTGTCTGAGACTCTTGAGATGGTATTAGAATAGGAATGGTATAATTTGGGAGAAAGTGCCTGCAAGAACCTGTCATTATCAGTACACTTACACTTTACTTTTATTGACTTTACTCTCTTTTGAGTAAGGTCTTGTCACAGAGTTGGCTGTTAACAGGGCTACAGTAGTAATTCAGATTTCCATAGCTCTTCAGAGGGTTAAAGATTTTTATTATTAGAGAGAATGGGGTGGGGTAGGCTTTCATAGATGCACACACATACACACATGAATATTGTGTGTGTGTGTGTGTGTGTGTGTGTGTGTGTGTGTGTGTTGCTGTTGCTGTTGCTATTTTGCATTGTCAGCTCTGTGACTTGTCATTCAGATCAACAGATCAGCTGGGTTGGGCATTTGGTGGCAGTTGAACTTTTAGGGCATCAGACCTTACATTGGAGAGTCCAGCCAAGACTTAATAAATTTTTCGCAATGACTTTATTAGGCTTTTAAGAAACAAACAAACAAACAAACTTACTTTATGTCATTGTCACAACACAGAATTGAAAAGTCAAAGGCTCAGCTGTGGATTGCAAACTGAATTTTATGCAAGCTCTTAGGTCTTCACATTTGCTTGACTGGTCCTTCCTGAAAGATTGTTTCCTATATGAGAATCCTGGAGAATATCAGCTATGCAAAAGGAGGGAATCTATGATCACACTCTCCTATTTCTTTCTTCCAGTGTTTTAATTAAGCAGCCACCCATTTATCTGTTGATAATAGACCAAGTCTACTGGGACAGGAGGAGATATTTGTCAAGTTGCCAGGCTACATGAGAATTTAGGAATACCAAGTTTTAGTAAATTTCTGCTGAGAGGCAGACCTAATACTCTGGGAAATATAATTTGGGAGAAAGTGCCTGCAAGAACCTGTCATTGGAAAAGATCTAATACTCTGATTCCCACCAAAATGTTTCACTTCTTTATATGAGATTTGCCTGGCAGCTTTAGTGTAGTAAGAGGAATCCTAAATTCCAGGCTCATCTCTGCCATGAACAATGTGATCTGCAAGTCACATCTCTAGACCTCAGTTTACTTATTTGTAAAACAAAAGGATTGGATTTAATGATGTCTAAGGATCTTTCTACCTATATTTAAATAAAACATTTGATGAAGTAACTTGATGAGTCAGCTTATTATATGTAGATGCCAGTCAACTTAGAGTAGAGTGCCTAACATAAAATGTGCTTAGTGATTGCAGAATCTGCAAATTTTGAAAACAAACAAACAAGTGAATGCCAAAGAGGTGTCTTGAGTTTAAGCTATTTTCTTTTCCTCTTCAAAATCATTCATCCTTACCCATCTGTGTAGCTCCATTGCTTTCGTTGTGCTGAAAGCTAATTAGATTTGATCAACTATTTCCTGTTTGGAAGATACAAGATTCTAGTTTCATATTGAGTATAATCAGTTTCTAGTTTAGTATTTCTTAGATTTGTCACCAGTGAGAAGTGAGTATATATGAGGACTGGGTAGGGAGAGCCTATGTCATTGCCAACTCCAAATTGGAGAACGTGAAAATAAGCTTTTCAGGGTCAGGTAATGAATGAGCTGAGACTTCAATGACACAACTTCTGAGGAGACACTGTGAAGATAGGCCTGTCAGGAATTAATGTGGTATTTGTATATTATATCTTTTATTATGAAATGTGAGACAAGAGAAAAAGAACTGGTAAAGGGTAGTCTCTAAAGAAAAAGACAAAGAAAAAGAAAAAGGAGAGAAGGCAGACTTGGGCAGAAGACTGATTAAGACAGATTCAGTTTTAAGTTCTTCTTTCTGAGAAGTCTGTTTTTTCACAGAACTGTAGATTCTCATTTTGGTTTTGACATGGCCAATCTCTCATCACTGCCAGAAATGAAATCAGCATCTTCTGGATGAAAAGTCTTCATGTTTACCATGTTCAAAAATGCCAATCATTCACCAGCCTCAATATTCAGACTCGCTTTTCAGTTGGTAATCATACTGCCAGCAGTCCTAAAATAAAATCTGGAGTAAACAGTGGATGGATAATAACTGAACTCTTTGACAACACTGAAGAGTCACAGGAAGGTATAATTTTAATCACAGAAGCTTCCCTTTCTCTTTAAGCCCTACCTCCTAACACAATCTGTACATATAGGGGGATCTTGGCTGGTTAAAAAAGGATTGGTGACAATGCACTTTATGATGAAACATTGCTCAAAGATTAAAAGGACAGAAAAGAAAATTAGGATCCATACACTTGACTTCTACAGATTTTTGCAATAGCTTTCTTTCTAAACTGAAATGCCAGTTTAAAATGTAAAAGACTCATAGAACAGAAGTAAATAGACTATACTAGCATAGCCTTGTATAATGTTATTGGTTTTACAAAGAGGTTTTATATACATATCCCATTTGATTTTCATAGGAACACCAAGAAGCACATATTACTCTTCCCTCACATCAGTGGGGAAACAGACAGAGTTTAGTGGCATTTGTGAAGAGAGTAAGGGGCAAAAGTTAGAAATTAAAAGCAAATATTATGTCAGTTTGGAATAGTCTTTCCATTATAAGGTAACTTCCTTCTGGAAAACAAAGCTCTGTATTTAGAAAACCAAATCTGGGAGATCAGGTCAGGGTAGACTGGGATGTGCCTGTGAAGAAGTTGAGGTGCCTTGGCCTTGGTTAATTACTAATTTTGAATCTCGGAGGTTGTAATGGCGAAAGGCAAGGACTTTTCATGGCATTCTTTTGAAGATCGTACAATAAAGCCTGGAATCTTTCTTATGCTGTCAGTGCTCCCATGCTGGCAGAGCATACCACTCAATGGCTAACAGATCTGGGAGGCTGGCATTAAACTTTCAAATGAGCAGATTTTTCTTGCATTGGTGCCCCTTTGTAATGGTTGCTCGCTTCCTCATTCCACTGCCAAGAAATGTGTCCTTTCATAAGAACATTTGAAGGAGATGCTTTTTTGTTTAGTGATTTTCTGCACTAGCAGTTTCCTCATTTAGAGATTGAAATGGATATACCTCACCTTGGGAAGTGATGTTCTAGAATCTGTTCCTTTTCTGTAAGCAAGTTGATGGCAGGGACATTACAGACATGGGATAAAAGAGGACACATCTTTGCAGAGGAGAAAAGGATCTGTATGAAGAGTGTCAAGTCCAGGGGACAAATCTGGCCACCTCTTCCCAGAACTAAAATACTATAACCTACTTTCCCTGCAAGGACTGTGGCAGAGAAACCCTATGGAATGTAGAGTCAGCAATGTATTTTCTACTAGGGATATTTTTTTAACACTTGTCAATAGGCATCCTTGATGTTTATGAAAGTGCCACTTTAAAAGTTTAGTAGAGCAACTTAACTGAGGTATCGTAATGAAAACATTAGTGATGATTTCATCTATCCAGGGCTGAATCAAAAGGGAAACAGTCACATACTAGAGGCTCATAAGCCTGAATTGAAGTTCACTTAAACACAGGGATGACTGTGTTGTGTGACAGTCATTAGACACAGTAGTGTATATAAAACAATACATTCTTTTCAAGTGCATCATATATTAAGAGACTGCATGTTTTGAGGTCAAAAATGTGGCTTAGGTACAGGGTAGTTCTGGATGCAAATATTACCTCTGCTATTCATAACCTGCATGGCCTTGGAGTCATTTAACATTTCTGAGCCCCACTTTCTTTGCTAATTTGTAAATATGTAAAACACTTAATAAAAGGCACTTACTGTCATTATCATTTAACTCTAACACAGTTTTTGTATTGGTTGTATTAACATTACTTTTTGTTATTCTCAGCGATTATTTCTCTGGTCACTTTTTCTAAATACAATTCCAAAAGTCATCAGTTCACTTATAGATATACTCTTAGTAGAACTGATATTAGAGAATAAGATCAAGAGATGGACTCCTTTCATTAAAAATACCAGCAGACAATTGCAAACCACACTGAAGTTTTTAGTTACTTGTTTGGAAAGGTATGATTTGCAAGTCAATGGATTGTCATCGATTCACTGACACTAGGGTTAATCTCTAGATTCTCAACTGCTATAGCTTGTATTATCTGTCCTATAGTATTGAACCCTTGTTCATATAGCATCTACCATGTTTTTTTTGTTTTTGTTTTGTTTTCTAGTACTTTGAAGAGAAGACTTGGCCAAGAATCTATATGACTTCATATAAGGTCATTCCATCTCCTGTGATTTTTTTTTCCAATTGTTATGTGCTCTTAGATATGTTTCAGGTTATATTCTTCATTAGTTGCTTGCAAAAATGTAGATTTCTAGTCCCTGTCAATGGGGTTAAAATGAATAGTAATGGCAAACAATTATATATACGGTTCTGACTATTCATTCAGCATTGTTCTAAATACTTTAAACATTAATTTATTAATTTACACAGTGGTGGATATTCCATTCCTATCTTCAATATACTGATAAATGGTATCCCTCTTAGTCCAGGGGAAGAAGGGCCTCTTTCCTGGTCCTTGTGCTTTAGTGGGATCTTCTCTGGCCCTTCTCCAGTTGTGCCCCTCTTGATGGGTCCAATGGGACATGTCCAACTACATGGTCAAGAGATGGCTAAGGGGTAGCTTCTTGTGGAATTCATAGGTCAAAGTGTTTTAAACATTGTACCTTCATTGAAAAGGAAGAACATGGTGGAAGAAAGGAATAAGTGCTACTGGCCAGCTATGCTGATGCCACCATTCTCTGGTATGGTACTCTGAGAATTTTAAATATGAACTTCATCTTTCTAGGATGATAAAAGATATAGCAATGTGCTTGCTTGATTTATGACCTTTAGATAACATATGCTATGTGGGCCTCCATTTGTGCTATTTCCCCAGGCTGTACAAATGTTAGGAGTAGGTCTATAGATTAGAAGATGAAGACACAGAGAAATTAAATGCTTTGTCCAATGTCACATAGCACTGTGATTTGAACACAGGTGCTGTGACTCTACAGTTAGAGTCCTTACACTATACTATTATCATAATTGAGTTTAAAAAATCTACAGATAAGATGTAACAAAACTTCTCACTCTTTATGTATCATCACTCTCAAGCAATGATCCTGCAAGAAGATACAAGATTTCTATGCTGCTAAATGAGGCACAGTATATTAGTGCGGCTATTGTCATACTCCTTTAAAGAGACTCACCATTCTCTGAGGTTGACTCAGTGGCCAGAAGGGTAGAAGAGGCAGGCAGAATCATAGACAGAATCATCTAGAGGGGAAACATTTTTAACCATCAGACAAACCAAGATATTTGGTAGAATTTGGTTGGGGAAAAATTAAGAACTCATTTACAAAAAAGTAGCAAAGAATTTAAAAAGCACTGGTATGGGAGAATAAACTTGGGTTTTGAAGTCAGACCTGCACCTGAATTTTAGCTTTTCTGTTTATTTGCCGAGTGACATTGTCAAGTTATTTAAGCTCACCAGTTATTTCTCTCATTTGTGAAAATGAAGAAGACAGAAATCCCATGTAAAGTTATTAGCATAGTACATGACACATGAAGATACCCCATAAATATACATATGAATAATAACATAAATACTAGCAGCTGTAAAAAGAAAAAAAGATAATAATAATGATAAGAGCTAATGCTCAAATAAAATTTACTATATTCTGCTAAGCACTTCATAAATTTTAGCTCTTTAATCCCCATAAGAAACTAATAAGAGAGATCTAGTATTATTTTTCTCCTTTTAGAAGCAAAAAAGCCAAGGCATCAGGAGGCTAAGTAAATTGTCCAAAGTCACTGGGATGATAAAAAGACAAGGTTCTAAACCAGGAGTCAGCAAATTTTTACTGTAAAGGACCAGATACTAAATACTTTAAGCTTTGTGAGCCAGATGGTCTCTGTCACAGCTACTCAATTCTTGTATTGTGAAAGCAGCCATGAACAATACATAAACAAATGAGCATGGCCACTTTCCAATAAAACTTTATTTATGAACACTAAAATAGGAATTTATGTAGTTTCAACATGTTATGAAATACTTTTTTTTTTTACATTTTTCTCCAATAGTATAGCTTATAGGCCATACCAAAATAGGCAGTATGCTGAATTTAGCCCACAGTCATAATTTACTGTTCTCTGTTCTAGGGAAGAGACATCTTCTCTCTTTGTCTAAGGGAGTTTATTATATTGTCTATCTAGCTCCAGAATCAGCTATGATAATAAAAAGGGCAGAAGAAGGGGCAATAGGAAAGAAAGAAAATAAAAATCTTAATATATTAAGGGTTGTTCTCAGATAGTCAAAGTCTCAATTTAGAGAGAGAGATGCTATTTGTCTTGGATCCTTTCACCGACATGTTGTTTATGTAAAACAAAGGCATAAATTGGATCGGAGATGAATTAACTCTTTTGAGTAAGAGTGCTCTTCTTGAATGGATATGAGATATCTCCTGACCTGCAGAAGTAAACCTTTATACAGAGCAGGAAGGAACCATATGATGGGAGGGAAGTGAGTCATTTTTTGAGAGAGGAGCACTGGGAAAGAGGACCTGGATCCAAGGAAAATGACAATCAGAAAGAACCACCATTTTGAAGGAATACAGTAAGAAACTGGAGAAATTGATGTCTGAGAGCCCATTTAAGGCTATCCCTAGTTTTGTGATGTAGTAAGCTTTCTCAGCCAAGAAAAGCAATACAATTTAGCCTAGCCTTGTGTTGTGGATATCAAGCAAAAGGAAAAGAGGGACAATAGATAGCTTTTAGGCCTGCATAAGCAGTTGGTCAGCAATAAATCACTGACAAGTAGAAAAGTCTATTCAACTCGCTTATTTTTATTGATGTGCTATCTAACATAAACATTTAGCTCATCATCAGAGACATTTATGAAGTCCTTGCTATAGGAACTGAGTGTTATGATGGGTTTATGTAGTATAGAGAGAAAGCTTTTGTCCACAAAGAGCTCACAATTTCAAGAATTTTTCAGAGTAGCACTTCCCTTTCACTAAGGCAGATTGGAATAAATGTTTCAAACCATGTTAGTGAGTCCTATGCTTATCTAATATTAACCTAAACTAGGTTGAGAAGCTTGATTAATTAAAAGACAGATTAAGCCTGTTCTGGCCCATTAAGAGTGGCCGAATCTGCTAGTACCAGCCTGTCACTTCTCTCCACCTGCTTCTTCCTTCTTCCACCACCTGCTGCAGACTGATCATTTTAATCATTGTTCTGAGTACAAAAACAGTCACTTTTTAAGGTGGAAAAAATAAGGATAACAACAACCAAAAGAAATGGGGGGGGGGATAGAAAAGAAAATAAGTAGAGATAAATAAAGCATTTTAAGTTGCTCCATGCACTGAGATTTCTTCAGACCTGCTATGCAGGCCTTATGCTTAGGAATCGTCCTCAGGCCAGGATCTGGACACATTTAGGTGTGCATCTAAAGTACAACCACCTAGGATCATTTTTAATACCTTTTTTATTCTGAGTTTCTTAGAAAAAGGCCCATTCCTTCAATTCAGAAAGAGCACATTGTATTTCATATACTGCCTTAGAAGTCTTTTATAGGGAAAAGTTGGTGCTTCATTGAAAAACTGAATTATCTAGATCACACCTTTTCAGGCTATGTGATTCTGATTCTAAGGAAGCTATATTACAACTCTGTAAATTGAATTTTGCTGATCGCAATGAAAAACTATTCTTGCCTGGAGACAAGCAAATACTATCCAATGGAGGTTCAACTGTCTACTGACTTCTTCACTCAGCAAGAGCTAGTTTTGTTTCATGTACACATTGCTTTCACATCTATAAATGTTCTTTGCATTCACCTTTGAACTGATTGTAACATCTGAACAGTCCCCTCATTAGGGAGTTAAATAAAATCTCTAACACATGTTTATTTTGTGTCTAGGTATAAATCATGGTTTTATATTTTTTGAAAATTGTTCTTTAACCCTTTCTTCTAGTTTGCAGATTAGCAGTTCATGGCTGGCAAGCACCTCTGTCACTGAAGTCACCTACCAATGTGTAGATAAATAGACAATGTGTTTGTATTTTTTATTTCTACAACCTAATTTCATCCTAATACATATAATAAATCTCATGTTAACTCATTTCTTGGGTTAACTCTTGGAGGTGGAGAATAATTGCTGTCTTTCTGGATTAGGGAAATATTTTTAAATAGCCCTAGTCACTGTGTTCTGCATAACAGCAGAAAGGCAGCAATTACAACATTCCGACACCTTTCTTTCTCTATTACCTCCAGCTAATAAGCTTTGCAGAATCAGAATTACGGTTCTTGATTCTTCCCTGATGGCTTAAAATAAATGTTCTCCTTTTATGCTGTTCTGCCCATTTCTCTTAAAATATATGTGTGCGTGTGTGTGTGTGTGTGTGTGTGTGTGTGTGTGTGTGTGTGTGTATAAAATCTTACACCTATTTTGGGCTTTTTCAGACCAATATAATTGACCAAAGAAACAAAGTTTTAAAAAATGAAAATTGTACACTTCTATGAGAACATTAATGCAAAGTGTTCTTTCTGCTTGGCTGGCTAGAATGGAGCCTGGTGTAAATAGAACATAACTCTATTACTCGATGATGGTTGCTCGGTATAATGCACTCTCTCTTGAAATAGATTTAAGAAGCTAATAGAATTAGTGATTATAATTAGGGTTGATGGGATCAGCAGATAAATTTGGCATAATAAACCATCATGTTGGGTTAAACAGACTCTGAAGGCTGCTTCTCTGGTCCTGCATTTTGTCCACCTAGGCCTTGGGTTGGGTATCTCAGTCCAGGGCCTGGCAGCCCTTCTAAAAGCCATTCACAGTGTGTAAATTTCTGTAAGATTATGTGTGTTATATTATTCCATTTTTGTAGGGTATTGAGCCTCTACCTTGATTATTTTTAATCAACTAGTGAGCATTTTGTGACCAGCAATGTGTTAAAAGGGCTGGCAGAGATAGAGAAGTATATGCATGATAGCATCTAGCCTCATAGAGTCAGTTCGAAAGAGAAAACTAATCTACAGCAATGAGAAAACAATTGATTAATCACCTGTTTTTCAGTACAATAGCCATGCGTAGAAGGACGATAATGAAGAATTACCTCAGAAAGAAAGTAAAAATTTGAGCTAGACATTACATGCTGTAAAAGTTGGATATTCCAAGTGGAATACAGGGTGAGCAAAGGCAAGAAGGTGTGAATAGCATGGCACATATGAAATTTAGGAGGAAGTTATATGACATGACAAGCAGTTTATGGAGTAGTAGATAGTAAATTGTGATTGGGGTGAGAAGGAATGGGGATGTCATGTGACTTGGAGAGTTTGGATTTGGTGCAAACCCAGTCAAGGACATTTGGAGATCAGGAGTAGGAAACAGCATGATGGAAGTGGTGACTTACACAAGAAAGACTGAAAGGCAAAGTTCATAAAGGTAGAAAACAAGGTGAATAGTGGCTAGAGCTTGATTGGGGATAGTATTGTTGGAATAAAAAGAATAGAAAACTCTAATACAAATTTTAAAGGAACTAATAATGAGGATTTAATTTAATAGGATAAACATTTATTGAATATATTTATGTATAAGGCACTATGGAAAGCATTGCAGAAAACTTTAAAAGAAACAAGGCTATATTTCATTAGTTTAAAATCTGGAATGGAGGTTACAAGTATATGGCAATGAGTACAGTACAGAGCAAGACAGATTCATATATGTTTCTTGAAAAGGTACTAAAGGTATTCAGAGGAAATAGGCATTTATTTCATCTAGGTAATTAAACAAGGTTTCATAAGGCTCACTAGACTATGAAAAATGATTAAGAAAAGGTAGAAACATTAAGGCCATGGCACACTTGAGAAATGGAGGCAGAATTGGAATTTAGGGTGTAAGTTTGGTTCAAGGAGGAGGATGGAGAATGTAGATAAGTTAAGAAATGTAGACGGTATGACATTCTGGAAGATGTAATCTTAGGGGAAAATGTAGACTTTATCAGGAAGGCAATGGAGAGTCATAAAAGTTTTTTGAGCAAAGAAATTCATTGATCAAATTTATGCATGATAATCATAACCTTGACAATACATCATATATCGATTGTTGGGAACAACTGGTGGAGAGATTAGTGATGTTAGATTGTATGGCAAGAAGGAGGCATCCATTTAACTGAGATTTCTTGTTTGTGTAAGCGAGTGGGTGGTAACAGCCTAAACTGAAATAAGAAATATGGAACTAAAACAGGTTTGGTAAGTATGTTATGAATTTTATTGTGAACATAGAGAGTTTGAGGTGCTCATAGTTCATTCTTATGGAATGTCCAAAAAGAACATAAAACATTTTTTGGAACCTGGAGGAAAACCCAGGCCTATGGTTGTAAACGAGTTTCATCCACAGAGGGATATGAATATTGAATGTCTGGCATTTAATGAGATTATTTCAGAATGAGAACATAAAATATGGGCTAAGGATTAAACCTTAGCCTAGAGAATAAAAACATTTATGGGTAAAAAAAGAGGAGAAACCTTTAAAGCCAGGTGTTGAGGCATTCTAGATGAAGGGTTGGCCACATATACTGGTGAGTTAGAAAGATGACTAAGGAATATCATTGGATTTAGTATTCAGGAAGCCCATGCCCATGGTAACTTTAGTGGAGTGTAGTTTCAAGTAAACTTGTGAGGGTAAAATAAAATTGTACCAGGTGACAAGAAAAAAGGGGGTGGGCAAGCAATATCATTGAAGATAGAATTATTCTTTCAAAGTGTTTAACATAGAAAAGAGAAAAGGGGACCATGGTGCCTTGAAAGGGCAACAGAATTATCAAGAAGAAGTCAGCGATTTTATATGAAGAGAAGAAATCAGTAGGCAGGAAAAGGGATTGAAGATGAAGAAGAGATGTGGGAATAAAGGAGAAAGATATAAGAATACTATCAAAGCAAGCTTGAAGGATTAGCCTGTGTGTTGGGAGTGGAGGGTGGGAGCGGGTGTAGAATAAATACTTACTTTCCCTCTTAGACATTTTTAGACTAAGCTCAAATTAATTTTTTAAAAAAGTTATTAAACTCTTATATAAAGTTATAGAAATTGTGTATAGAGAACCAATAGCTAGTGGCTCAGCTGCATGCTGCCTGTGACCCACAGTTTGAGCCCAATTAATTTAGTTTTATAATTTCTGAATTGACCCCATTGCCTCAGGCTTGGCTTCTCTTCCTCAAATAACAGTCTATTGGACTATATGGTTGGCTTTCAATTTTATTTTAATACTTGGAGATCAGTTCTGAGATCACCTTGAACTACATAGTCTTCATGCCAGCTAACTCCCTTTCTTCCCCTTTGCCCAGAAAGACCTCCATGAACCCTCTCATGGCCTGGTTTGTCTTGGAGGTATAGCAAAGCCTAAGAGTCAAGGCTAAAATAAACTATTTGAAAACTGAAGAGTTAAAGCATAGGCTGATGATCCTTGCACAAAAATCCCTCCAACTTTAAAATATTGGAGCTCCTTTGGGAAAGAGATACAATTAAAAGAAAAAGATTTTGTTTTCAGATCTGTTGAGATTGATGTGATCATGGGACATCTAAGCATAGATGTTCATTTAGCAGTTGAAAATATGACATCAGTGCCCAAATAAGAAGCCTCCAATTTATTCTCTATTATAAGAATTGACCCAATTATTCACCCCAAAAATTAATTCACAAATAGATATGCATACATACCTATATGACTTAAGAGTGGACTTCATCTGTTTTTTCCTGTCTCCCTCCCCACACTCTCTCCCTCCCTCCTCTTAAATATATAATATTCAGGAAGATGGGGTGAATGGAACCAAAGACAATATATATTTAGTATATACTTATGTATGTATGTACCTATATGTATATACATAAATATACATAATACATACATGCATATATATAAGTATGTAGGTAGGTATAAATTATCTTAATTCCACACACATCTTCCTTAGGATCTTAAGTTTACGTATATGTGACCTTTTCAAATTAGTTTACGCTTCCAAAGGGTAGGCATGACATGTTTGCATAACTCTCTCCAAGTAAAAAGTATTAAGTGCTCAGTTAATTATTTCTGATGGTGGTGATGAGTTGCTTCCAAAACAATTTTATGTAGGCTAGTCTTATTGTATTTGGTTTCAATAAAAAATTTCTCAAATAGGCCACAGCTTTCTTCTAAGTGCTGTGGCTAAGTACGTACTGCTTGCATCCACTCTCCATCAGGTAGGTTGAGCAGAGCCTCTTAAAAGGTTGTGGGAGGCTCTTAGCTTACCTTATAAGATCGAACTTTCTATCTCCAAGAGATGTCATTTTAAAATAACCAAAGCCATAAAACATCCTTGGGCTTTTTTATTGCCTTCATTTCCACTTATTGCATAAGTGTAAGTCATTAGGAAGATTCGCTCCACCAAAGGACTGTGAAGAATTGGCTAAAATGGAGCAAAATCCTAGGGTGAACTGAAGGTTTTCTACTTGTATGAGTGTTGAATTAGTACATATAAGATGTCTGTGACAATGAGTAGATTTGATACACTCTTCTTAGTGGGGGTATCCAGGAAATCCTTCTGAAGTGGGAACTGCAGATTTGGCTCCTTGTTACCCTTCTAAGGAGTTGGCTTCTTGTCAGCCAAATGTAATAATACAAACAAAATATGTATCTTGATATGCTTATTCACCCATGCAACTGAAGTTCTTCCTGTGATATTAACTGGTCTGAGCCACTGAGTCTCAAACATTTATCCCCCTCTAGGTAAATATTCTCTGTGGACCAAGTATCTCCTGCAACACTGGTTAAGAGCTTGGCTTCTGCAATTAAGTGGCTTTTATAGTACCTGTTTTCAACTCTATTTGGCCTGTACTAGATGTGTGAACTTGAGAAGGTTGTTTGGCTTCTGAGACTCTATTTCTTCTGTAAAATTGTATGTGGCATTTCTTCTGTTTCCCTCTTGACATCCACTGAATACCCTTCTGCAATCTTTTAGCAATACTGGAAGGCACACAACGATGGATAGAATGAAAATTTAATTTATTGTCCAAAATGGGACATATAGGAGTAAAAAGGAGGCAACTGTTCATGTCAGAAAAAGGATATAAACTGGTACGATTCCACGCAAACCAGAAGTATGGCCATCCATTAAATGGGCTATGTCAGTGGGCTCATTTGCCATCTGACATTGCCTTTCAATTGCCTGCCAAGAGTATAGAAGAGAAGAGAACATTGCCAGGGTATTCACAGCCCTGATTTTTTCTTGTGGTTGCCAAGGGTTGGCTAGGTCCATTAACCAAAGGTCACAAGAGTTATCAGATTGATTTCCCCATGCACCTCTTTCCAGATTCCAATAACTGCTTCCTCCCCTCGCTTTTAGAGGTGTAACTGCATCTTCTGTGAATAACCTCAGGGTACTACACTATCACTTGTAGTTTTCCTATACCACACCTACAACTTTGTAAACACTTCCTTTATTGAACTTCTCCTCAGAGTATCTTCAAGTGTGCTATTTGTTTATCATAGGACCCTGAATGATACAAATCCACACAGTAATTGTGCCTACCTCCTAATTTCTGATCGAGTTAAACCACAAAACATGCATAATAGCAAGTAATCATGAAAAAATAGCAATTATAAGTTATAAATTGCACTTTGCAAAGCATTTTTACATAAACCACATCATTTAGCTCTCAGAACATGAGTGACAAGAGGGTAGCATTGTGTTCACACTTACTAGTTAAGGAATTTGAAGCTAATTGAGTTAAATGACTTATCCAAGGTTATGGTTCCAAATAATAGATTTGAGATTTGAACCCAGTTCTCTGTATCCCACCCTGTGTTCTTCCTACTGCACTACGTTGTACTAATGTTTTATCCAAGAAAGACTCATTTGCTAGTTCTTCAAACTTCTCAGATATAATTGTGAAATAGCATCATCAAGCATCAAGCATATGGATTTGATGTTCATTTGTAACATTAAAAAAAATGATTAATTTGTGGGCGCAGAAGAAAGGCAAGATGTACAGCAAAGGAGAAGAGAAATGATTACACAGTAAACTCCAAACGGCCCCTGCCCTTACTAGCCTTTTCCCATACATTTAAAGTCATGGTTATATTTATGCTGTGATTCTGAGTGATCAACTCACACATTCACAAAATGCCTGTTGAGCATTTCTGAAAATCCTCCAAGGTTGCTTCACAAACCACCCATTAGCCAGAGTCACTAAAACCCTCCTTTGCTCCCCTTCCTTGACTTCGCTGTCTTTAAAAAGGCTTTAGAAAGCCTTATCACTGCCCCTGCTGACGGTGCTGTGATCAAAACCTGTGCCTAGGCCACTATGCTCAGCGGTTCCAGTATTTTCAGCTTTTGCAGAGCAGACAGAATGGGCTCCTCCTTTCTCTGAACCACATGCCTGGACACTTGAACCTAGAAGCAATCTTTATGCCACAATTTCACAAACTCTTGAGAATCCCTTCATCAATTTGTGATCCCCATCTCTTGAGCCACAAGGATACGGTGTCCAAGAGGCTGGATAAAAAGTGGACTTCATTCTTTGCTTTCAGCCTCTCTTGCTCCCAGCAGCCCTTACTCTTTTACAAAGTATAACATGGAAATCCCCATAAGTAACAACTGATGGGTTCAGACCCTGGGCAAGTAGACCACGCTAGCAGCCCCTCTACCCCAGTTTACAGACTCCAAATGCCCTGCTGCAGAGGATGTTATTTCAGGTTAATTGTTTCAGAGTAGGTGAAAAACATCAACTCTTGAAATAGCAAATCTCCCCAAACAGGCCTAGTTAACAGAAAAATGTACCATTTACTATAGTGAAGAGTCTCACTTTTATAAAGATCAACTTGATCATCTTTCCCCAAAGACCAAGTGGCATTTATGGATTAAGGGGACAAAGTAGGAATTAGAAACTCTATATTCTCACCACACTCTTGCTATTTATTGGCTTGATGTTTAGCTTTGGGCAAGTTACTTAACCTTGCTATGTCTTTGGTTCCTCATCTGGAAACAAAAAAAGAACTAAAAATTCTCTTTTCACGGGGGAGTTTTATGGATTAACTAATTAATGGTTGAGAAGTTCTATATAAATGCTAAGTAGTTTACTATTCTTGCAGCAGGAGACTACTAGTGTGCATTCAGTAGAGCTGCACTTGTCCATTTATTAGCCCTCCATGGGTACCACTACCAGCTGCCAACCTCACTTGGGTCATAGCCTGGCTCTCAGACTACCAGGTCTGTGCTTTACTGCTACAGGTCGCCTCAGGAGCAATGTCATGAAACTCAAACCTCATGCCAACCCTTCCCAACAAATCCACTGTTAGAAAGCAAAGTGACCTAGTCATCTGACAAAGATCACCACTAGAGAGCAGCCTACTAGGAAACCTTTTGTGTTTGTATCCATTTCTAGACATCTCCACTCTTTCAGATAATGTCAAGGATATAGACAGGGCTTCTATCAGTTCCCAAATATATGATTGGTGTATATATGGTGCGTGCACACATACACACACACACACACACACACACACACACACACACACACACACACAGACTTCCCATACTTAACAATACTTATATATCCAAGTTGGCACCTTATGATTCACAGAAACAGTTATATGTACTAATTAGGGAAACCATAGAGTAGTTAACCCAAAGGACCTATTCCTAACACCATTAATATTTAGGTTGAAAATGTATTACTTGATTCTTTTAGTAAATTTATGTTTTGTTTAGACTACTATTAAATTGGCTTGCTTTTCTTGAGCACATATCAGTTGTCAGGTGGCCAGCCTTTCTATTTTCAAGTCTTTGATTAGTCTATTCCTTTTGTTCAGACACTTTCCTACTGCCTTCTCCTCTTCTCCATCTTATTCTTTTTGGAAATCTAGCTTAAATATTTCATCTAGAATTCCATCCCTGACTCTCATAGACTTCAGTATTTCCTACCTCAGTGTTGCTTTAACACTGGAGTACTGTTCATTTAGTCTTTATATTGCCCTTATATTGCTGTTTGCCTTTTAAAAATGTCTCCCAAATGTTAACAAGGGTCTCCTGGCAGTTTCAAAGCTAAACAGCATCAATTTTAAACTCCATTTAACACTTAGTGGAAATTCCAAGCCGTCTTTAGGATTTCCTCAAAGTCCTTTAGGGGCTACATTTCATATGGTCACCTCTGACTATGGGTTTAACCCCTTTTTGAAATATCTCAGATTATAGATCATCTTATTGCCCAGAGTATTATCTTTGTTCTGTTTTTGGTACACCTAAATATAAACTTCAGCCCCTTCTCTGTTTCCACAGCCTCCTTTCCTCAATGAAGGCATTTATAATGTGATAGCCATTACTGATGAATAGAGGATAATGAAAAAGGGATACACTTCATAGCAACACAAACAGCTTCAGATTGAATGTGGGAGATCCTTGTTCCTCAGTCATTTCACCTTTAGAGACTTTTTATCAACTAGGTCACACCCTCTAACTGGGACCTTTTTTTCCCCTGGCACTCTTCTATTTCTTTTTATTCCAGCTATTAAGATGCCATTATTCCATACCAGTATATGTCCCCCCATTTTCTAATTACATTATTAGTTTTTCTAGGCCAGACCTTCAGAAATATATAGATGTATGTATTTTGCCACCCCTAGGGCTCAGTACAACAGAAGGTCTATTAAGACTGACTGATGATAGTGATGTCTGCTGTATGCAAAGCCCTGTGCTTGGTACAGTAGGGAATATAGAAGTGAATCTAATGTGGATTCTGTCTTCAAGAAGCTCATGGTCTTTCTCAAGGAAAGAATTGAAGGGTGCCTTGAATAGGTAACCTATTTTTGCACATTGATAATTTTTTGCACATTGATATTTACACATTGATAATTAGAAGTAAATTATGTTTGGTAATAGATGTCTTCACAGTATAGGATTTATATAAAAATCTGTTAGCTAAAAGTTAAGCAATTGATTTTTTCTATAAAGTTTACCATTTACCATAATTTTTAAACTTTATATTGTATATCGATATTTTAAAAAAATATTTTAAATAGACATACAATTAAAAATAAGATTACAAATTTCTACTAAGTATCACTCTGCTTAAGAAATAAAACATTAATGATATTTGAGGATGTCCAGGTGCCTCTCTATTATCATATTCTTCATCCTTCCTATCAGAAATAACTAAATTATGACACTTTAATTTTCTATTTGTGCTTTTGAAGATCACACTATGATAAAAACATGTACTACAGGCCTTTCTGGTGGCAGATTTGATTTGAGGTTACAAATTCTCAGAGTCTTTTTATTGAACCCTCATTATTCATGCCAAATGGATTTCTAATTGTCTTCTTTTGCCAGTGGGCAGGTTTTTTACTAGTTCGCTCTTTTATTGATGGTAGAACCCTTCATGAGTTCTGGTTTTCTAATGGTTTATCCATTCCAACTCCCCAACACGTGTGGGTTGGAAGCCTGCCTTATATGCTGGGACTGATGGAGGCATTAAAACATAAATCCCATAGTTACTCACCCTCTCCATCATCAGCTCCCTTTTTCTCCCACAGGAAGGCAGAAGCTTCATCTTTCATTTACATTTCTGACTTCAGCTCCTTCTTCATTTCCAGCCTCTTGGAATTTTTTTTTCTGTTTTATGAGCTTAGCTCTAGATTCAAAAGGATGCTTGTATTTTTACTCAAGGTTTTAAAGTCTTTCATATTGTCAAAAATGTAACTGTCCCTGTAAATTTTTTCAGTTTAATAGTCTACTTTATAATTCCCAAGAGGAACAAGTTTGTTTGCCACCCTGCCACTGTCATTCACCTAGTTGCTGCCGCTAGCCTTCTAAATATTTTTCAGCTGCATCAAATACATTCCCATTTTGCTATTCTCTATACCTAAAATATTATTTCCCATAAACTGGCTTTTAATGATATTTTATTGTCTCAGTTCAAATGTTCTCTCAACCCAGAGACCTTGCTTACCACTCTATCCAAATTAGTCTATCACTAAGGTATCCCCATAATTTTATTTTATTATCTTTATATTTTGTTGTTTGAAATTATTTTTCCAATTTTTCTATTTATTCATTAAATGTCATTTCCACCGTCTATAATGTAAGGTTTGGAGCAGTCACTGTCTGATTCACTATGTATCATAATGCATAGGTACCTCTTTCATCCACTTGAACTAACTGCAATGGTTCTCAACCTTGACTGCACATTAGAAATACCTGGGGATTTTGAAAATCCTTGTACCCAGACTGAACTTCAGATCAACTAAATCAGAATCAGAATTGGTGGGGCTTGAGCATCAATATTTTTTATAGTTCCCCAGATGATTTCAAAGGACAGCCAAAGTGAAGAGTCACTGATCTGCCACATTCTTACCAAATTATTTTATACCCTGAACTTGAATGTTCTTGCTCTTTAGGCTCCAGGAGAGAAGGCATTGTGCCTAGTTTCCTGCATCATTATATTACCAGCATTTAGTTCAGAGCCTGAGAACTGGTGGGCACTAAACAATTACTGACTAAGAGAAAATCTAACATGGACTCAAAAAGCGGTACATAGAATTTGGGGAGTACCGATCAATAAGAAAACGTTTCCTATCATTATAGATATATGTTTTCCTCACATATGAGGGTAGTTTTCCTACACATACCTCTAGAACATCACTGCCCTGTTTCCTGTACTCACCTTTATCTGAGAAGACAAGTGGCCTCTCTGATACATTTGAGATGAATAAAGGGCCATAATTGGCTCAGTCCTGACTTTCTTCTTCTTAGTAGTGAGAGCTTGGAAAACACAAAAATTCACATCTTTTTCTCTTCTGCATCTTCCTTGTGGGGAAGCCTTCTTGTCCAGGGATGCCTAAGACAGGAAATCTGCCTAATTCACACTTAAGAGTATCCTTCCAATTGAACTCCATCTTTAGTAACCATAATGTTTTAATCTTTGTTTGCTATTTCTTTGTTGTTCTCAAAAACCTCAGTACTTCAATGTGAAAAGAGAGTTCTCTCTATTAAAGGCCCTCTCAGAATTCCAAATTCAGTTAAGTCCTCACTCACCATGTGAATTTATGTGAAATGACATACGATGAAACCAATTTTACCATAGGCTAATTTTCCATAGGCTAAATAATGAGCATTATTTAAACTGGATATGTATTTCTTGATTCTTTCAGTAGATTTATATTTTGAAAAGTTCTTATGGCATCTCACCAATGTTATAACAAAATGACATTGAATGAAATGACATTATTTGAGGACCTCTCATACTTATAATTGAACTGATTCTGCCATCTAAGACATATCATCTCTGGTGTTCATGATATGTTCTGCATATAAAAGGCCTACTTCCACCTGACAATCTCTTGACTATTTAACGACAGCTGCCAGCCCCACATCCTGGATATTTTTTAAAATTATTTTACAAAACTCTGTTATTACAGAGTCTTCATTAATATGTTTTGAAATATCTCTCACAATCTGATCTCCTTATGAGGCATTTCACTTTATGTCTGTTCTTCTTAAACTATGCTGCCCAGCAATGAATTCCATGACTTCCTTCAATATATGAAATGAGAAAAAATATTTATTTATTCTTGAGTAAGTCTGCTTTAAAAAAAAAGCCATAATGAAAAAGTTGTAAAAGCTAAGTATGTGCATTTCCATCTTTTGTGTGTGTTTATATGTTTATTTTCCTAAATAAGATGGAAAAGATCAAGCTATTGTCCCATATATAGCTGATAATTCAAAAAGTGTTTTTTTTTCATTTTATATTGAAGGCATTTATAAATCATTCAATAGGACATAAAAAGAAAAATGAAAAATATTATCAGACCAACATTTACTAGAAACAAATTGAAATAAAAAATATAAAAATATGTTTGTAGGCTCTAGAAGGTCAGACAGACAGACAGCAGAGATAGATATACTTAGCTATATTACTTCTATACATGCATATCCTTCTATAAAAATTAAATTTACTAGATTAGACATATAAGCAGGTCCCACTGTATGAGATTAATGAATAGAAGCAGCAAAATAAAGTAACTCAATAATTCTGAGCTTCAAAAGAAGAGAAAAAAACTAAAATTGGGCAAATGCTTCTAATATGCAACAAAAGGTCACTTTAGAGGAGTGAGTCTGACTATTTATTTCATGGCCACTTATCAACTGTGAGCCCATAGTTTTGACAGCAGTTCCTTATTAGGATGAGAAAGATAAGCAGAGATAAAAATAAGGAGCTGATATTATATTATTATTTTATGATTCATGGGGAAGGGCTCAAGCAGGAAATACAGCAGAATTTTCATTAAAGGTTGATGCTAACTATTACTTTCTATTCATGAGTGTCCCTCTCAAAACCTGAAGGTAGTTGAGATTTAGGGAACAAAATTATCTTGCTGAAATATACAGCAATTTCGCAACATTGGAATTCAACATAGCCCAACAGAGTGATGAATTGTAGGCCAAGAGAGAAGTATTGCTGAGTCCAGCCATGAAATTCACACAGGAAAGGAATTCACATCTGTTCTTAAATGACAATAAACTAGAAAGATAGAAGATTGATTCAGGAGCCTCTGCAAATGTTACAGCTGTTAAAGTACATAAGGACTTAAAGGCATTCCCTTCCATAAGTGTAGACATCAGGCTAGTAATCTATTCAGCAGAAAAACAAGCTAACAAGCAGATTATGCTACCTGAATTTTGCTATCTAAACATAAAGAGAAGGGGCTGAGAATGTGGTGGTGGCCCACTTTGAAAGATCCTGAATCTTTTAGTGCCATGTGCCAGGACTTAGGCAAGGCACTTGACATCCCTCACCTTACTTGTGCCTCAAAACTGTGAGCAATAATAGTTCTTCCTAATGAACTATTAGGAAGAAAAGAGAAGACTCATGTCATAGTCAGAAAAGAGAAGACACATGTCATAGTAAACATTAATGACTCTGCAAATATATTATCTAACACTCAGGCTGAAGTCCCTAAATTGAAATCATTAAAAACAAGTCAACTACACAATAAAATAATAAGCAGTTATTAATTAAAATAAAAAACAAAAATTCCTGTCACATGATCATTATACATTATCAAGATAAAAATAACAGTTCCAAATATCAGTATGTAAAACATGATATTATTTTTATGAAAATGTATTTTGTTTAAGTGTACTATTTTTATACCTAAAAATAATTAGGCAGAATATACAAGAAAATGTTGGCAGTGATTATATCTGAGTGATAGGTATCTGGATACTTTTAATTTTCTTCCATACACTTTTCTGAATTGTTTGGGTTTTTTCAATCTTTAGGATGTGTTTATGTTTTTTAAGACAAAAAAAATGAATGAAAGTGGATCATGAAAGGATTAGATAAAGTCAGAGAAAGTGACTGAGCTGGGACTCAAAACCCAGGCATGTTGGTTTGAAGCCCTGTACATTCTATTATATACAGGTGCTTCCAATCAAATCACATTACAATAAGGAGAAAAAAAAGAGTGGATAAAGAAATTATAGAAATAAGGAAAGAAGTCTAGCAGCAGAAACCAAAAATTAATCCTTCAGTCATTTGTATGTTTCTCTTTCGTTGTTGTTCCTAGCCCAAAATAAAGGTATTGTCCAGACTATTTGGTATAACAGGTTCCTTTGACAACTGTTACTTATGTATTGTCTAAATTATTACAAAAATATGTCTCTGTGGTATAATACAATGGGATGATGTAAACACAGGTGTGTGTGAGTGTGCATATGTGTATTTTCATGTATGTACGTATAGTTAGAAAGTCATCAGAAAACGGGTATCACAGTATAGGTCCTGAAATAAATATCTTTTGTTCAGATCTCCAAAAGGTAACTTTAAATAAAATTTTATGCACATATTTTCTTTCCTTTGTAATTAGAGGAAACAAGTTATGTATCTTTCTCAAAGATGAATTCTTGAACCATTTTCAATAGACTTACTTTGGAATCCTGGATGTTACACCAAACTTCCTAAATGTGTGTGTGTGTGTATATGTGTGTGTGTGTGTGTGTGTGTGTGTGTGTGTGTGTACATATCTTCCCTAAAGTTATTAGTATACAGACAAAATAAACTAGGAGATCAACAGAGCAAAATACATATGTATCGGTTTTGAAGACAGGCATAGCTTAAAAATTTATTAAAATGTATTATATATTTCTAGTGTGGTTTTTAAAAGTGGAGTTAAATGTATTTGAATTCACACAGTTGTGTTAAAATGGTAACAAAACACTCCCATTTTCCTTCCTACATATACACATGAAGATAAAAACATTCATTCTATAGTGTCTTTAAGTCTATTTTGTTTCCAATCATCCTCAGATACTCCTATATTGTACTTGCTAAATTGTTTGATGTCAGAGCCCATGGAAATAGTCAGTGAGCTCCATTTCCCATCTTAAAAATGTGTGTGGCTTCAACAATTTCAAAATGTTGCCAATTAAAGAGAAGCCAATTAATGTCTTTTGGCGGGGTCATAAAATTTTTAACTTTATTATAACAAAAAATGTATCTTCCTTTTAGCATAGTGTATTATACAGCCTAATAGAATTCTATGCAGAAAGTAGCTTGTGGGGTATCAATAACTCTCTGATGAATAAAAACAAATAAGTTTAATCTACATATAGCAAATATAGAGTCTAAAGATAACTTTGTTTTCCAAGTTCTTACCTACCACCATTTCAAAGATGGGCGATATTATTATTTTTTTAATCAGATAAATAACATAGCGACAATTAAACATCTCCAAGCCAGGGTGTCCAAAACGAGATGTATGAAATAGGAAGAATATATTAGAAAACATAGATTCATCTTTGTTATACAATTTTAATTTTTATAATATTTTATAGTTTATGATGTATTCATTTACATGTGTTAAATGTATGTTATATATTAAGAATAAATATCAATAGTTTGGGGGAGCAAGTACAAGGGTGTTTGAGTTTGTAAACCATTGCTCTAAGGAAATAAGATGTGCACAGAAGAGGAGAAGAGATAGTGTAGCCACTCTGGTCTAATAGGCTTTAAAGAGGAAGAAAAATTATTTGAGAAATAAAACAAATCAATCAGTGGGAAGAAAATAACTCAATGAAGGAAATAGCAGATTGCAATGCTAATAAAATTTGTTTAAATTCACGCAGGGGAATCATTAAGCTAACTGGCCTATTTTTCTATTTGGAGCAGTTGAAAATCCCTTACCTAATGGAAATGGAATTGTAAGAAAAAGGATATGGAATTTTTAAAAAGTAAGTTATAATATATTCACTCAGTTACTTGCCTTGCTGTATTGCCTGAGAAATCAGTGTAGACATTACCACAAAGTTTAAAACTCCAGACAGGACCTTGTAGACATTAATATCACCTCACAAATTGTGGCTGAACTTAATTGTGTCCCTCCCTCCCATTTGCCTCTAAAAGAGTAACTATTTCTCTAAAAGGCAAAGCTCATATTGTTGAGAAAAGTAGAGGAAGCAGAAAGGGAAGAGCAGCATTTTACAAGAATGACCAGAGATAGTAGTGTCATTCTGGTCATATTAAGGGCCGTGATATGAAAGGAAGAGGACCAGGGACATCATGAAGAAGGCCTTGGGCATCAGGGAAACTAAACATAGGCTTTCTCCCCACCCCTAGTCACACCATCCAGAAAGCAGCAAAATCAAAAGAAGCAGAAAGTTTCCTTGTAAAATGTAAAGTTCTCCAGATGGAGTCTGCTAAGGTGGGCCAGCTAAGTCTAGGACCTTGTAAGACAGAAGGGCTAATTGATTTATTAGAAATATAGATGCAAAATATTAATATCAGAAATCCAAGCAAATGGCTTTTGGAAGATCCCCAATATAGCAGGGATGCCCTAAACCCACTGGCCTAGGTGAAGCTGAAAAGTCAAATTCTATACTCACATGCTGACAAGTATTTTCTCTTTACATCAATGTCTTCAGCTTTAACAGCTGAAACCAAGTCTTTTTAAAAATATAATAAAAGCTGGAGCTATAAAGACTGTGGAAACTTATTTAACAGCATGAGCTAAAGATAACCAGAAATTTGCCACAGGGAACTATTTAATGCTTTTGATGGAGCTGCAGCAGATAGGGCCTAAGGTAATTGATGTACAGAAAGAACAAGCTAATATATACTAGTTCTAGAATTTCTATGATTTAAGGGGGATGGGAGTGTTAAGTTGATGGATAAGTCCCACAATGCTTTTCTTTCATAAGGTCTGCTAAACCAAGTTGGCAATCATATTTCAAATCCATTCATAAGGTCCCTATAGATGAATAAAAAACAATTGTCATGTGTCTGGAATCTCCCCCCAAAATTAGAACAAAGATTTTGTATACATGCTCAGCATTAAGAAATGTGTTAAACTATTACTTCTGGTGAATCCATTTAGAATTTCTTATGCCGAGAAATGTAGACTGTTCTAGCTTACAGCTTTACAATAGCCTTTAGTAAATTCTACCTAATAGATACAGAATAGCAACAGGAAGGAAGAACCTCAGACAGGTAAATAGAGAGACAAAAATGAGAGTTACTATTCTTTATTTTGTGTTCTGTTTTTTGAATTCTGTGTGTGTGTGTGTGTGTGTGTGTGTGTGTGTGTGTGTGTGTTAGGTTTTTTTTTAATGAGGTAGTTAATTAAGAGAATTTTGAACATGCTAAGACTCTGCAATTGAGAGCATAAATTCACTAAACCAAAAATATCCTGAGTCAGATCTGCATTGGTTTACTATTTCTATAACAAACCACCTCAAAACTCAGTGGCTTAAAACAGTAATATTTTATTTCTGTTGATTATAGAAATCAGAAAGGATGTAATGCTGATCTGGACCAATCTCAATGGATGACTGGGCTTTCTTGTATCCACAGTCATGTGGCAAGTCAGCTGAAGGCTGGGGATTTTGGAATGGTGAGGACGATTGACCTTAACTTAATTTTTTTTTTTCATTTTGTAACAGGCTGTCTCAAGCTGGGTCTCATGGTAGTAGTAAGGTTCACAGAGAAAACTGAAGTGGAAGGCTCAATGTCCCTTGAAACCTGGACTGGCATCTAGACCACCATGACTTCTGCCACATTCTATGAATCAACATACGTCAGTGGTCATACTCAATCTGGGCTTGAATCATAGTCCAGATTCAAGAGGTGGGGATAAATGTCTCTATGGGTATAGCTTCAAATTCTTCCACAAGAGATGTAACCATAGGAAGAGGTAAAAAATGAGGTCTGTTTTAGAATCAGTCTGCAAAAACACAAGGAAAATATGTAAATCCAATCTCTATTAACATTTTACAACAAGAAGGATGAGACAATGATACTCTTGTCTTGAGCATGTCTAAGTATGTTGGGAAACTATGATTAAAGGCAGATATCCCGGGTCTAAATTGCTTGGATTTAAATCCTGGCTCTAAAATTTAATATCTCTATAATTTTTTTTTAAAAAGTCTCATTTTCCAATACCTACGTAGTCTCATTTATAAAATGGGAATGATGGCAGTAACTTTAAGAGTTTTGGTGGGAATGTTAAATAGTGTATATAACCTGGCATACAGTCATTAAATAAATGTATGATATGGTTACTGTTATCAGTAGGAAAATATTAACAAAGATGCAAATTCCAAGAATGGAGAAGTGCAGCGGATTTCTAGCTGGACTTGCAAATGATCAAGCTAAGCATCTATTGTTTCTGAAGCAAAATATAATGCCACGCACATAGCGACTATGTAGACTAGGTAGACTAAGTAGACTAAGTAGACTAGGTTTTAGCTATCTCCAAATTATTTCATTGAAATCTTGCTGAATTCTTCTAACAAGTAAATCAGAAAGGTATATAAATGCTCTGTACTTACTTCACTTTTTGAAAAAAGATGTAATTCTAAATTTATTTTAGTGCATTTTAAAAAAAGCTTTTATCAAAGTAATCTATAATTACAGCCGCACTTTCCAGATAGGACCAGAGGGAAAAAATTCTAAGTCAGGTCTTTCATGGAATTAGAGAGAAATATTCCCATACCTTCTTCCCCCAGACCTCTCTTCCAATATTTTTACACAGTACCCTGTAAAGCCATAAAGGAGCCAGATCAAAAGTTCTGCAATCTCAAGTTCATGCATTATAAAAAGAACATATTCTACCCATGGGTAGAAAAGGCAAACCCAGCCTCCTAAATGCAGATCACAGCCAGGGAGTGTGTATCAAGCACCTATCATTTGAAAAGAAGGATGGTAGTGCTTCTGTGAGATGCAAATAAAGGATGCCAAGTAACCAGAAAAACCAATTATGCTTCCAAGCAGCCAAAACATAAGCATATGCCTGTGTGCCCAGAGCTTAAAAGAAATCAGTGTTGAAAAGAAAATCAGGATTTAGATCTAAAGGAAATTATCTTTTTTGTATATCCTGCCTTCAGTTTTGATTTTTTTTAAATCTCAATAGAATTTGTATGAACTATCTCAATTCATTCTCCTTGCACAAATATAGAACTTTTACCAGCATGCTGACATTCTAGTGGAAAAAGTGGAACTTGATCTATGCCTTTTGGACCACTCTCACAAACTTTACTTTTGAACTTCAGGGTGAAAGAAGCTAATATCTATCTATTGAGCCCCTGATATGCAGCAAGAAACTGCTAAATGTTTTATATATGGTCTGTCACTTAATTTTCTCATCACTACCTTACGAGGTATTAACCCCACTTTACAAATGAGAATACAAAGCTCAAGAGGTCATATAACTTGATCTAGGCCACAAAGCAAGCATTCTACTGAAACCAAACCAGACGGAGTTCTTGCCAATTAATAAAGAAAGATAGACATCATGTATGTAGGTCACTTCTCCCATCTCTACTCCCTTTTATCACCCTTTTGGATACTTCCTGAAAACGAGTATATTTCACCTCTACTGCATCCATCTGCATTCACAAATGCTTCTGACAGAAAGATACAGCAAAGTTCTCAGGTCAGTTACCACTAAAACACCACACACACACACACAGACACACACACACACACACACACACACACACACACACACACACATGCACACACACACACGATGAAATTCAGAAGTCAGAAGAAAAAGATAGGTAAAGTCTGTGCATAACAGAGATTTGAATATAAATGTAACTTGACTTGCACCTTCTGTGCTCATCACCCTGTGTTTTCCAGAGGCCTATTTTCAATTACTGGTTTACTGCCCTGTACTGGCCTATTTTCAATTACTGGTTTACTGCCCTGTACTGGCAGTGCCTTTAAAAGGGAAGTATGATAGACCAAAATGAGTCCTGTTAATCCTTTAATCTCAGGAATAGACAGTGTACCGATTGGCAACATATAAACTTGAATACCTAGTGTACTCAAATGAGAATTAGTCCATAGATTTTACTTTTCTTTAAGACACCGATATCTTGAAAATTAAGATCAACGTATTTCTGTCCTTTAAGGAAATTCAGGTGGTTTGATTCTGATTGCCAAATCTGTACCTCTAGAAGTGGAGCCTCAGTAGAGAGACAAAATTTTGTAAAACGTTTAGCCCTTTAAAACTAGTAGATTATGAGATTGGCAAGTATTAGGTGGATGCAATGCAGCTTTGAGTTCACTGTTAGATTCAGATGTGTTATTTCTCAAAGAAGTTCTGAAAAAACTATGCTTCATTTGCAGGATGTAAGCACTAGATATGATATTAAATATTTAATATGATTTATCTCATTTAACTCAATTCTATGTTTTACGCATGTGTACACAGGGAGTTGTTCATAAGTGTGGTTTGGAAAAGTGTGTGTGCATGTATTTTCCTGTTTGATATCAATAATTGAGCTGAGAGCAAAGCAGGGTAGACTTGTGATGGTTGGGAAGAGCACTATGACACAAATATGGTTTGACTCAACACAGACACTTGAGAAGACAGATATCTTGTAGCTTTGCCTCTTGGTGACTCTTTCTATACATGGAAAAAGATAAGAAGTCATAGAATGCAGAAGTAGAGTTTATTGATGAAGGTAGAATTCAAGAGTCACCAAGGTTGAGGCTGAAGTCAAATATAATATGTATGGTTCAGGATTTTGATTTCTCATTTCTCTAAACAGGGAATAAAGGATAACCACATTCATTGGTCTAAAATCTAATTGAAATTTTTTATTGAAGTAAAGATTGGAAATTGGAGCAAATGTTTTTAGATCCATGAAAGGAATCTGTTTATGGAGGGAACCTCAGTTCCTTGTGGGACAAAGTCCTAGGCCAGGATTGGTCTCCAATTATTTGATTCTCTGATCACTCAGTCAACTTTCTCTCCTCCTACCCAGAAGATAGTTATTTGTGGTAGAGTTGGTTTGGCTCCAGCCTGTTTTGGGAGGAAATTCAGATTCACTGTCAAGGTGTACCCAGAAAGACATTTCACCAAGCAAACAAAAGTGTAGCTCAAATACCACTGACTCTTTCAGACCCTCTCAGTGATAGAAAAATTCTCATATGCTAAATGTTAGGTTCTTCTCAGTCAGTCAACATTTGAGTCACATTGGCCAAGATCTGTCACAGTTCAATAATTCCCTTGTTAATCAGTAAAGAAGTATCTATATTTAATGACTGGTCTCTTCAGCTGGTATTATTTCAAGAGGATTTCATTTTCATATTGCATAAGCTGCACACAGTAGCTATCTGAGACCTTTATTTTCAGCCCTGTTCAGTGTTAGGGGGCATATCAAATTGACAGGCTCAGATTGCAAACGAAAGAGTTGCAAATTTCCCTGCAGTTTATGGCCTTCAGAGCTGCTGTGGAGAGAAGAATACACATGCAAGTTAGTTGGGCTACAAGTTGAATGAATATTGTTATTTTGAAAGAGGGAATTCTTAGGGCTCATGAAATTACCAAAGAATCCTTAGCTTCATATCTATCCTTTGTTTTACAAAAGTATCTTATTAAAGATAATTTGTTGCCCCAAACATTCTTATATTTTTTTCTATTTCTCTAAATCCTGGCAATCCTTAAGACATAGATGTTATTTCACATCCTTTGTGAGGATTTGCCTGAGCACTCAAACCCACAGCAATTACATCTTTTTCCAAATTTTTCTGGCTCCAGGAGGGAAAAAATATATATAATAATGATTAAATCATGGTGTAGGCCTGAGTTCCAGCTGTGATTCATACTAGCCATATGGTGTTGGGAGGGTTACTTCTCACCTCTGATTCCTGATTTCCTCACCTATCATTCTAGTCTAGTAGTGCTTTACCTCATCGAATGGTTATGAGGATTAAATTAAAAGTGTTATGGGTGAAGGCCTGACCCATAAATTCTCAAGAAATTTATCATGTTTAACAATGTTATTTACTATATATTTTATATGTCCTTTACCTTAAGAAGATTCTAGTTTCATCAAAATCATATGCTTTATTTACTTGTATTTATACCCTCTACTACCTATCTTAGTGCTTTGCAAATCTCAGTGTAGACTGATGGCTTCATGTTTTAATCGATGTAAATGGCTTAGCAGAAAGAACGGAGCCATATCCTAGACACAGATTCATTCTGTAAACATATACATTCTTGTTATGGTTGTTATATGTGGTCATGGTGTGGTACATACAGTGAAGAGAAAATAATCTCATCATTTTAAGTGGCTCTTGCCACATCCATGGCATAAGGGGGAAGTTTGATAAAGTGAAAAATACAAATGGCATAGATTAAAGAGTCTAGCATGCTTTTAAGAAACAGTTTTACATGCAGATTTTTCTAGTGTATTCAAGTCAATGAAAGTTGGAGAAATAATCACTCCCAGAATGCTCAGAAGGTGAACCTGGGGATCTCTTGGAATCTGAGGGGGTGTGGAGACCAGCAGGTTTCCTCAAATTTGAGTGACTAGTGTCAGAGCCTAGAGGAGAGATGGTTCTATTAGTGTGCAATGATGAGAGTGTGTGGCAAGTGGTACTAATGGTAGTAATTACTCTGGTGATTACAAGGTCAGCAAGTTTCAAGGAGTAAGATGTCAGACCCTATGACCAGTGGCTAAGGGAAAATCCTTCTGTTATAACTGGGATTGTGACTAGCAAAATTATAGTCATGTGTTTGTTTGTCAAAGCATACAAGATTGTACAGAGCCTGATTACTTAACTGATGCTAAAGTAAGGCCAGCCTCATACTTGGTCATCACCAGTCAGTCTTGTATTTGAACTTTTTGTGATTTTTCTATCTCACTTAGTACACTCACATTGAAACAATAGTTTTCTCTCCTGCCTTCCAGAGTGATCCCTTACCTGTGGATTGGCTATTACACATTCACTCATTCCACAAACAGCCAAGTATTAATTATATCTGGTAATAGAGTTACTTTAATAAAACATAGTCTCTGCCCAATGATAGAGCTATCCATAGCACACTGGGGAGAGCAGCACCTAATCCACACAAGTGAAGGGAACAGAGGTCAGAGGAGCCTCCTCAGACAAATCTTTTTGCCCTGAGTTTTATAAGATGAGAAATTATTAGCTGGAGAAAGGCAAAAAGAAAGAACATTCTCAGAGGTGTCACTAGACATACCAAGGCAGGAAGGTGTGAGAGCACACTCCAGCCTAAAGTTCACTGGTTATAACTATAGCTCAGAGCATAAGAGAAGAGCCAACGGACTGGCAGCAGCCAGACCATGTGTGCCACGTGTGCCATGCTACAGGGAACAGACTTGAAGTTATTCTAAAAACTATTAAGAGACAAAATGGACAACATTTGATTAAAAGTGCCAGTAAAAGACTAGAAATAAGCTGGTTGGAAATAAAGGAGAGGATCTAGGATTTAAAATAAAATGTTTGATCATGCTAACATTGTGGTACTTGGGAAAGGTTCAGATGAAAATAGAGTTAAGTAATGCTTCTGGAACTCAGGAGCTAAAGATGCAGGTTGGAGAGTCATTGGAATTAAAACCACAGGAATGGATTACATCACTCAAAGCAAGTGTGTAGGTTAAAAGTACAGAGAAGAATTCTGTGGTGAAAATTTAAAGAAGAGTACTTAATATACTTAGAATGACCAGAGAATCAGTCAGAGAGTCTTAAGAAATGTTTATGGAAGCCAAAGAAGTAGAGAACTCTCTGAGATAAGGAAGTGATCACTGGTAACATAAATGTCACTTGGCTGGAAATTCACTTTCAGTTTGAAGTTTTAATCTTCACCACAATTCTCTAAAATAATACTCACTTCCTAATTTGATTGTTGACAGTTGCCTTAGCACACCCTGATTATAATTTCAGATTTTCTATGACTCAAAAAGAGAAGAGGAATTGACAGAGCATAAGCAGGTATTAATTGAACTTCAGCTTCTTTATACTGTGAGAGAAGCCTGGCACCAACAATAAAGTTACAGGGGCAGTGTATTAGAGACATGGTCCGATGTGAAATGGTCCCCAGCTTAGTGTTTATCCTGAGAGT
Organism: Macroglossus sobrinus; assembly: GCA_004027375.1. Taxonomy (NCBI): domain Eukaryota; kingdom Metazoa; phylum Chordata; class Mammalia; order Chiroptera; family Pteropodidae; genus Macroglossus; species Macroglossus sobrinus. The sequence continues at coordinate 118,874 of PVKZ01001683.1, read as the reverse complement.
CGGCTCAGCGCTTCTTATGGCTGTTGGGGGGAGGAAATATTTATAAAATTTTTTCAGTCCCCCAGACTGCAAATTCCTTATCTCAACACTTAACTGCCCAATAGCTGCTCATTCTGTGCCTAATTCAGGAAGATTTATTTTCAGTGACCATGAAATGACATACTAACCATGTCTGAAGAGGATTGGTTCTTTTAGAAAGACTTTCACTTTAGTCTGGCAAACTTGAGAAAACAGTCCAGTTTGTTCCAAAGGAATGTCAAATGTCAGGTTCTAAAGTCTAAAAAAGTTGAACAATTTCTATAATGAAAATTCATTAGTTTCATATAAAGAATAGAAATATGACATGTATTTCCATAATTGCCCTTAGAGATATCTGATAGTATTTGGGAAATATAAGTTATATATTGCTACGTAACATACCACCTTAAAATTTAGAACAACAATTCATTATTATTTTTCATGATACAGTGGGTTGGTTTAGTGTTTTCTATGTACATTTCATCTGAACTCACTCACATGATTGCATTTTGCTGATGGGTTGGCTGAGATAGACAGTTCAATGGCCTCACACACATGTCTGGCAGTGGATGCTGACTGTGGGCTGAGGCACCTCCATTCTTCTCTATGAGCTCTCATTCTCCTGCAGGGTAGGTAGACCAGTTTCCTTTCATGGCCATTTCAGGGCAACAGTGCAAGAAAGTGAGAGTGAAAGCTGCAAAGCCTGTTAAGGTTTTGCCTACAAAGTCACACAGAGTCACTTTCACTGCATTTTATTTTCAAAGGAAGTCACAAGGCCACCTTAGATTCCAGAGTGGAAAATAGACTTTATTTCTTGTTGGGAAAAACTACATATATTTTATTTCACTACCTTGTGTGTGTGTTTAGTATTATTTATACATAGTTATCTTACTGAAGATGCAATATAACATAAAAACTAAAAGCGAATTCTCTGAAATCAGAGTACTTGGGTTTGAATTCCAGCTCCTCCCAGCTCCGCCAACTCTTATCTCAGTGGGCTACATGCATATTTGATGGTATCTTACTTGTAAAGTACTTAGTACCTGGTATATAAAAAAATATTATTATTATTAAATATATTTTAAATTTTTATTTATTAGGATTTTAAATGTCCTATTTTTTATTCCATATTATAATATAATCATTTTTCCCTATGTTATTACATATTCTTCACATATAATTTAAATTTTTATCCAGCAGTTTTTTATGAGGCTATGCCATAATCTTCTTAACCATGTCCCCTATAGTATATTTAGTCTAATCACTATTATTAACTATTGCATATCAAATGCAATAATAATTTTTAGATATAAAACTATTTGTATTTTTTGGCTATACACAGGCCTCTATGTATTTGCCTGTGTTTTTGTGTTTTTTTTTCATAAGATAGTTTCTCAGGATTGGAATTTCTGATAATGAATTGTTTAAAGATTCTGAAACATACTGCAAAATTCTCTCCCAGAAGGGCATTTATATCCCACCAACAACATTTGAGAGAGTCTGCCTCTGTACCCTCAAATGCTCTACTTTAGATGTGGTATTACCTCCAGACTGAGCACATGAGGAAATTGGACGATTCCATTTTCTCCTTCCAGTGAAAAAAGATTAAAGCTGAGCAGAAAAAGCAGCCTTAGATGCCATTTAAACATGTTAGGGAAAGTATGTGGGGGATAAAAGCAGACATGTCTAGTGAAAATAGAAAAGTATAATATTTATATTAAAAAAGTAGTTGCCATCTGTCCTTTCGACAATAAACTAAAAGATACACACTTAAAGTAGTAGTTAAAATTGCTATTTTTATTTGGTAGCTAGTTTGATTTTCTTTAGGTAATGGCTAAATAATGGGAGAATAGATAAAAATGTCAACATTAGAATTTCCACAGCATCCAAAATGCCTAGTTAAGACTCTCTGCAAAGCAAAAGAGGATAATAGGTAGATTTGACATTTACAGAGGGTTTTCTCTCCCATTATTAGATGGATGACTTTAACACAATGACAATAAGTCCTTATCTTCCAATCATATTTTAATAGAACAAATTTGCTATACTCATGAACATGAATAGACTCTTGGCAGTGCAGGTTATTTTAATGGACACATCACTTTAAGCTAAACCTTCCCCATCTGTTCAGCGTTCTAATTACCAATGCATAAAGTACATAATTCACAATTACATCTTAAAAATGAGATCTACATTATATCAACTTATGTCAGCTTTTCAAACTATGCTATTTGGCATCTGTTGTAATATTAATATTTGCTCCTTTCCAACAAATCAAAGATAAATACTCCACTTTCTCAATTAGAGAAATCTAAAATTATATACTTGCAAGAAAAAAAAGAGTTTACTATCATACCATTTCCTTTTATAATTGTGCCTTATTTTTTAGTATCACTTATTTTCTACTAAATAATCATTCAGTCTAGTAGAGTTCACTCCCTCTCTGAGTTGGGCCCTTACAATTTGCATGAGAGAGAGTAGAAACTAGTTTACAATCACAAAAAGCCAAATTTTGCCCACACTACAATGGAGATAGGGGGATATTTAGAATTGCTTGAAGACCATGTCCCTGGCTGCCCCGCATTACTCTGGGATCTCAAATACTTAGCCATTCTCTTTACCTAGCTTTGGCCTAGATGCATTCTTTTGATTTTTATAATTACTGGCATCTGTTTGCCTTTGCATATCTAGTTCATTCAGGGACAGAATACTTTTAGTTCCCTTTGTGTAGTGTCACAACAGTGACACTCAAATGGAGGCCTAATGAAGTCCTTGTTTCTGGTGACAATCATGTAAAACATGTATAAATGGTTGGAGGGTGGTGAGTGCTTCAGTTGGCAGAAAGGGAAACTCACAATTCAAGTAAGTCAGTTTTCCTTTTGCTGTAGATTAGAGCAATACCATTCAAGCAAAAAAGGCTAGAGAATGTTGACTTAAATGCTGGGTTCTACACCAGTGAAAACACTGAATTTTTTAAAATTCTCCTAAAGAAATCACTCAGGAGAGAATAGCATCTTGAAGATGTAAGGAGTATCCTGTTACTCAGACACACAGCAAGTTAATTGATTATTCATTGATCTTCCCATTAAAGTTTAGACATATTTCCTATAACACATATCAACTCACGTTATAATTATTTCTTTACATGTTTGTCTTTCCAGTTAGACTTAGGTTAGTGTTATTGGCTGACTTATTTATTAGCTAGTATTTAAGAAAGAAGGTGAACTGACTCAATTGTCAATATCTCCCTATCTGTTCTTGAAGACTTTCTCCCCATAGACATAATCTCTCACTTCACTGGTCCCTTGGGGCTCTTTATAATGAAAGAATATTTTATTCACTCTACTAATTAATAAGTCCCTTAACTATAGAGACAATATCATAATTGTTAAAAGCCTAACCACTATGCTGCACTTGAACTAATATAACATTAAATGACAATAGTAATTGAGAAGTATAAAAAATTATAAATAAATAAATAATAAATAATAAAGTCTTCTGCAACTCCCAACATGGCACCTGGCACATAATAGATGCTAGAAAAATTCTTACTGAATCAACAGAGCTCCTTGAAGTAGGTGGGAAGTGTCACATATTGCAGTTCTTTGGTAGTCTCAGCACTACCTTACTGTTAGCCCAAAGTTGGTGCTTCAGAAACATTGAATGAATTAAATCATAGAAAATAGATGCAGATATTCCACTTGCCCTTTTCACAAATACCAGAAGAAAAGACCTGAAGATCTATTTTTTAAAATTATGTGGTCCCTTTAAAAATAATCCTTGCCATCCCAGAAGGTTAGCAGTGTCACTCAGGGAAGAACACAGAGTGATCATATCAATATTAATAAGCTCAGTGAAGTGCCACTGGCTTCAGTGCAATTTTGATACTCTGCAACCTAACTAATAAAATAAAAACTAATTCTAAAAATAATTTACCTCCTGGAGACCTTAAAATGGATTTTACTAATGAAGGAAAAAAACTAGCCTGGACCATTTTTTTTGTATAGGGGAACCAAATGTTATAATGGGCCATAAATCTAAAATGGCATATTCTAAACGGCCGTCATCACTTTTTAGAGGACATTTTGCACATTTTTCATCCATGTTTACTGAGCCATTTTAGCAACCAACTAGGATGGAAGGATGAGGGTGAGGTAAATGAGGAAAGTCAAAGGAATTAGTCTTTGTTTTGATTTAGACCACTTTAGCAGTCATTCGCAAGAAGTTATCTTCCAATAAGCAGATTATTACTGCATGGAAGATTATAGAATGGCAAATGTACCACAAAATATGGGACTCTTAACAGACATAAAAATAGCATTTTTTTAATTTATAGATCTCTTTATCATTAGGGTAAAATGGATATAAACTTCTCCCAAATGAATTAATGGTGAGAGAAAGGAGAATACTCCTTAATTCTCGTTGGCTAGCAATGGTACCAGAAAGCATCTCAGAGGCCGCGCGCTGCGACCTTTTACTTCTGAGATTGTTTGAATGAGGCCCCTGGGAACTTTCCTTTTCTGGTGTGTGTGTGTGTGTGTGTGTGTGTGTGTGTGTGTGTGTGTGTGTGTGAAAGAGACAGACAGACAGAGACAGTCATCAGAACTTTCAAATTCTTATCAATTTATTAATCAATCCCAGATCAGCTTCTAGATAAATAAATAAGCATGACTAGAAATATTTAAAAATGATGGGGCCATCATTAATCCTGCATATTTTAATCATTTATCTTCCTGAAGGTATGATGTCAAACTAGATCTTACTGTTGTATTTTCTGAATTGAAATTATTCCTTAGCTCTCACATGTTATGATTCTTTCATGTCATGAGGTTACTAAGAAGTCCCATATTACTCTCTAAAAATACACCTATATGGAATCATAGCATATTGTATCTGGAAAGCACTTTAAATATAATAGCACTTTTCTCACTGCCTTTCCTACCTTTAATGCTGAGGAGACTAAAACCCAGAGGGGTGAAATTCTCAAGGCCCCAGCAATAGTGAAACTCTAGAAATAAAAAATCTAAACCCTTATATGCCCAGCTCATTATTTTCTGTTGTGCTTTGCTCTTTTTTCCTTTTTCACTGTACCACTCTGGCTCTAAATCGATTCATTCTACTATACAAGAATGTATTGGTTATGTAATTAAGGAAGAAAACCTAAATATTTAAGTGAAAATATGAATGTGCCCTATATTTCTGGAAGACTTCCAAGAACTTTATTCACTTATTCATTCAGCAAAAATTTATTGAGTACCTACTTGCTAGTTATTGTGATAGAAGAAAGGATAAAACAGACTCTATTTTCCCCGTATAAAGTATATAAATGCATATATACATTTATTTGCATATATATGTCATACAGATAACCTTACTCATAGTAAGTGAAGGAAAGGCTAAGGAACATTTTTGCAGGCTGAAAGGTTTTTAAATGTCTCTGCCATCCATATCTGACTTTTGAATGTGTATGATTTCTGAGGTCAGTCTCCTAGGTAAGGAAAACCTACAGTTCTCTTCAGCAACAAGGGACAGCCAATTTGAATCAAGAAGGCTGTTGCACAGCATATATGTGCTTTCTCTTCTCTGACATACTGTCTCATTATATCTTTTGTCCTTTCCTCCACAATTATATCTATTTCCCCACCCACCAAGCAGCTTTGTGCTGATTTGATGTCAATGCAAACAGACTGCTTTCAGCTCCAGGTTGAGTAGTTCACTAATAAGGCACAAACACCTGTATGAACTTTGTTTTTTTAGAGCCATAAAAAGACTGCCTTCAAATCCATGATTAATTTCCTCTGCAAGGAAACGTGTTAGTCTCAGTGAGTGCCCCTGCTGCTAAATTAACTTCTGACCCTTTCTGTGTCCTTCCCAATGACTCTTGGAACGTTTCAGATTTTTTCAATGAAATCGATAACTTTAGAATGAAATCACATCACCATGGGCCACCTTTGAATACCCTTTTGAGGGCAATGCACAGCTTGGGTCAAACAGCCCCTCATGACTTTGCCATTTGAAACCTTGGTGCTGAGCTGGCCTTGGCAGCATTCTGCCTGAGCTCTTTATTGAATATGCTTCTCTTTTGATCTGCTTCTAATTTACCTTGTTCTTTGTGCTGCTTCCTGCTTTACCAGGGATCGATGGATGTTTATTGTGTCACTGGTTATATCACTAATTGCTTGACTATGAGCCTCTTGAATGTGGTTGGTTTGTTTCTTCTCTACAAGTGTATTTTTCTTTCTCCATTTCATATATTAATGTCTCCACAGCCCTCAGAACTGAGTGGCAGAGCCTAAAGACAATTGGATACGTGGGATAATTTAGCTACAGTCATGATGAATATAGATTAATAGGTTCCCCACTGAAATGGCTTCTGAAAGAGGCATTTGATCCAGTCATTAGGGTTTAGCCCGATTCTACTGAAGACTATGGGATTTGACTCACTTTGATGGCATTTTATAAGGCATGAAAAAAAGTTGGCCTCTTCTTGCTGTCCTCTCCTCATTGATGGCCTTTAATCACCTTTGACCCAGACTATTTCCAAAACTCTAGGTAGCCTCCTGAAACTAGTGTTTGTTTTATAGCCCTTGCACCTGTGCACCTGGTGATCATCTTCATTAATAATGGGTGTTGGTCCACATATGAATTAATCACATCAGATTGAGGAATACACTCAGATAAAATCTGATGGCTTCCACATTTCTCTGATGAAATACTCATGACATGAAGGTTTCACCTTTATAAAACATGGTTACTCTATTGATTTTTTTAAACAATTTTCAAACAAGCTCATAAATTTTTAAAATTGTGGACCAGATAAAACAAATGAATGAATAGATAAATGTACTTTTAATTACATGCATTTCTGGTTTTACTACTGCCTTGTATTAGGAGAATGAGACACCATATTGAAAGGGGATCTTCTAAACCTAATGGATGTGGAGGCTGATTGCTTAATAAAAAATATATATATTGATCATGAAGGCTTAATTTAAATTAAAAGATTAATTTAAATTAAAACATTTCAGTTACTTGGGTCTTTACAATAAAGAGCATTACTTATGAATTTGTATGTATTTTTTATTATTAATATGTATGGTATTTAACTCTCTTCTTTTTAATCCTTGTTAGAAGTGACACACGTAAAATGAATGGGGAAAGGAAAATAGTTCAGTTACATATTGCTGCATAAAAAACTACTCCAAAACTCAGTGGCTTAAAGCCACAAAAATTTATTACTGATTCTGAGAGTTGAATAAGTTCAGGTGGGTGGTTCTTTTGCTTCAGGTGAGGTCAACTATAGTCACTAGGATTCACTCAAATGTATGGTCTTTGTGACTTCTCATTGTGACCAGCTACTCACAGCAGGGTGGGCTTTTACATGGAGGCCTGAACCTTTTTCATGGCACCTGGCTTCTAAGTGGAAGAAGCAAGAATCGTCAATCTTCTTTAGATCTGACCTCTGAAGTCCCACTCTCTTGGTCACAACAGTTCAGAGTTCCCATCAAAACTCAAGAGGAGTAAAAATCTATTTAATTTTTTAATGGGTATAATGGAATCAATATATGAGGAAGGAAAAGTTGCTATTGGCCATTTTTGGAAACTAACTTAGAAAGTATACTATCATGTTCTTACAGGTAGATGTCCCCCAAATTATTTATACTTTATGAGAAAGCCATAAAATATTTTTGTCAAAAAACTGTTCTAAGAATAAAGGACCTTTTAGCATATGATTGAAATAAAAGTGAGATATGTGGTGACTAAAGCACAATGTTATCTGTATTTCTCTTTACTACCTACTAACAATCAACTCAAATGCTAGGTCATGCACAAGGTATAGATAAGTGGAATTAAACTTTTTCCTATTCATACAAGAGGCAAAAGTGTGTGTGTGTGTGTGTGTGTGTGTGTGTGTGTGTGTGTACTCTCCAGAAAGTCTCATGTGAGACTATATAGGCGGTAGATAGACCATTGTTTTTATAGCCAGAACTATGAGAAATACTATTTAGTTATATAAAAAATTTCAAAAACATTTCAATACACAAATAGCTTCCAAGTATATTTAAAAAACAACCACTTTATGGTTGAAGGGTTGAAAGGATAACTTTAAGAAAAGTTGAGCTGTAGGAACCCCAGTAGTTTTTTTTTCTCCCACAAATTGCAATCCTTAGAAGTATTATCTTATAATAAGAACTGTTATGGAGACAGATAAGTAAACAGACAATAACCATAAAAGGAGACAGTGCTATGACATGGGATAAACAAGTACTCTAGAACATAGGTAATCTAACCTGCCTCAATGAGTTAGGGGGCCGCTTGCAGGGAGTGTGAAACCTCTTCCTAAGAAGTGTTAAAGAATAGTTAACTCTTGGAAGTGGGAAGGTGGGGTAAATTGGGGAGTCTTTGACTTTTATTTTACATCCATCGAATCTTTTCTGATTTTTTAAAAAATCAGGACATAGATTACTTTAAAATAAAAAAGAAATGTATTTCTCCCACTCTTTATAGTTTCCCAAAGCTCTCATTTGCTTCTCTTCTCCATGTTCACCCTCTCCCATTATTGATGACTTATTGGCATCTCATAAACTTGTTCTAAAATGTAAATGACTAAAAAGTTTGAATATCTCTCCAGAATAATTTGCATTTAACACAAGACCAAGGGTTATGGTATAAATGCATTCCTTTTGAGTTTGAGCATCAAGTTGAAGAAGCAAAATTTTCTGACTTCTAAAAGGTGAATCAAGTACAGCTCTAGGTCATTTTGTTACCTCTCACCCACCACCGTCCTTTGTTGAGTTCTCAGAAAATGCAAAGTAATGGCAATAACATAGGCAAAATATAATTAGAAAAGCAATCTGTTGGAAAAAGAAATGATAATGCTTTCCAAAATGAAGCACTGTACCATGTAGAGAATTTGGGCACTATCCATTGTTTTAGAGGATCCTTGCCATGGTTCCTCACCATTAGCCTTGATATTGGAAGAAAGTTATTGCCTTTTTTCTTGACCTCTAAACTAACTAAACTCTTTGCAGCACCAAATGATGCTGCTTAGAGGAGTTTTCAGGACGTAATAATGGAATACTTTGAAACAAATTACCAGGAAGATATTACAAGTATTCTTATTTTTGTTTATAAATGACATGCTTTGATATTTTGGATAAGGAAAAAATAGAAAAAATCAGTCATCATGAATAAATCAGCTGTGAGAGACGATTGAATTGTATGCTGTCATCTCTTTCTTTCCAGCCTTGACAAGCACAGTGTGTGGCTACCATTATGAAAAAACATGTCATGGAACCAGCTATTCTAAGCACTGGTGAGTGGCAAAAGGAGAAGGATGGTGGTGTGCTCATGGGTAGCCACACTGGTGCTATGTTGTAAGTGGAGAAGCCCAGAATTTAAACTTGTATGAATATAAGGAAATACTGGAGGGAACACTGGTATAACAAAAGAGGCAGCAGTGGTAAGAATGCTACTATTACTTGCACAAATTTGTAATTTTCTCTTTGCTGAAAGGAAATCTGTGGAAGGCACTATGCTTGCTAGGCAATCACTTAGATTACTTTACCCAATTCGTATGACAACTCAATGAGGTTAATATTATTATGATACAGAGATTATGAAAGAGGAGTCCAAAATAAGTATAAATAAGCAAAGTAATTTGCCCAAGGTATACAAATAACAAATTGCAGAGTTGGGATTAAATCAAACAAATCAAACTCCAGAACCAAGTACCTTATATTAGTTATAATTTATTTACAATAAAGGTCATGATTATTGGTGTACAGCTTTGGGCATATGTACATAATCATATATCTACTGCCACACTCGAGGTACAGACAGTTTTATCCCCCCCTCCCATTCATTCGTGTCCCTTTCTAGCCAACGCCTCCTCTTCCACAGCTCCTGGCAATCACCGATCTGTCCTTTCTTTACAGTTTTCACTTTTCCAGAATGTAATATCAAAAGAATCATGAAGCCTTTTGAGTCTGTCTTCCTTCTTTTAGCGTAATGCACTGAGATTCATCTATGTTGTTGCCTGATTTAGTAGTACCTCCCTTTTTAATTTCAAGTACCATTCCATTCCACGGATGTACCGTTGTGTGTTTATCCATTCATCCACTGACAGATGTTGAGTTGTTTCCAGTTTTTCAGATCCCAATATCTTAACCAGAAATCATTCTTAATAATCGTACCCAATGTCCTCAATGATATTTTTGTTCACATATTCTCTTGGATTCTCTGAGAACTTCTGCCTAGAGCTAGAAACACCAAATCTGCTCTATTTCAAGCACAGTTCCACAGTGTCAGGTTCTCTCTCTCATGCAGAAATACCATTAAATTTTCATTATAACAGTCATATAATACCTGTCACATAACTAGTGGTTAAATCTATATGGACCAAATAAACAAATGAATACCAAATAAATTATCCAAATTAATTTTCTAGCACAGGAGGTAGAGGAGAGGGTTGTAAAATTAAGATTTGCAATTCAGCTTTGATATAGAAATATAGAGTCCAATACATGATGCATAATGTACCAAGATACATTAATATAGGATTCTAAAGTCCAATATTTATTTCCCTACACTGTACCAATACCATTATTTGAAGTGAAAAAAAAGTAACAATTCTTGATCTAATTTTACAACATCAAATAACTACCTATCTTGCCCTAGTTTTACACATTTTTTTCTTATATAAGTAACTGGTAATTTAATTAAATTGATCAAATCAGCCATTGCTTTGACATTGATGTTTTTCTAAACATTTGTTTTCTTATGATAAAATAGCTTCAGAATATTTCCACTCAAGTTGAATTCGGGTTTCCAAAATCTTATTTCTTTTAATAAGGTAATTTACTTCCTGAATACAAACTATTGCAATTAAAATGAGACTTTTTCCTAAATTTAAATTTGTAACACAGTTTATTTTTTCCTCTCTACAAAAGCCATACATCAACATAGTCAACGCATTGAGAAAGTACAGGTCTTGGAGTTGGAAAAATTTGGTCCAATTCCATGTCCTCTCATTATCAGCAGTGTGACTCTTGGCTAGTTTTAAAACCTCTCTGAGCTTTATTTCTTTATTAGGTTAAAATGACTTCTGTGCCTTCTGCCTAGGGATATTGTGGGGGTCAAAAGAGTTTATGTATATGACTATCCCTTGTATTCTGTGTAATAAGCAAGTATGTCACAGATGTCCAGGGCCACCCTGGGACTACTAAGACTTTCCTTGCATAAATCTTCCCTGATGACCAAGTCAACCCACACTCTATTATCTGGGGCTTATGAGTATACTGGGCTTTTAAAAATGAGCAAAGTTTTCTCAATGGTCAGTCAACATGAAGCTTAGTAAAGTCTTATGACATTGATGAGCTTCTTTCTTATGATTAAGAAAACCCCACACCTCAGTGACCATATAAACTGCTGCGCAGGTGATAAATTGGACTCCTTGTATTAGTTCTGTAGACATTAGTGAAGTTTATGTTTTCAGCTCAGTTCCAAGTTTTCTACATAGACCACACGGGCTGCTAAACGGCGTTGGCCTTAACTCCTCACCAAATGTGCCGCACACCACTGTCAAGCCAGATCTCCTCTGAGGTCACATCCCCGCAGCAGACCCCCAATCTCCAGCACAGCTTACCCTGCTTAAGTCCCTCTAAAGCCATGGGCGAGTGGCCTGTGTGTCTTCTATAAATAGACCTTCACTTTTCATTTTCAAATATATGTTTTGAAACAATCTGGGACTCTCTAAGTGATTAGAAGAAACATTCTATACAATGTACTAGGAAAAAGGAAAATATAAGGATGGAGATTTCAAGACAATATCAACTGAAAATGTAAATCTCTATACTAATAAAACTGAATTCTTATTGAATATGACCTCCCTAACTTTGACAGTTATGTTTCTGACAATTGATGATAGGGGAATTACAGATGGAAAATATGAGAACTGAATTGAAAAATAAGATAAGAGGACTGAGATAGTAAACTGAGGAAAGCCTTGAAAATATTTTTTACCCTAACTAAAATAATACATATTAAATATAGTCCAGTGATATTTTATACATCTGAAATTAATATAGATTGGGACCACAACTCATTTCCTAATGCCATTTTGGTCCACTGGTAACTTTGCAACATCTTCCTGCCATAGTAGTTTTTATGAGATGCTTATAAATTTGTTTTGCTTGGTAGCAGATAATGCACATACTGCAGAATATGGTAAATATTGACTCATTCAACTTTGTGCTAATCCCCTTGTGCTATGCCTTATTGCACAACTGCCTTATAACTGAAATTCTGAAAATACTTGGATCCCATCAAGCAGATCCCACCCATGAAAGACCTGTCAGGCAAAAGTGAGATGGGAGACTTTTGCTAGCAGGCATAGCTGTGGAACTATTTGGCTTTTCAGAAACAACAGAATCAAGGGTCTAAGTATCCAGTCCATAATTGTGTGGGTGCTGAGAGCTGGTGAGATATCCATTTTATTGACATGGCTTGTGGTTATAATACTGTGGTTCTGGAGCCAGTTATTTTGACAGTAGCTTCTTGATCCTCAGATAGTGGCAGAAGGAAAGTAAACTAGAGCTCACAATTGAGCCGATGGCTTCCTGGTTCCTCAGCTTTCTATCATTCCTCACCTCTATTGCAGCAGCAGAAGCATCTCCTTTTGTGGGTTATTTCTGTAGTGTTGCTTTCAGATTTGTTTTCTGAACCTCTGTTTAGAGCTTATTCCTCAGGCTCTTCCACATTTCTTAACGCAATTAATTCAATAGATTAACTCCTTTTCATATTTGAACCCTGACTATACATAAACTAAAATGTATTGGTATAATTTTTGTTCAATTTTGATACTTTTATTTATAATTTGAAATTATTGACTCTCTTCTCTGGACTTCTAGAAACTATTTCAAGGGCACAGAATAGCCTATATACCTGAGATGGAAAGAGATTGATGCAATCTTTCTTTAATAAGTTCATTTTTATTTCTCAAATGCTATCCTCACAGATAGGGTTACTTATAATATCTGTTCTGTTTATCACAACTTCAAGCCAGAGCACATTGAAACTTTTGCAGAATTGAGCTAATTGTCCACCTGCTCCTTCTCTGAAAATTCAATTCCCATTATATAGAAAGGCAGCTAAAATGAATTTTAAAGCAAAATCATTCTCAATGTTTTTATATTTTCCAAGTCTGCACTGCAAAAACCTCACTTTTTCATTGTTTTTTCCTCCTAATCATGCCCAAATCAAGCGTTTAGAGATTAGAGAACATGCAAAATTAAATTGTTATAAATCTAGAAAAGCTACACAGAATATGTGTATAATAGAATGTGATATGAGTAGCAATCTTGTATAGGAAAGAATTATTATTATCTTTGTAGATAAAAAATATTTGCATTCATCTTTTGAAGAAGATATCACAAAAGCATTTGTGAGAATAATTTTTTTAATTCAAATTGATCCCAAATCCATGTCTTCATTTTAACTCTTAAAAAAATAAAACAAATACATTTTTTATATTTTTAAAATTTATTTCCAATTTTATTTTGACAAAATTTGAAGATATATTTTCCTCTAACTTAGTATCAATGTCCTTGGTTATTATTAATAAAATAAAAAGGTCATAAAACGTGTTTATGCTTTTACAACGTTCCTTTGGTTGTTTTGTCTCATTTTAGAAAGGTCTGCTATGAACAAAGAAGAGGGGAAGTAGGAAGAGGGAAGAAGAAGAGGAGGAGAAGGAGACACTTTATCTTTTCCAAGAGAGTAAAATAATACTTACAGGCACAAAAATAATAAATTGTTGACTAAAGAGTAGTAGAAACATTCCACCTATAGCCACTGCCCTTGAGAATGCACTATATGTCTAGTATTTAATAGTGTGGCATTTTAAGTGGTACATTGAAGCTTATAAAATATATTTGGTAGTTTGCTTGGATTAACTTTGACTACTTTTTTCTACATGTGGATTTGGAAGAAAAAAAAAGTAAAAAAGGAAGGAGTTGCCAGGAAGAAGTGAGAGGAAAAGTTGAAACAAATACAAGCAAAGCAATTAGTTCCTACATACTGAGCCCATCATGAAGCATGTGCATAGGTTGACTGTACTAGTTAAGGTGTTATCTTCACTGCTGAAGATTTCATCTGTGATTCTCACTGATTGAGATAGCAAATGAGGCAAAGATTGGGCTCTGGATGACTAAGGTAAAACAGAATCTTACCTATGCCATCTATATCCTTATCTCTTAGAAATGCTGTGGAAATTTAATGGGGTGAGGTTTGCAAAGCATTTTAAACTCTTTCTAAAAAGTTCAGGTCTCTCTTGTAATAAAAATGTTGTTGTTATAAATCCTAGACTAGACACAGTATAAAAGTTTCAATCTCAGCCAGATTTGGGATTTCAGTGTACTTTAAATCCACCAGATAAAGAAAATATACTAGCCCTTCTACGAAAGGAGAATGCTAATGTGTAAGTTTTTCAGACATAAACCTAATCCCAGAAAAAAGTGGGGAGAATGCTGAAGCAATATAAAAAGAAAATATAACCAAAAATGGGATACTAGTCAAAATAGGAGGAAAAGAGCCTTAAAAAATTTTTAAATTAACTTAAAAAAAGATATACAGGCTCTCTGTTGGGGGGAAAATGCCCTTTTATTAAAGAACATAGAAAAACCAATTAAAAAAAATATTTCATACTCCTAAAGAGGACAACCTGTTAAGATATATTAGATAGTCTAATGAACCTGTAAGTTACATGTAATTCCTAAAACATTTCAGGTTGATATTATTTGAGCAACCTGATAAAGTTATTTTAAAAGTGTATAGAAAGGAAAAAAGTCACTTTTGAAAAGATAATGCAGAGGGAAGATTTTTTCTATGAATTACTAAAACATATTACAAAGTCTTAGTAGTAAAAATTGTCCATGCATTGGTGCAAGGACAGGCAAATAGATTTCTAGGAAGAACAGAGAGATCAGTGATGAAATTATGTACGTAGAGAAATAACACATGATTGAGTTGCACCACAAACCCATGGGGAAAAAAGAACAGATTTTTCAGAAAACTGTCCATTTCTCTCAGTAGATGATAAGATTGATTGATGAAAGATGGATAGGTAGATAGATGATAGATGATTGATACATAGATATCCCTAAACTAACAAAGGACTCTACAACTCCAAAACTAAGGATTTAGGATTATGACCTCAATGTAAATGAAAATATTATAAAGACCATAGAAGATAAAGCATGATGATTTTAAAAATAAAAGAAATAATTCATTTTTTCATACTAGAATTAAAGATTTCAGTTTAATGAAGACCGTCAGGGACAAAGTTAATTTGCAAGTAACAGTTCTGAAAAAGTTATTTATAATGTTACTTATAATACTACCTGGCATACCTTATGAATGAGCAACCCACCTCCTGTATGTGTATCAAAGAGGAAAAGCACACAGATGTGTCTAAAGACATTTAATTTTGGCATTTTTTTTAAAAGAGAATTTTAATTATTTTTATATATGAAGTACTTGACAGTGTACTCAGCCCAATTTGGTGGCCAGTTCTTTAGCCTTTGCCTTTCATCTTTGTAATGTGAGCCACTGGTTTTGGGCCCAGTATGTTGCCTCCCCAGTGATGATGGATCTCATCATGTCTATTGTTATAATTAGTCCGAATAGCTTTCAACAGCTTAGCCAGTGCTCCCTTCTTTTCCAAGATAACCTGTGTGTGTAAAGGCAATGGCAGTATAGGTTTTCCTGTGGACCAGAAGCCCCAGGCTGGCCTTCTCCTTGACAATGCAGTAGGGAACCCCTATTTTACGGCCCTGGGCAGGCAGGAAGATAGCCAGTTAAATGAGATCCTTGTTATGTGCAATCACTACCAGCTGAGCCTTCTCATTCTCCACCAAATTGGTGACAGTATTAACCCTTACTCAAAGGACAGGTGGCCCCTTTGCCAGTAGCTTTTTTCTCATCCCGAGCCAACAATCTCTGCTTCTTCTCTTGCTTTGTCTCCGGTCTTTACTTGTGGGCCAGCTTAAGCAATTGAGAAGCTATTTAGTGGTCCAAGGACTGAGTGAACTGGTTAATTTCCCTGTGGAATGCTATGGTTTACTTAGAAGCAACCAGCTAAATGTACACATAGCAGCATACAAAGATCTTAAAAAGCAGTGTTGGTGACAATCGAAAAATACATATAACTCATTTTTTATAAGAACAGATGTAAGTGAAAGAATATGTATCAAGCATGCTTGAAAAGTTGCCTATTTGTTGATGACATGTGAAATGGGAGAAAGTATTGACATAGAGAAGAAAAAAAGGATGGAAGGAGTGAAGGAATGTGAGGAAAGGAGGGAAGAAGAAAGAAAAAATAAATGGGGCCTTTCATTGACCATTGATAACTTAATGCCATGATTTCTTCAATTCTCTGTAGGAAAGACTAAAACAAACAAGCCAAAAAACAAACAAACAAACAAAAACAAAACAAAACTCTTAAGAAATGCAGATTTCCAGTCAAAATGGTGGAGTAGGTAAATGCTGTGCTTGCCTCCTCTCACACTTACATTAAAACAACAACTAAACTACGAAACAACCGTTATGGAGAACTGCCAGAAGTTTAGCTGAACAGAAGTCCTGCAAATAAGGACATACAGAAGAAGCTGCCTCGAGACTGGTAGGAGAGGCAAAATCTAGGAATGAGTTGGTCCCACACTCGTCTGTGGTGGTTAAAAATTGTAAGGAATATCTCAGCTACGAAGGAGTGAAGAGTGAGGAGTCCTTGAGGAGTGAGGAGTCCCAGCCCCACACCAGATTCCCTAGTTTAGAGTTCCAGTGCTGAGAAGAGAAGTTCCCATAACTTCTAGCTGTGAAAATCATCAGAGATTGTGGCCTAGTGAGACAAAGGGCTTCTGGAGGCCCAGGCATGTCTTTTGAAGGACCTGCACCTGAACTTATTTGCTGATGGATTCACACACTCTGAGCTCCAGCACTGGGACAACAGCTTATAAGGCACCAGGGACATATGAGGAGGGACAAAATTGTCTGGCGTCAAGGCAAGGGCTAAACAGGAAGCTTTCTCCAAGAAAGAAGTGCTGACAGATGCCATTGTTGAGCCCTCCCCGTTCCCAGCATGCAGACACAAGTGGCCACTACATTTGAGTTTCTATCAACCTAGTTTATACTGGTCGTCCCACTCTGATCATTCCCTGAGACCTCACTCTACCCAAATGGTAGGCCCACTCAAGCTGATTCTGGGGACTTTTTCTTATAAATGACCTGTCTTGGCTTATGCTGTGGAGTTTTCTAAAATTTCTCAGAGCTTCATAAAACTCAAACAACTGAATCTGGCCTTGATTCAGGCCCGCATACCTCTTACTGAGCAGCCCCAAACTTAGCACTAGTGGCAGCCAACCTTGGTTTGCTGCTTAGCCTCCCAAGGCACCTCCAAGCCCAGAACAGATGGTGGCCATCTGCAGATTGCTTGGTAGCTCATGCCAAGTGGCCCTGGGCAGGGCACAGGCTGTGGCTAAACTAGGCCTGTGGCAGGGCCCTTCTCAAGAGGCTCTGAGGTCAGCATATCCAGTAGCCCGCCTCAGACCAAGCTGGTATACCACCTAGAATTACAACTGAGGATGACACACCCAAAGGGCAGACTGGGCAGGCATCAAGGCCTCCTAATGTGAATCCTGCTCCATAGGGTCAGGCTCTAGACAACAGCTTCTCCATTGTAGTCATGGCCAGTCCTTACAACAAATCAGCTCGTGAGTCAGTCCCTCCCATTGATGAGCAAACAGCAACCAAGGAACAACTACAATACAATGGCACATATAACTCATACAAGAAATATACCAGAAGAACCTGATTCGAGTAATCAGGGAGACAACACCACTGTGCCACACAAGACTACTACTACATAAGACCACTCTGCTAAGACCAGGTGACATAGCAGTCCTACCTAATACATAGAAGCAAACACAGGGTTACAGTCAAAATAGGAAAACAAAGAAACACATCTCAAATGAAAGAACAGAACTAAGCTTCAGTAAAAGAACTTAAAAAAAAAAGTGGAGATAAGCAATCTACCAGATGCAGAGTTCAAAACACTGTTTATAAGGATGCTCATTGAACTTAGGGGGAGAATAGATGAACTGTTTAACATAATGATATCTTTAACATAAAGATAGAAAATAAAAATGGAGATTGAAAGCATAAAAAAGAACCAGTCAGAAATGAAGAATACAATAACCCAAATGAAGAATACATTAGAGTGGATCAACAGTAGATTAGATAAAGCAGAGGATCTAATCAGTGATTTAGAAAATAAGGTAGCAGAAAACACCCAATCAGAACAGCAACAACAACAAAAAAATAATTTAAAACCATGAGAATACTTTAAGGGGCATCTGGGACAGTATCAAGTATACCAATATTCACATCATAGGGGTACTAGAAGGAGAAGAGAGAGAACAAAGAATTGAAAACCTATTTAAAGAATTAATGACATAAAACTTCTTTCATTTGGTGAAGGAAATAGACATACAAGCCCAGGAAGCACAGAGTCTCATACAAGATGAACCTGAAGATACCCACACCAAGACATCATAATTAAAATGCCAAAGGTAAAATACAAAGAGAAAAATCTTAAAAGCAGCAAGAGAAAGCAGTTATTAACCTACCAGAGAACTTCCAAAAGAATGTCAGCTTATTCCTCAACAGAAACTGCAGATTGGCATGAAATATTCAACGTGATAAAAAGAAAGGACCTACAACCAAGGTTACTCTACTGAGCAAAGCTATTACTGAGAAATAAAGGACAAATAAAGAGCTTCCTAAACAAGAAAAAACTAAAGAAATTCATCACCACTGAATTAGTATTATAAGATATATTAAAGAAACTTCTTCAAGAAGAAAAAAATTTAAATATGAACAATAAAATAATAATAACAACAATTACTTTGAAAGTAAGTAGATTAAATGTTCCAATTAAAAGATAGGGTCACTGAGTAGATAAGAAAATAAACCCTTACCTATGTTGCCTACAAGAGTCTCACTTAAGATCAAAATACACACAGACTGAAAGAAATTAAAAAAGAAATTAAAATTTTCATGAAAATGGAAACAAACAAAAAAATAAGATGGGGTAGCAATATTTAAACCAAACAAAATAGACTTTAAAACAAAAGCTATATAACAAGAGACAAAAAGAGACTCAGTAATCCCACTTCTGGTTATTTATTTGAACAAACACAAAACACTACTTCGAAGGGACAGGAGAATTCATATATTCATTGCAGCATTATTTACAATAGCTAAGAAATGGAGGGAACCTCGGTGTTCATCAATAAAGGAATGGATAAAGAAGAGGTGGTACCTATATACAACAGAATATTACTCAGCCATAAAAAAAGAAAGAATGAAATCTTGACATCTACAACATGATGGACCTAGAAAGTATTATGCCGGGTGGAATAAGTCAGAGAAAGACAAATGCCACACGATTTCACCTACATGTGGGATCTAAAGAACAAAATAAACAAACATATAAAAGAGAAACGAGCTCATAGAGATTGAAAATATTTTTTTAAGTTTATTAAATAAGATTTACCGAGCACCTATTTTACATAAAACTAGAGTATAGAACAATTAATTGGCAGAGGTTAAAGATAAAAATGCCAAACTAGGATGAATTAAGGTTATTTTTTTTAGCATTTTATTTTATTTTGTTATTAGTTTCAAGTATACAATACATTGATTAGACATTTATATAGTTTATAAAATAATCCCCCTGATTACTCTATCTTCCCTCTGGCTCTACACATAGCCATTACATTACTGCTGACTGCATTCCCTCTGCCATGTTCCTCATCCCTGTGACCATCCATCAACTAATAATTTGTACTTTTTTTAACCCTTCATGCCTTTCTCCCAGCTCCCAAACCTCCTCTCTCTAATCATCACCGGACTGTCCTCTATATTTGTGAGTCTGTTTTCAATTCCTTTGTTCTGTTTCTTAGATTCTGCATATAAGTGAAATCATATGGTATTTAGCTTTCTCTGACATATTTTGCTCAGCATAATAACCTCTAAGTCCATTCATGTTATTGCAAATGGTAGGATTTCATTTTTTATGACTAATATTCTATTGTATATATGAACCATAACTTCTTTATCTAATTATCTGTTGATGAGCACTTAGGTTACTTCCATATCTTGGCTATTGTGACTAGTGCTGCTTTGAACATAGGGTTGGATAACTCTTTATGAATTAGTGTTTCGTGTTTTTTGGATAAATATGCAAAAATGTAGATCAATTTTTAATTTTTTGAGGAAGCTCCAGATTGTTTTCCATAGTAGCTATACTATTTTGCAATTACATCCACAGTGTCTGAGGGTTCCCTTTTCTCCACATTCTCACCAACAATTGTTCTTTGATTTATTGATGATAGCCATTCTAACAGGTATGGGCAATCTCTAATTGTAGTTTTAATTTGCATTTCTCTCATGATTAGTGACCTTGAGCATCTTTTCACATGTCTATTGGCCCTCTGTATTTCCTCTTTGGAGAAATATCTATTCAGGTCTTCTGCCCATTTTTGAAATGGATTGTTTTGTTGTTGTCATTGAGTTCTTTACATATTTTGGATAGTAACCTCTTATCAGATGTATCATAAGCAAATATCTTCTCCAATTTAGTAAGTTGCTTTTCATTTTGTTCATGGTTTCCTTCGCCATACAAAAACTTTTTAGTTTGATGTAGTCCCATTTGTTTATTTTTTTCTTTTGTTTCCCTTGCCCAAGAAGATATATCTAAAAAGAAATTAGTAGTAGCAATATCAGAATTTACTGCCTATATTTTCTTCTAGAGGTTTCATGGTTTCCTGTCTTACATTTAAGTCTTTAATCCATTTTGTGTCTATTCTTGCATGTGGTATATATATCTGTCCAATTTTCCCAGCACCATTTATTGAAAAGACTGCCTGTAACTCATTGTATGCTCTTGCCACCTTTGTCATATATTAAATGAGCACATAGATGTGTATTTATTTGGGGGCTCTCTATTCTGTTCCATTGATTACTTTGATATCAGGTAGTGTGATACCTCCAACTTTATTCTTCTTTCCCAAGATTCATGTGGGTATTCTGAGTCTTCTACAGCTCCATATAAGTTTTTGGATTATTTGTTCTACTTTCTGAAAAACACCTTTGATATTTGATAAGTATTGCACTGTATCCAAAGATTGCTTTGGGTAGTATGGCCATTTTAATGATGGTGATTCTTCTTACCCATGAGAACAACATATGCTTTCTTTTATTTGTATCCTTCAATTTCTTTTTTCAATGACATAATTTTCTGGGAACAGGTCTTTTACTTCCTTGGTTAATTTGATTCCTAGATATTTTATAGTTTTTTGATGCAATTATAAATGGGATTTTTAAAAAAAATTTATCTTTCTGAAAGTTCATCGTTGGTGTATAAAGATGTCACTGACTTCTGAACATTAATTTTGTATCCTGATACTTTATTGAATTCATTGATCAGTTCTAAGGGGCTTTTTTTGTGTGTGCATGTGTGTGGAATCTTTAGGGTTCTGTATATACAGTATCATGTCGTCTGCAAATAATGACAGTTTTACTTCTTTCTTTGCAATTTGAATACCTTTTATTTCTCTTTCTTGTCTGATTGCTGTGGCTAGGACTTCAAATACAGTGTTGAACATAAGTGGTGAAAGTGGTCATCTTTGTCTTGTTCCTGATCTTAAGAAAAATGCTTTTAGCCTTTCCCCATTGAATACGATGTTAGCTCTAAGTTTCTCATATATGACTTTTATTATGTTGAGATATGTTCTTTCTGTTTCCACTGTAAGAGTTTTTATCATAAATGAATGCAGAATTTTTATGCATCTATTTATACGATCATATGGTTTTTACCTTTCAATTTGTTAATGTGGCATACCACATTAATTGATTTTCAAATTTTGTACCAACCTTGCATTTCAAAAATACATCCAAGTTGGTCATGGTGCATGATATTTTTAATGTACTGCTGAATTCAGTTTGCTGATATTTTGCTGAGGATTTTGGCATCAAGATAGAAAATATTTTGTTGGTTGCCAGATGGGAGGGGTTCTTGAGAGTGGGTGAAAAAGGGGAAGGGTTAAGAAATACAAAAAGTCACGGGGGTATAAATTACAGCATAGGTTATTTAGTCAATAATATTGTAATAACTATATATGGTGTCAAATGGGTACTAGATTTATCGGGGTGATCACTTCATAAGTTATATAAATGTCTAATCACTATATTGTATACCTGAAACTAATATAATATTGTATGCTAACTTTAAGTTTAAAAAAATAGAAAATAAACAAAACAATAGGAAAAAAGAAATGCAAAGATCTTGGGTACTGATCTTTGCTCCTTCTCTCAGGCACCACAACCTGGCCAATTTCCCCTAAGTATCTCTTCTGTTCCAGAAGCCCCAGTGGCTCAACAAATCTTCAGAGGAGATGACAGAAAAGAAGGAAATTTACTCTTCCCAGATACCTTCTTAACCCCATTCTAGCAGAGACCATTCCATTCCAGACCACTTTGCACACACTTCCGGCCATCAGTTAGGGAAGGAATTAGTCAAATGGAGCAGGAGGGTACAACAAACTAGATGTTTTAATTTATTTAACTATGTTTGTTTTCCTTTGGCAAAGTGGTTATGGAGCCAGCCCAAGATGATCCTAGTAGGAGCATGGTTCTGAGGGAGGAAGCATGTCGTGTCTCTTATTCTGCTGTAAGAAACATTTCACATCACTCTCTTATGTTGGTTATGATGAAAAACAGCATACCCTGTAGAAATAAAGGGAAATTTTGCCTTGAAGGGTTATCCAAAATACTGTTTGGAAAGTAAACCTCACAAGCACATTCTCTAAGTTTATTTACAGTTCTGCAGCTATCAATAACAAAGACAATTAAATTAGCTGGGTCAAAAGTCCATTTGAACTGAAGAACTCTATTATAAAATTAAAGTTTGTGGAAAGGGGCCCTTACCAGCCCTTCTCACGGGAAATTGATGGAGAGGCTCTTTGGGTTTGTTAAAATTCTGAAAGGATTAATAGCTCTCATGTTGGAGGATATTACTCAGAAAGGGTGCACAGAGTTTAAAGTACTCCACACATGTAAATGAGCACCGGTTTCATTGTTTCATTTTAGATATTGTGGTTTTTTTTTAAAAAAAGAATCAATAAAGAGGAATTTTGGAGGGAGGAGGTAACTCTTCTAAAAAAGCATATTCTTACTGCTCCAACATGGTTTATAATTTGCTCCATCAAAGCCAGAACAGTCAATAAGTCAAGATGTGGCTCTAGCTGCATCTCAGAATAAACACTGAGTTTTTTTCATTAACTGATCAAATACAGACTTCAAATAGAACTGCAATGTTCTTTTGTGTGGGGAAAAATAATGGATTACAACAAATATCTCAGAGTTTTAGAGGCCACCCTAAGCATAGAGGTTAGCAAGACATTTTCTTTGTCAACCTCAGATCACCCTGGCAGACTCACAATGGAGCTTGCATTTCCTTAGGCTTCTTTTCTAACTCAAGAAAAAAAAATTAAAAAACAAACAAACAAATAAAAAAAATGTTTTCCTGAGTCTAGTAGCTCTCAATGTAGCTTGACAAGTGGAGTTTTGTTTTTCTGAGGTTGGTGATCTGGCACCCTTTGTTCAGATTCCCTTTACTTTCCCTTTCTCCCTCTTTCTCATCTTTCTTCCTCTCTCTTTTCCTCTCTCCCTTTCTTACTTTGTTTTCTTTTTTCACTCAATTAAAAGCTGACTTCTAATGGGCATTTTCTTTTAGTAACAGTTTTAATATCTGATGAATTAGCTAAACATTTATACATTACACAGAATTCTCTCCTTGACGCTAAACAAGTATTTCCACCTGCCTCATGGAATCTCTACTCACCCATTTCACATTCCACAATTCCAGTACTGATTGTATTCCCAGTCTTCTCAAACATGCCCTCTTTTATGTTCCCTATTGTTCATTTTCTGTCCACCCACTGTTCCATTTTTGAATAATGAAAAAAGCAGCTAGACCTCTCTCATTTGTTTACAGTCTGGATCCACATCCAATTTCCAGCATTCTGCATCCTCCAACAAGTTACATTAAATCTCTAACCTCATTTTTCTCATCTATAAAATAGCTATCATAATGATACCCACTTCATAATGTTTTAGGGGTAAAATAAGATAGCTAATGTAAATCACATTACAAAGTGCCTGGCACATAATAATGATCCATAAATGTGATCCTAGTGCTATTTCCCTTCAAATTGTCTTTTAAATCTGTTTCATCTACTCTGCTATTACCTTATCAAAAAGTAGCTCCTTCTCTGTCTTCTGCTGACCAGAAAAGTCTTCATCTTGTCCATTCACTGCCTTGCTGCCAGTGTAGAGTCAATGCTCTAAGATATTAGTTGTGTTATCATTATCTTTAAACTAAAGTATAATCTTTTTATGAGGGCACATATGGCACATCACACTGGCCCCATCTATTATCTGGCCTCATCTCCCACTTCTTTTCCAATTAGCTCCAGACACGAAAACCGAACAGTCTCCACAACAGATTGTGAGGATTTGTTTTCAAAGTGGTTGTAAAGGTAGGTTGGTACAAGAAAGGAAAAAAAGCATTTGTTCATTTTCTAATTTAATGATCCCTTTTTTGACTTTCTATCTCTCCTAGACACACACTGCCTGTGAGGGTCTTCTATGTCTTTCTCGTAATAGTAGTAAAGTTTTCCCCATGACTCTACTAAAAATTTCAATGAAAATGTTGGATTTAGTGATGCAATTTCAATCATTTGTCACTTGAACTTCATTTTCCAGGTTACTGTCAGTCATATTAGAACTTGGTAAATTTCAGCCTCATTTATTGCACTCAAAGATAAAAGTGTCCACTAATGAAAAAGGAATTTTGAAAAGTAAATATTCAGAATTAAGAAAAACATAAATAAAAATTCTTATGTTATTCACAGAAATTAAAATAGTTAATTATTACTCTTTAATGAGAATGAGGTCTACTATATGTTACTTTAACTTTTCCAGAGCATTTCTGTAGACATTCAATCTTTTCAACAACTCTCAGTGGTATACAGGGAAAATATATTATCTCTACTGATGAAGAAATTGAGGCTCAGAGGTTAAATGACTTTTCAAGGTTATAGAGTTAGTGAATAGCAAATCCAAGCTATCACATCATCTGATTCATAATATACTATGCTTTCCATATTTTTTTCACACTGCCAGTGATATATTACTTCTGCTGGATGTCTTGCCATCATTGGGTCCTACACAAGAATTGCATGTGTTAGTAAAAATTTTGTTAAAAATTTCAGAGAGCCTTTAAAAAATATTTACATATTTGTACCTTGGGTTTTTATTTTATAATAAAAATACATGTTCATTATAAGAAATTTGTGAAATGGAAGTCCTTTAAAAAAGAAAATTATAATTTTCTCATTTAATGACAAACACAATATTTTGGTTGATTGTTTTTTTGTTTTTTGTTTTTGTTTTTGTTTTTGTTTTGTTTCTTTAGCTCGACTTTTTTGTTTGCTTGAAATTGTTATGGTCATAATTATGTTCAATATTGTATTCTGCTTTTTTATATATTTTATCACAAACATTCTTATATTTTGAGAAATAAAGGGTTTAACAACATCATTAATGTATAAAAATATTCCATTCATGGCTCTATCTAAATTTAGTTAAATCATTCATTTTTGGTCATTTTTCTATAATTTTTATTATCCTTTAATTACTATATTTTTCTCTCAATCCTTGACACCATATCCCCAGATGAAGACCAAACATTAATTATACTTTTCTTTATTTTTAATCTATGTATCAAGGTAATAAAATTGAAACTCAAAACTAGTGGAAATGGTTGGTGCTTTATTGAGATCAGAACATTTGAATAGGGATATCACACCAACACAGACAGAGTAAGTCAAAGTGGCGTTCAAGCTTCTGTTTAATTCACTTTCGTAGACCAGTAGGAGATATTAATAAGAAATGCTCTAACCACTGGAGTTTTAGAGAACTTGGAAGCCATAGCTCAATTTTAGTTTAGATTCTCCAGACCCATCTTCCAAAATGGCATGTATTCCATAAATCCGTAGATACTTTACTTGTCTTTCTGAACATTAATTAAAAGAGCTAATTTTTTTAAAAGCATCTTGGTCCTCCACCATTGGAGATATGGTCCCAATGTCTCTAACAGCACCATGAATGAGAATAGGCAGTCAAAGATTATCAGACTGACATCTAGTTCAAAAAATTAGAAGAATAAGACAGACTGTCTCGGTTTGAATCCTAGGCTTTTCCATTATTAGGCATTCTTTAACCTCCCTCAGTAGTGACTCAGTAGTTCAATTTATAAAGTAGTAATAATAATAATGCCTGCTTTACAGGACTATCGTGAGAATTAAGTGTGATAATCTATGGAAAGCACCTAGAAGAGAGCCTAACATACTAAAATCCTGAATAATATTAGCTATTATTTTTATCACTTCATTTTATGGAAGCAGGAATGGAGGCCCAGGGCCAATAAGCCTGTCCAACTATTTTATATTAAACCAAACTTAAAAGAAACAGTGACCATTCCTTTTATAGATACTTAGATTGGATTGAGAGAAAATGATTGTATGATAGTTTTGCAAAGTTTTGCTTTCTATTTTTAAACTTGCTATCTTCAAATTGAGTTTTTCCCAGAATTTGTAAACCCTTGTGTATTATAGAGGAAATTGAATCAATAAATTTCTGATTCACTGACCCTTAACTCATCAAACCATCATTAGAGTTATTTGGTGTCTGGGGAAGCCTTTCGTGCCTGCATGTGTGGAGGTGTTCATGTCTTCTTTTTCTAAACCAATAAATCTTTCCCAGCCAGCCATAAATAAGAATGTAATGCCAAAAAAGAAAGCAGCTCTAAACCCAAAATAGTTGAAAACCAAGTGAACTTGTTCTAGGCAATTAACATTCTCTCATTCTGACTTAACAACCCTTGATTTTAATAGATAAGTATTTTTATTCCAGAATGTGTATACTTTCTTCCAACTAATATTTATTGAGTTTGTAGTGTGTGCCTAGGCACTATTCTGTCAAAAAGGGAAACATTAATAACTTTTTCAGTTCCAAGCTGGTTTTCTGTGGACATCCTCTGAGGTTAGGACTTTTTTGCTGGGGAAAATGAAAACTTTCAAAGGGCATTTGAGATACAGAACATCCAGCTTTGATTCCATGATATTTAGTCCCGATTTTTTCAGCTTATTTCTTCATTGCTTTGGCCTTGCCAATAATACAACAATATAGATTCCATCTTTTAGATTTCTACTAACCCCTCCATCCATTTTACCTGTTTTACCCTATTGGTTCTGATATCAGTTCAAATTTGGCACTACTCAGGACTCGGACTTTTCAGTTCTCTAGTTCTAACATGCACTACTGCTGGCAGAATGGATTCTCTTAGATTCAGTGCTTATACATCTGTAACAGAGACTAGGAAGAAATAGCAGCAAGCATAATAGGCAGAAGTGTACCAAAAATGACAAAAAAGAAAGGAAATGGAAGGACCTTTTTTTCCCCCAAAGTAAGAATGAATGCAGAAGGCCCTCAGAACATTCTTAGAACTGGTTGTTAGTGTTTTGCTCAAGTCTAAAGGGGCTACAAGTCTATACAGTCAAAATAAGAGGTTTATGATTTTTTTCTAAGTCCATGATGAACCAATTTACTGCAAAATGATGTGGCCCGAGAAATAAGAGTGTTGTTCATAGATGTGCACCCAGAAATCTTTTATATTCATTCAAAGCCTTATTTAACTTTTTTAAGCCTCAGTGTCTTTAACTGTGGAATTAGGATCTAACTCCTAGAACTTTTATAGGAATCAAATGGTTTTTTTTTTTTGCATGTGATTCATTTTGAACTTACTAAATATTCAGTTAATGTTATCTATTAATATTATATTTTATTTGCCTTAGAGTAATAGGATATCTAAGTGAATACCAAACAGCAAAAGAGACTCTAGAGGAGGAAAAATTTTCTATTTCGTGTTTATAGAGAAGCATCAGTTGTTTGAATGTTTATTTACTAAACCATGGAGATAGGTAGACTCAGCCATAGTTAACTTTTAACCAGACAGAAAGCATAAACAAACATATAAATAAATAAATGAAGTAAATTAAAATGCTAAACCAAACCAGCAAGTCTGATTAGTAGCAGCATTCAGGCTAAGGTCAGCCTTTCAACCTGTAGGCTGCTAAGAAATGCATCTCAGCTAGTAGTGAATTAAAACATCAAGAAAGAGAAAGAACTCAAACAAGCAGTGCCTGGTGGAACTGTGCTGAAAACCTGACATAAATAAATAACAACATCTCCTTTTAAAGACTAAAATAATCAGCATAATGTGCCAATAAAAATAGAAATTCACTCTCTGCTCACTATGGATGCAAATACAGCATTACTTTGTAAGGAGGACCCCTGTTTTATTGAGGGAGAGGCAGAGATCTCATCTGGGGTTATGGTTTTTTATACAACTTATTTCTTTGAGATGGTGAGAGTTCATAAAAAGCACTTTGATAATATATGGGAGGTAACAGGCCACCCACTGACTCAATGAATTATAGATTTGAAATAACCAGAGCTATGATATCGGTTGTAGCAGAGATGCCAAAACAAGCTGCAATTTTGATGGAGGATATGGTAAAAGAAACACAGGCATTTGAGATATTGTACTGTGAGGATTTTTAGGTTCTTCCGCAGTCACCTATTTTTTGTAAATATGCCTATGAACATATTATACATATCCATATATTTATATTAACCCATATATGTATGTAAATATTTATAAATAGTACATGCAAATAAAGTTCCTGACTTATCCAAGTAATAAATCTTAATTATAGAAGTGCAGAAATGTGAGACAAAAATCAAACTGAAGGGAGTGTTTGGAAACAAAACCTCTTTTTTTTTTTTTGTCAGTGTTGAATGTCAGATGACAGAAAATGCTCTAGCTAGTGTAAGCAAAAAGACTTTAATATAAGGAATAAAAGGCTCATGTAAACCTTGGAGAACCTTGAGGATCAGGCCCTAGGCTGAGTTTCTAGGAAGAAGTTCCGGACCAATACCATAGAACTGATTGACAGAAGAGCAAATACCTTTGTCACCATTAAGAATCTAAAGAATAATTCAGAAACTAGAAAGTTTTAAATCCCCCACCGCATCCCTCGGGAAAAGTCTCTGGGACTATTCCACCTCTGCTATGATGAACTGCCACAAATGCCTAACTCCTGCCCTTCATCTCAACCCCATTCTAGACCCTGGGTCATATGCTTCTTCAGAAAACCCAGCCTCTCCATGACTGTGCTGCTACAGAAGGAGCAGAAACAGGAAAAGGTCAAGCTTATAGAAGTCACTTTCTGACTTTCAAATTTTCTACATCTGCTTCTAAATGTTGGGTCTTAACCCACATCCAGAAATTCAGCTGCAAGGGAGTCTTGAAAATGTTCTAAACTTGCTACAAAGGGAGGCGCACTAGAAAGGTATGTTAGTTGCAACTATAGGAACTTCCTGGGTGTAATCTGAAAACAGCCCCCCCCATACATGAAGGACAAGGAGAGACAGAAGAAAGACAAAAGTCTCTCCAGATTGGTAGGTGGCAATTTCAATAAGGAAGAAAACTTACACATGAGGCTTATCTTAGACAGCCATAAGACAATAGATCTCTGCACTAGCCTTCCAAAATCTTAAAAGTTTATGTGGAGGCTTTAGTGAGGTTTAGTCATGTGTACCACCCATATGGTCTCAACAACACATTGCTCTAAAGGCTGCATCCTTGAAACCCCTGTGGCAACAGTAAAAAGAGTGGACAGGGAGAGGGTGAAGAGTATACAATTGCCCCAGTCCAGTTCAGGGCTTAACCAGTGGTCATGTCCTCTCAAGTACATACTCCAACAAGATGATGAAATGAATATAGATGGAAGCAATTTGCTGGATCTGCCCCAGTGCCAGTCCAGACAGAGGAAACAACAAGAACAAAGACAAGAAGGCATACAATTACATTCCATGTTCAATAACAGAAAGTAGTTCTTGTGTGGCTTGAATATAGAGTGGATATTAGAGAATTATGGAAAAGTTAAACCAGATAATGAACGAAACTTTATGGCCAACTAAGAACTTTGGATTTTATTAGTAGGCTCATAATTACCATTTCACTTAGTAGGGTCATACTTCAGACATTCATATCTTACTTGCATAACTTTTGCCAACACTAAATACTATTATTTACTTAATATTTGTTTCTTAAAGTAATTTTAAATAGACTCGGTGTTTTTACTTAGCTTTATTCTCAGTAATATATCTATAAAATTACAGATTTGATGTACTGGCTATATTTTTTCCTAATACAAATTACGATAAGTGTAAAACTTTTTAAATTAAAAAAAAAAGTACACATCACCTATAAATTACCTTTTGTGTCACCAAAAGTTATGAATATCATGCTTTGGAAAATACAACTATAGACAAAGAGAAACCTGAAAGCTTTATAAACACAGATGTGACAAAATTAGATATGTATTTTAGAAAGATATTAACAATGAATAGGATGGATCAGAATAAGTTTAAAGGTATAAGTCTAGATAAAAACATATTATTTAAATCAGAGTATTGTCCATAGGAATTAAAATGAAAGAACAGAGTTAAAGACATTTCAGAGCTGGAATGCAAGGGATTTGGTGACTGACAAATTTAGGAATTCAAAATGGTAGAGTAGAGTGGTAGCTCAGCTGACAGCTGGCTGTTAGACAGTGTTACATCAAGCTAAGATAGTGACCAACAAAAGATTTGATTTTAGAATGTGTATATGAAAAGTCCAGTGGGACATGTTGAGTTTTAAAGTGCATTTGGGATATAGCTAAAAATGAATGCTTTGATAGCTATCAATGTGTGTCTAGAGCATAGGAACATAGTCTGAGATAAGGTTAGGTTTGTAGAGTCATTGACCTATATGCAGTTGGTTACTTGGAATCTTGGAAGAGAGATGAGCATTGTGGAATATAAAAGCAGAGCAGAGGAAGGAAAATCAGCAAAAAAGACTGAAGAAGAACTAGGAGAGTGATCAATGAAAGCCATTAAAGAAGAAAATTTCAAAAAGGAAACAGCTGTCAAAGTCAAATATCAAAAAAGTGAGACTGAAAATAGACCATTGGATTTGACCATTAGGATATCACTGTTCTGTAATTGAACAGTTTACATAGAGTTGTCTGAACAGAAGTTATATTTTACTGAGCTGACTAGCAGTTGGGATGTAAACAAATGGAGATGATGACTTTAGAATGGTGGTTGTTAACCAGCTATGACTTTGCCCTCCAGGGGACATTTAGCAGTGTCTGGAGACATTGCTGGTTGTCACAACTAAGGAAGTGCTACTGGCATCTAACAGGTTGAGGCTGTGGAGGCTGAACATCCTAAATTGCACAAAACAGCTCCCACGGCCAAAAAATATATATATATATCTATCTGGCTCAAAATGTCAATAGTGTTAAGAATGAGAAATTCTGCTTTAGACAAAGCCTTCCGAGTCTGGTTGTGAAGAGAAGAGAAAGAGGGTGGTGACTTGTTATAGAGATAGAATAAAATGTTTCCTTAGAGAAGATTTGAGCATAAAAGGGAGGGTAAGAGAAGGTGAATGAGAGAGAAAGAAAATAAATAAAGACTAGATGGTCAAGTAATGTTTACTGCAGATAGCAGAGAGCGTATTCCAAAGCATAACTGAGGGATAAAACTTGGACTGCAGAAGGGATTTTCATGACTCCCTCTCTCTCTTAGAGATAGGTTAGAAGACAAAGAACTGCCAAAAATATGGATATAAATAAGAAATAGAGGAGGGAGTATTAGGGAAGTTTATGGCTGGGAAGTAAGAAGCTAAGTTATCATGGGGGAGGAGAAGAATGTAGAAAATGATAAATACCACAGATGTTTAGGGAAAATAGTAGAATTTGAAGCAGTAAAATGTTGGAATTACAAAAGAGAGCAAAAGAGAGATGTGCAAGTAATTCTTAAACAGTGCTAAAAAAAAAAACAAGTTGAGTTTTGAAATCACAATATTGTAAGGGAACCAATTTAGGTGATAATATGATTTTCTCAGGCAACACTCAGCAACCCAAGAACAATAACAGATGTTTGCCAGGATACAGGACTTCTCAGAAAGATACACTCACCAAAGAAAGATTCTGGTTACCAAGTGGTTAAATATGTTTTCGAAATGATTGTCCCCACCACAGGTCATGTCTAAAATGTAGTTGTATACTCCCAAATACCTAATCTCTTAAAAGATTGTCAATTAATTTAAAATAATCTTTGTGGTCAGAAATAATATATCTTGCTAATTACTCCAGCAATAGTTTTAATTCCATTTATCTTTTTTGTTTCTGCATAAATGCTAAATAAATCAGGGATAATTAAATGATGAGGCTGATAATCTTATCTGAAGGGAAAGTTAGAATGTTCTTTTACTAAGTACTATTCTTTGGTTCTGCATTTATTTCATTACATTTTTAGTTTTCCACAGAAATTGCACTAATTTTCTGATTCTTTCCTTATTTTCATTCTCTTCACTATTTATTCTGTCTGGCTGATTTGTTCATTTTATTCCCAGTGCTTTATTTATTCTTTGTACATAGACTCTAGGCTCTTTGTGACTTCAGGTTTTACATTGCAAGACCTATTAATGATATAGCTCATTTTGTGGCGAGTTCTTAAAGCATTTACAAAATTACATTCTTAAAGCATTTACAAAAATAGCCGACAAATCCTCAGTTGTAATTAGGTCAAATAATTCTAGAAAATTTCTTTGTTCACTGATTCTATGGACTCATCATGGCCTTTTAGAACTTTTTTTTCCCCTGGCACACAGATAATTACTTTTATTACCATCCTCAAATAACAACGCTTTTCTTCTCCACTCTTTGTCTGGAGCTGCCCATTAGCTCACTAACACCAGAGTTTCTAAAATGTTGGTTTTGTCCATAATTTATTTACCCCAGAAATTACAGCCAAGTTGCAAGCATCTGGTTTTCAGCTAAGGTCAGCTATTTTCTAATCCAGATCTCTTATCTTTTCAGTTAAGCATATTGGAAGTTCAGGTGTATTCTAGATAGTATGGAAAGGCACCAATTTGAAGGTATAAATTTATAAACTGGGAGACCTTTTTTTTTTTTTTTAGTGCTGATTTATGCTGATTTGATGGCTCAATGATCTGCTCTACTTCGGTTTTCTCAAACTACAACTAGGTACCAGATGATTTGATTCTAATGTTTACTCACCACATTATTGCAGACCAGTGCTTGGTAAACAGATTCTATGAGTTTTCTTAAACTGGAAGTAGTTTTCTTAAACTATTTGTACAAGCTCAATTATGAAACAGTTATAGAGCAATTCCAATTCTAAAGTTTAATCAAATAAATCTCTTGGTCCATCTAACCAGTGTAATCGATTATATTTGGTTACTATGCAAGTAGACTTCCTCTGATCAACAATAGTTATTATACACAAACTAAAATTCCTATTTCTCAATAGATGTATCTAGAATTCCATTTTTTTCCTTGAAGACATAGAAAGTTTGGTATGTAAATTTTAAAAATATTTTGGGGGAATTTACCAGTTATAGTAGGATTTTATTTTCTTTTTCTTGTTCATTCAACATATCTTTACTCATACCCGTGGTAACGGTCTCAATGACTCTGCTTGGCTATCTACCCTGCCCTATTCAGGCCTTAAGATTTTCAGGCCACGCAGTTTCAGAATTTGATTCTAATAGGTATAAGCCAATCTTCATGTCTCCTACCATTGGCCACCAGGTGTGACTAGAACAAGCACTTACCCCAATCGGGCCAATCAGGTGCAAAAAGATATTTGCTTGGGTCTGCAGGGAAAATAATTTCCATTTTATTCTCCAGGATCTAATAAAATAGAAGCTTTTTAAAAATTTTTTGTATTAAATAAGAAAGTACAAGAATTTGGAGCAAACACTTGAGACGTTATTTCCTGGTTTAAATCATAACTACTCCATTTGTATGACAGTGAGCAAGTTATTTAATCTCTTTGTCCCTCAATGTTCTCATACATAAAATGGAAATATTAATTATTCCTACCTATGTATTTGAGGATTCCGTGAGCTAATACTTAATCACTGGCACATAGTAAATACTATTCAAGAAAATACAATTCTATGAAGCTGCTACAGCCATCTTAGGAACAAGCACTTTTTGGAAGGGGTAGAAATTATGGCAGGTAGAGAAAAGAGACAGAAAGTTAGAACTTCAGTGACAATATTAACTCTTCTGAAGCCTAACTCTGGGCTTTTCAGTTATAAGAGTCATAAATTATTGATTAAGCTTTATTGATTTTATTGATTAAGTCTGTTTGAGTTGAGCTTTCTGTCACTTAACATCTAAATATTCCTGACAAAACAGTGAAATGTCATCAGCTTTACTTAAAAAAAAGAAACACTAATAAGCATCTATTGCCTTGAGATATTAAGATAAATAAGGCACAGATATGGTCTCACATTTACTATATACTTATTGAGTTTTATTGTACATAAGGCAATGTGCAGTCATTCAGAGCATCTTTCACAAACCTAAATAATTATGATGCAAATAGAATGGTACAAACTCTTTAACACAGAAATATATAAGTTGCCCTGGAAATTCAGAGAAGCCATGTGTAGATTGGGCTATTCAGTAAGTCTTTTTGAGGCAATACCATAAAATAATAGACTCTTCTCTAAATGTTATTTATCTTTTTATTTTTTAAGAAATATTTATTGAGTTCTTGTTTTGTGCCAGACTTATGCCAGAAAGTAGAGAAGAAATAGTAGACAAAATTAGATATGATCCCTGCTTTCATGGAGCATCAGTGTGAAGGGAAGTCATTAACCAAAGAATCATACAATAGTATTAAAAATACAATTCTAAGTGCAACAAAGAAAGTCCACAGAGCTCCAAAAAGTATCAGATAAAGCAAATGTGAAGTCTGTAAACAGTTTATTCACATTTTATTTAGATGACGAAACATCACGTCAAAGAGACCAACTTGCCCAAGGTCTCCCAGCTAGTTGATATTAGAGCTGGAATTGGAAACCAGTACCCTTGAATCATTGCCTACTGCTTTCTCCATTATACCAAATGCTGTGCTTTTAGATAACATTATGGATTTTGATTTCAAATGATCCTAGGCCAATTATGGTTCTTAGTAAAGATTTAATTCTCAGAAAACATAGCATCTGTGTCTTGTGGCCAAATAATACCAATACTGTTAAAAAAATTATTTTAGTACAGTCTTCTTGAAGTAAGATAGTAATGCCATACAGCTAGAATAAGGTATTTTGTAGCAGCATAAGGAAGGTTAAGCACTAGGAGGGTGAGGGAAGAACATCTGTAATACACCTTCAATACTAAGTTAAAGTCATTTCCTGTTGTGCTGGCCAGAGTCCTTGTCTTTACTTGACAGACTGACAAAGAATAAAAACCTACCCAAATTATGCCTACTGGAGGTCACATGTGGCTTAACTGGACTTTTTGGCTGAAGTGTTGACATGTGGCAATTTTGTAGAAACAAATGATTATTATAGAGGGCATGACAGTCAACACAAATAGGATACAATTAGTGTGTGTCACCACTGGTTTCTAGTTAGAAACATCTTAATAGATAACAAATAATATAGGTCAGTGTATTGAGACATGCTCAGTTAATTAGATCTTTGTTGTTTCTGGGGAAGAAAGTAAATTATTTTAATCTTGTTTTTCCTCCTCTTTCAAAGATGCCACTGCTCCCCATGGGAAGAGTCAGGGTCCTTTGTATTCCTTTTGGCTCCCAAGTTTCGTAAAGAGAGTTCTAAAATTTGTCCTTACAGTTTTACCACCTCCATTGCAAAATAGATTTTGTTTTTTTTTTATTGTATTTTTCATGCTCAAGGTATCCCAAAGCAATTTACAGTAATGAGGTTTCAAATCTGGACTGACCATGGCTTGGTACGCAATCATGTTTAGCCATTACATATTCAAGGCTAGCTTACACCCAGCCCTGAAATTAAAATGTCTCTTTACAAGAGGCAAATTTTCCTGGGATACATAGGTAATTCTTCTTTCTCTCTTTCCCTCCCTCCCTATCTCTGTCTTTCTCTGTTTCGCTTTTTCTCTCTCTCTCAAACCCACTTGCCCAGCCCAGAATAAAACTGACAGTTATCAGATGGAGATAAAAGGATATGACATGTATCACTTTCATGGGGACATCTGATAATTAAAGAAATAAATTTGGAAAAGGCTTAGAGCATCTTTGGAAAAAATTCAACACAACAAAAAAGGAGAATGCAGCTTACAGGAGGTCTGCATGTCAGTGCTACTGCAAGGGCTGAGTTTGCCTCTAAGAGGCCTACAAATTCAATATCACTTCTCTTGAACACTCTATGCTTGGGTTAGTAACCACTCCTAGGTGCTCCCAGAGAAGTCTCCAAAACCCTAGCTTAGCTTTTATATATGCATTGTGTTTTCTTATTTATACCCCTCAGTAGACTGTGAACTCTGTAAGAGCATCAGCTTTGCCCAACTTGTTCATTGTTGAACCACAGCACTTGACATTGCCTATAGTAGTTGCCTAGTAAGTATTAGTGAGAAGAGAAAATAAAGAAAAGATGGAAGAAAGAAGAAAACAAAAATAGAAGTGAAAGATGGAGAAGATGTAAAGAGAGGAAGGAAAGAAAGTACAGTTTTATGCACATAGTGAAATAAGGTAAGATTTGGTCTGATTCTTTGTAGTCAATCCAGAATATTCAAATTGTAAAGACAATACAATGTATATCCTTCACCTTCTTCTTAATGCAGGAATCTTTTCTATCACAATTTTATTGAAAGGTCATTCAAACTCCACAACTTGCCAAAATAAGCCCTTGATATTTTTGAAAAGCCTTAATTATTAGAACATTTTTCTCCCAAATTATGCAATCTGTCTTCTGCAACACTTATGTTTTTGTCTCAGTTTTTACTTCTGGCATTCAACAAAATAATTCAACTCCTTTTTGTACATAAGAGCCTTCCAATAATTGTAAAGTCTTCCAATATTTCATCTACCCTGGTTACTATTCTGGTCATTGTCTTTTGTCTCTGTTTCTCCTGAGTAATGGCACCTATTATTGTAAAGAATACTGAAGATGTATGTTCACTCTAAGAACATGGCACCATTCTCTGCACTGATCAGAATCCTTTACTTCTGTTCATGCAACATCTCTTCTTTGGTTCCTTCTGAGCTTCTGGTTTTCTAAAACTCCAAGTCTTTTTTACATTAATTTTTATGAAGTCCATTAATTCTGTGATATCTATACTCAATAGAAAGTATTTTTGTTTGTTTGTTTTTATTTTCATTTTGTTTATGTTTATTACAAAACTCTTGGAATTTTGCCTTGGTACTTTTATTTCACCTTGGTTATTTGAACTTATCATTTCTAATTATTGATTTTTTAGATGTGCTGATTTGGTCTTTTATTTATTCAACTCCAATTAGTCTTTTAACGAGACAAGCTATTACCAAAAAAAATGCTTGGATTTGTGCTAGACTTGGAAACATAGAGTTAAAAAAATAAAATGTCTGCCACAAAAAAATTATAGACATAAATAAATAAATAAATAAATAAATAAAATGATTTATGGGACTATATGTAAGTGCAAGGCACTAAGAAAGTACAAAGGAAAGCCATCAATATCAGCTACTGGTGAGAGGATAAAAGGCTTCCTGGAGGAGGTGATATTTAAGATGAATTTTGAAAGATGTGTATAAGTTAGCAAGGTTAAAAAAAGAAAGGCCAAGGGAATTTCAGACTAGATAAATGACATAGGCAATAGCTTTGAAGCATGAGAACAAATGATGTATTCTTTCATCTATTCTATTAGATTTCCTTTCATCTTGTTTCTATCACAAATTTGAAAAGCGCACTCTCTATATCATATCTAAGTTATTGATGAAATATTTAATATATGCCTATGCTGGCTCTTGCATGCCATGGTATAATAAGAAAATAGTTAACAAAAAAAAAAAACAATCTAATCAAGAAATGGGCAGAGGACCTAAACAGACTCTTCTCCCTAAAGAACATACAAATGGCCAACAAATATTTGAAAAAATGCTCAACATCACTAGCTATTAAGGAAATGCAAATCAAAACCACAATAAGATATCATCTCACACCTGTTAGAATAGCTATAATCAACAGGACAAGTAATAACAAATATTGGAGAGGATAAGGAGAATAAGGAACCCTCATACATTGTTGGTGGGACTGCAAATTGGTACAGCCACTATGGAAAGCAGTATAGAGGTTCCTCAAAAAACTAAAAATTGATCTACCATATGATCCAGAAATTCCTCTACTGAGTATTTACACCAAAGACTTGAAAACCAATATCTCAAAAGATATTTGCACACCAATGTTCATAGCAGCATTATTCATATTGGCCAGGACATGGAAGCAACCAAAGTGTCCTACAATAGATGATTGGCTAAAGAAGCTGTGGTACATATATACAATGGAATATTACTCAACCATAAGAAGAGATGAAATACTGCCATTTGCGACAGCATGGATGGACCTCAAGATAATCATGCTAAGAAAAATAAACCAGACAGAAAAAGTTGAAAATCACATGATATTACTTATAAGTGGGATATAAACCTGAGAGCAACAAATGAACAGAAAAAACACACAGAGATTCGTGGACGTGGACTATAGACTAGTGGTTACCAGAAGGTAGAGGGTAGAGAAGGAGGGGAGAAGTAGACAGGGTAAAGGGGGTCAAATATAGGGGAATAGGGGGAGTGTGAAGTGGGTAAAGGGGATCAAATATATGGTAGCTGAAGGAAATTGGACTTTGGGTGGTAAACACACAATAGAATATACAGATGTCAAAATATAATGTACATCTGAAAATTATATAATTGTATTAACCAATAAACTTGAATTCAAGGTTCTATTAGATTGTCTGCCCCCATTTTAATGAACATAGTAATGACCTTCACAGAGCTCTGACCTATGTTATTTGAGTAACACCAACTCTGACAAAAATAAAACGTAGCAAAACAAATGTCAGTGTCTCAACAGAACAGAAGTTTTTTTCATCACTCACATAATAGTCTGCTAACAGTTTCAGGTCATTGGGCAGTTATTTACCTAATGATTCAGGGACCCAGGTCTCATCAGTCTCTGGTTCTACTTATAATAATGTGGCTTCCAAGGTCTTCATGCTCATGTTCATCAGACTTGTGAAAGGGGAAAGAAAACATGGAAAAAGAACACTTACTTTTTAACCTTTTGTCCTGGAAGTGAAACATGTTACTTCTGCTCACAAACCTTTGGATAGAATAAATCATGTGATCATGCAAGACTCTCTCATTGGTCACTATTTCCGTTTTCTAGTAGAAAAAGTACAAGGTTTGCTGCCTTACTTTGGCCACATACTTTACCAGTGGTGCCACAAGCTACACAGGGACCTAGTTATTTTTGTATATTTTGAATACTTTCTAACAACCAATTTAAATACTTTAAATATTTAAAAATCTTCAACTGAGGAGTATATTGGTGATCTATCCAGTACTTAAATAATTATTTCACTACCTCAAAAGAAATCCTCTCTTGTAATTATTAACCTATTACTATAAATTAGTCAATTCTCACCAATATACAATTTAACGTATAACTTCAAAATAATTTGTAAATAATTATTGAGATCATAAAAATGACTTCATAAAAATCTAATCACAGTAGAGGCATTTGATATTGCCAGGAACAAAGAGGTTTTTAAAAACAAAAACAAAAAAACAGGGATATTCTAATATTGCCCTAAGATATACGACATACACTAAGTTTTTTCCATAATCATAAGCAAAATATCTGGTAAAAGAATTTAAGAAACTATGCATATACTAAGTATATTATGATACAATGGGTAATATATATTATTAAATACATCAAGGATACAGTTTGTCAAATGTTTCACTGAAGGGACACAACAGTATTCATAACTTTATCATGATCTACTAGACTCCTAATCCTATTTTAATACAAACAAGCAAACAAAAATTATGTGCCATACCTCTGTCACTTAGTGAGTAGGTTTTTGTCTATGCTGTCTCCTAGTGAGAATCAAATTTTGCCAAAGTGCTCAGAAATTATTTCTTACATTTCAAAAATGATTCTAGAAAGTAAGGAAGAATATCAGCCTGAGAGATGCTAGAATCCATCAGCCACACCACTAAAGACCTTTGGGGATCTCATGGAGCTGTCTTTAAAAAGTCCAGTAAATTGGAACAGCTATGGCTTTCAAGTTTCCCATTTCTGAGTTATTAAGTTATAGCAAGAGAAAAAATGAAAATTATAGGGAAGGGAGGAAAAATGATTTATTACTAGGTCCCAGGGGCAAGGATATGGTAGCATGTCATCATAATTCCTCAGATTTTTGTGTACCTACTCACATCCTCAGAGAGGGTATCCCTTGAGGAAAAAAAATAGCTTTGTTCACATTCTATTAGAAGAAATGTTTATCTATTTGCAAAGCCATATTATAAAGAGATATACCCATAGACCTTTTCTTCTGGGCATCTAACAGTATAAATAATGTGATAAGAATGGAACAGTTTTTCAATGGTGGCAACAAAACAGGAAAATGTATAGTTCTTGATACTTCATCAAGGTGCATCTGTGGCAACTTACAGTAGTAGAATTAGTTTCCAATTCTTGGGCTCATTTTAAGATGCCAAAAGTATAAGGCCAATATTAGGAAAATCGAAAACTTCCGGATGTTGTCTTCTTTTAGTTTCTTTGCTTTGATTGTTGTTCTTATCTAGAGCTCTTTGGAGGTATTTGCAGTGGTTTCATTCAGACTTTTTCTGTCATAAATACTCCTCTGGAAAGCTATGGAGACAGGACATCTTAGTTTGAGTCCTCTGAACACTCATTAATTCTCTTAGGACATACTATTTAATTATTGACTTTAGTGAAC
The DNA here is from genome assembly GCA_004027375.1 of Macroglossus sobrinus. Taxonomy (NCBI): domain Eukaryota; kingdom Metazoa; phylum Chordata; class Mammalia; order Chiroptera; family Pteropodidae; genus Macroglossus; species Macroglossus sobrinus. Next base: position 77,754 of record PVKZ01001683.1, on the reverse strand, counting down.
CTCAGATGTCTCACCTGGAAAATAGAGATGACAATATTGATCTACTTCATAAGGCTTATACAAAACTTATAAGATAAGCTATTAGAAAGTATATAATGTGTTACCCTTAGAAATAGTTTTAGAGGGGGAAAATATTATTTTTTCCATGTAATCTTTAGATAAGCAAAGCCTTTTCTGTGAAAGCAAAGGCCAGTAACAGTACGCTAGTCACCATGGTTATATACCTTATTTTGCTAAAAATTATAGTTATGTTTTATTTTTGTTGTTACTACTGTCAATCCTCCAAAAACAGAAACAAATTAGATCAATGACCAGTATTTGGAGCCTGGTCATATGGAGAAGCATAAAGGACACAATGGCAGGTGTCCAGCAGCTGTCATTTCTGAATTGATGCATCATTATCAGTGCTGGGAAAAATCATATGACATCTACTGACACTGATTAAAGCTGATTTTTCCCCTGAAATGCTCTCTAACATCTATCACACGGTAATGAGTCATGCCCAATGTAGCCTTTCACTTTCTGACAGTCTAAGTACACATCTTTGGATAGGCTCCAGGAGGGCTGACATCTGAAATATAATGAACAATGCCATTCTAAATTGCCAGTGAACGTAAAAGTAAATGTATGAGGAGCCATATGGAACTTGCTATTGTACTGGATGCTACAGTACATTGTTGAGCATTACTTAGCAGTGGGAAATGTGTACTGTAAAAGATGGATGACATAATTCTCAGTGTGATGGCAGCTTGAACAGAAAAAAACAACTTTTGAAATGATAATCATTTAAAAATGTCCACATGTACTTTCAGATCATAGAAGTATCCTGTCAGTTTCTCTCACCTAGAGCCTATGCAGGGTTAGAAGAGGTTCTCTGGGTAGCTGCCTTTTGAGTTAAGTCACCTGACATCTAAGCACTTCTTCCTCTGGGCTAGCCACTGGGTGAAACAGTCAAAAACAGTCCCCCTCTTCAACAATCTTATCCTGCAGAGAAGAAGCCAGACTTAATTACATTAGGATATGAGAAGTATTTTATCTGAGAAATGTACATGGTTCATTGGAGGTGAAAAAGAGAAAACAGCTAGATTTCCTGAGGTGGTATGGAAGGAGGAAGAAGAAAATATTTACAAAGAAAACAATTGTCAAAACCTTTGAACATGGACTATTTCACTAGAGATACTAGGGGAAGGGGGATTCGTGGCATAGAGCTGACCATATGTAGAGGTAGGTGGGGTGAAGTATGGCCTCCCAGCAGAATAGCCAGCAGTTCAGATGACTGCAGCTTGGAGTGCATGTGGGGAAGGAGTGAGAACTGAGTGAGGCCGGACAGGAGCCAAATCATGAACAACAACATTTTGAGAGCTGAAGATAATATATAGTAAATTTAACAGAATTTTGAGGTGTTTCCAAAAATTATTAAGCACACAGAAATGCTATTTAGCTCATGAAAATGTACTTTTGCTAAAATCACATTGCCCAATGAGACTTTTTGCCTAAGTGGTTACATGTGTCACTGGAGCTTCCTATTTCTTGGGGAAGTATTATTTCTTGAGAAGTAATATTCCTACTTTTCCTCTGACACAGAAACCCATGAATGGAATGATTCAGTAGAACTTCATCAAAGATAAGTAGGAAAGTGTTCACTGATCAGCAGATCAGTTAAATAGGATACACTGAAAAATTTAATACTTGTGGTTAAAATAAATGAGGTAGTTCTTCACATGCTGACTTGGAAAAATTATCAAAACTTGTTGCAAAATTGCAAAGTAGATTAAAGGACAATATTAAAAATTATTGTGGGATATATAACAAAATACTATGATTCTTTCTAAGGAATATGCTTGAATAAAATGAAGATTTCATACTTAACTTTTTATATTTTTGTTTTCTTTATTTGTTTTACAATGAGATTACATTATTTTACAATTTTCAAACTCCCACAAAAACACAACAAAACAAGTAGAATAGATAGGATAAACAGAAAAGATAAAGGTAAGATGTTCACAAAAACCTTCTGCTTGGAATTCTTTTGATGTCATCACCTCAACCAATCATTCAACAAAGTGCTTGGCTAATGATTTTTTTTTTATTGACTTGATTGAATGCTTGGGTAAATTAATCCAACTGCCTGGTTGTTTTGGATCCAGAAAAATAAAGCCCAAATTCCTTTCATCTCCACAGCTTTATTTTCTCCTATCTAGGGTTCTCTTAGTTCTTTTTTCTATAGTAGAACTTTACTAATAGAAGATCACTCAGTTTTCAAATTTACATTTCAAAAAAATTAAGAAAACTGAGGCAAGATTGGAGAATAGATTCTGATGTGTTGTGAATTAAAGTTTTAAAGGGTAGCATGAGAGAAGTTTTGAGATTTGAAAATTGGTTTATCTAGACAGAAATACATAGACACACAATTTTATAAATATGCAAATTGGTTCTAAAGAGATTTATAATACATATCAGCCTAAGATCTGTCAATTTGAAATGACTTATGAAGGAGTAAGATGCCCATGGAGATATAATAAACAGGCTGCAAGAACTGTGTTCAATCCCATTCCCCACCAGAGTCTGTCCCTCTGTCATTCCTTGCCCTCTTGGGTACAATATGAAATGGTATTTTGAATTGCATTAGAATTGCATTAGAATATTTTGGTTGTAGATTTTAAGGACAAGCCTCTCTACATCATAGAAGCCTCTCAGGAATCTTTAGGGACCCCATTATATGACCCTAAGTTTTTGCTTTTCTAATCCTCTTGTTTCGTTTTTCTTCTTTTAATAGTTGTAGCCAATTTAGGTTTGAAATGGTTCAGTTCACCACAGAGATTAAAGGATAATTTTCTTTGCTTTTAATTCAAATAAACCCTGGAGCCTAGTTAGTTATCTCAGGCCTAGGGCCTTGCTCCAAGAATGAAATAGGAGTTTGTTTTCAGACTCCTGCTCTTTCATTTCTCTTCCTATGTCCAACCATCAGTAATAAGACAGACAAGACTCATAAGTTTTGTCAGAGGTTAAAATTGTCCAATTAGAGTGAGGGTATTTTGGGGGAAGAAGAGATTTGAATGCACATGGAAGAAAAGGAGTCTGGAAACCCCTTAGGACCCTGGAAACAATAGCTGTGGACTGTACAGAACACGTTTCCAGTGGTAATATTGCAAGGTATTATAAGGCCAGACTAATAATAGAGACTGATATCCCTGGTCTTTTTGGCTCTTGAAAGCATTGATATCAAGTATGTCACAGACAACTGGTATGGAAAGACAGGGAGAAGAATAATGCTTCAGGTGGGATTTAGAGTCTCAAGTCAATACATAAGGCAAACTCACCTAGAGTGAAATCCCCTTGAAAATTCCTTTGGCTAATGTCACCTTTGAAACCCTCTCTTATTTAAATAGATGCAATAAATTTCCTCTTTCTTCTAGCAGTTAGGCATATGCAGACATTACCTCTGGCATTAGAATAAATTGGAGTGTCTTCACTTGAGCATCAGATAAAAATGCTGGCTTTCATTTGTTGTCCATGTTAAATGAAAAAAAAAAATCTTGTAGAATCTTAGGTTTACTCTTCACATGAGAAAATGCTCTCACTATGAGACCAGGCAGGAAATGAAACCCACTGAAGGAAGAGCTGATGCCTCTTCTGGAACACAGCTCCTTGGGTGTAATGACTGGCAGAATTGCCCCCTGAGATTTACCTTTTTATACACATATTACTATTAAAAATGTAAAATATATACAAAAATAGTAAAGAAGAGTGCAAGAACCCCTCATCTTTTGGCTGAAATAATTATCAACATTCTGACCACACTATTTAAGTTGATATTCTCATATTTTTCTTTGGATAAGTATGTGTAGGTGAATTTTTAAAATTTAAATGTGCGAATGGTGTAAATTAATCAGCCTGTACTTTTATCATTGAAAAAATTAACTGTACTATGACCAAGCCTGTAAACTAGGTCATACTAATTTTAGTAACATCTATAGATTTTCTATATTTATATAATTTTTAAAGTTGGACATAGGAGGAATCCAACTTAGAATCCAACTTAGAATCTCCTGGATGTTAAGAACATAAAAGGAGCATATACAAAGGGATCTCACAAGATAATCAACTTTAAGTAAAGGGGAAAATCACAGTAGCAGGTTGATTTCTTCTAACAATATTTACTCTCTTCTTTGTCACTTCAGGGAATGCAAAGGAGAAGAGGGTTGTATTGTTTCTTCTGTCTCTTTATAAGCTTAATTCATAAGGTGGATTTTGAGCTAGATTTGAGATACTTAAGACCTTGTCTCAGTGCTCAGCTGGACATTCATCTGTGAACCAAATGAATTCTTTCCATATTTTGAATTATCCTAACCCTCTCATCAATCCAAAGCTACTGGGGGAAAATGGTTCAAGTAGCTGCTATTATATTTTATAGAAAATAATTTGCAAAACACTGGCAGCACAAGGACTTGAATTTGAGAACTATTATAATATTCCAATGTGTTCTATTTTGAATAGTCAGTGAGCTTTCCTCTTGCTTTATCAGAATGCATTTCTGCCCTTTAGAAATTGGATTTCATTCATCTCCATGCTGTACTTTTATAATTCAAACTGAGGTTTTTTCTAAAAAAATTTAAATGTGCGTTTTTATAATATTGAAGTTCTGTTTTGAATGGTTTTAACTTTATTTCTCAGGCAGACTAAAAAAGTTTAGGAGTTATTATTTCCTGAAAAGATTAAGATCATTATTTCAAACTGATAGCTTTAACTGAATAAAAATAACAATAATTATAAAGAAAAAAACATTCACAGACAATGCATCTAAAAAACATAACAACTTTATTTTTGTTCAACCTGTAACTTGATGCAAATGTCCATACAGATCAATATTGCTGGAAAAATAACTCATGTAGGGAAATATATCCTAGATCAGTCAACCATGTATTTTTACTATGCAATTAAGATAATGTTCTTTATAATCTAATGTCCAATGCCTAAAACATTTACTTAAATGGAGAAAAACAGCCAGGCACAGGGCTTCTAGCGCAGTTGGATCAGAAGGGGAAAATCTTCTGTAGCTTGAGATAATGTACATATTTATCAAGACGGCAAGGTTTGAATGAAGCAATGCACATCTCAATCAGGAAAAAAAAATACCACATGCAATCCCAATATATGTAAATTTATTTATTCATAAATATTAAATATGCCCTATTACACAAATAAATTATGTACTATCGAACATATTTAAAAGGGTAACATAAATACAAATATAAATTAAAACATATTTTCTTCCCAATAGAGTACGTTGAACAACCCCTAAATGAATGTACTTGGTTGTTCCCTGGTATAGGCATTTTTTTTTCTGGTCAAATATAGCACTCCTTGTGGCTTTCTAGACAGTTTATAATTCATATGGCTTAACATAAGTATAGCTTTTGAGACAGGTGAAAGTTTAAATTACTGTACTATCTTCATGAATTTGTTTTGCCGGCTAAGAGTTACCTTCTGAACAAAGTAGATCCATCTCAGATATATGAACTTAAAATGGCCACAGCTAAGAACAGGTATGAGGACCTGATTTTTGTTCATGGACCTGGGCGGCTTCTGCCCTTGGCTCTGAGCCATGAAGGTAAAATGAAGGAGAATGGAAAGTCCACATATTGAAAAACATCATACATCTTTGTCTTGCCTGTGCTCCGTCCTTCCTCTCAGTGCAGCTACTGTGATTTACCTGCATGCCATGGGCATCTCTCCTAGAAAGTTGCTTTGTGGGTTCCAGACTAGTGACATCACAGCCCTTTGCCTTTACCTTCCTAAAGACCACAGCAGCGCCTCCTAATAGCTCTGTGTTCTGCCTTCTACTCAGTCTTGATTGGAGACTAACTGATATGAAAAGATTAGAGAATCTCATACTTTTCACTCTTAAAAGAGAAGTTTGCATTTTTTTAGTTCCCTTTTTTTTTTTTTTTAGTTTAAATGCATTTTATTTTTAGACAACCAACATGACATGTTTTTCTTAAAAACAATGCCTCTGCTCCAAATAAATCAAGGTCAAAATAAATGAAGAGCTCAAGATAACATCAGTCCCATTTGTCCTAGTCCTGGTATGTGGATGAAAAGCAGCAGCCAGTTATGATGATGACAGGTGATAGATCCAAATTCCCAAATTTGTTAACATATCTTTATTTCTAAACCATTCTTAAAGAAAAATCATATGTGGGTTTATACCATCTTTATGGTGGTCCAGCAGGGCAACCATGTCACCTGGATTCATGTTTTTACCAATAAAGAACTGGTAGGTTTTTTTGAAATTAGCAAAGAGGTTCTTGATCTGTTCTGCAGCCCCCATCACAGAAGGGTTTATTCCTTTCAGTCTCTGTTCTTCAAGTTTCTCTGAGAGTGGTTTTATGTAATCTTTGTTGCACTATTTGTAGGCTTCTTTTGTGAAGTTGATTTCCTGCAAATGATGGTTCCTGACAATGTCAACACCAGTGATCACTGTGCTTTCAGAAGCTTTGCCCTTAGGGGCCTTCAGGGGAGGCATTTCCTCCAATGAACTATTCATCAGTGTTACCCTCTGTCCTGCTGACCACCTTCCCCTCCACCTCCAGGCACAGCCTGTCCACGATCTCCCGGATCTTGTAGATATCGGAGAACATCTCATCATGGCTGATGAGGTCCCAGGAGATGATCATGTCGGAGCTCAGAGTAGGTGCGACGCGTGGACCGGCAGAATAGCTCCCTTCTTTCAAATGGCACTCGAATGTCTGAATTTAACATATAATAGATGATAGAATTTTAGTTTGCTTTTTTTCCCTATCAGGTTAAAAATATCTTTCAAATAATTTTCCTTTCATTGGATTTGCTAAGTCTCAGATTCTTTAAAACCCAGATTTGGAGCCTTTATTATTTGATAGTGTCTCCTTACTATTAATCACGTTCTTTGATAGATATTATATTTGACTTGATTTATTGGGAGATTGATATCAATGACCTTAGAATGAATAATAATCATAATGATATTTAATACTGAAGCTTGGCTATCACATTAGCTGCATATTAATAGCCTAATGGATTTGATGGTGAATTTTGAACTAAAACATTAGAGATTTTTCTTCTTGTTTTTTTTTTTTATTTTTATTAAAAAATTCCATAGAAGTGCCTGTGGCAGACCACTAAAACATGTCCAAAACATTTTGACTGATGCCCCTTGTAGGGTAGAAGAGGGCAGGGCAAAAGATTGAGAGGACACCGAGGACATTCCTGAAAAAACGAAGCCTCTTCTTTTTATCATTTTGGCAATCTTTGTTCAGTGATATTAAACGTTATTTGGATGCTTAAAGAGCGCTGGGCACTCTATTAAGGATTGGATACAGAGATGAATAAGATATGAAGCATGCTCTAGAGGGGCTCATGTTTTGGCATGAGAGACACACACAAATATTAGATAAATTCTGAACAAGACCACACAGATTCTGTTAAAGATACATGGAAAGCGTTATGAGAGCCCAGGAAAGCATGACCCAACCTAGCCTGGCAGGGAGTGAGGAGGTTTTCTAGGGCTAGATGGCAGGCGAGGAGAGTAGGGATTCTTTCTTCTTGGGAAATGTGGCAGAGGGATGACTCTTAAGAACACAGAATCTGAAACACCATCACATGTCTCCAAAACATAAGTTCCTTTCCCCTTAGCTCTCGTACAATCCAACTGTGGAAAGACATAAAAAAAAAAAAAAAAAAAGCAAGAGTTTAACTAGACTGAGGGGTTCTAAGTTTCAGAATCAGCCTGTTAAAGTAAGTACTATATGGGGTGTATCCCAATCGCCAAGATGGAAAGCCAAAAACAGGTCTCAGCTTGGAGTTAGGTAAAGAAGTTCAGAGAAGAGACAGTACAACCTGCTTTCCAAAAGTTCACCCTTTACCAGAGGCAGCACAGGGTCCTTCACCTCAGCTATGTGTGCACCTGTATTCCAGGGTCAGCCAAGGCCCGGAAACATGTTAGTGCTGCTTCATTCACTCTTCTGCAAGACATCTTCTCAGGGTTCGCACCATGCTTTTCCATGTGCACATTCTACTTCTTTGTTTAATACAGATATTTCTCTAGTTTGTTCATAGGAACAAAACTCTCATTTTTGTTTGTTTGCTTATTTGGTTTTTTTGTTTGTTTTCAATTGAAACTTACAAGTAGCTATGTATACTAGATTATATTTCTATTCATTTTCAAATTTTGTTTTCTGAGCAAGGAAATTTGGAATCCATAAAAATTCTGGCCTTCAATCTAAAATTTAAAATTTCAAATGATTTGGAATCATACATCTCTATTTTGTCCATTAAATTTGAATACTTCTTAACTTCTATTATACTGAGATATTCATTATAATTAAATTATATGAAAATCCCCTCACTTTGCAGAATTTTTTAACACCTAGCAAGAAAACTGGAGACTCTTCATGATGTTGAAAATATGGAAATTCTAACCCAAGATTACATGATGAGTTTTAGATTTGCCCTGGCTGGCTTAGGAAGCACCTCTGTTAGCACTGTCTCTCACTGTCTCTCTCTCTCTCTCTCACGGTGAGAACATGGAGAAAAGCCAGGCATTGTTTTCAGAGGAATTCAGATTATTTTCAGAATGTGGCATTCAACTTTAGAGCATCTCTATAAGGCCACAATAAGATCACATTGTAATTCTCATCTAGAAGCTAGAGATTTTAACAACTAAGGTATTTGTTCAAAGATAAATAAATGTAATACATTGGAAAAAATTGGATAAATATTTTAGATTTGCAACACCCTGCTTGATTTTTATTATTACCTGTCACCCTCATAAGTGCAGTGTTGTAGTCATTGAAATTAAAATTGTGATGGTTGTGTGTTTAGATAAAAGAGATTGAGTGAGATGAGTATTTACCAAGTCTTAAAGATTGAGTCTACAATATCCTTTCCACCCTCAGAAGCTAATCATGAGCATTGGAGTTACCTTGTTGATGATTGGTTTAGAAATAGGAGTATGATCTAGTCTTGGGCAAGGAGACATGAAGGAAACCATCATGGGAGGTTTTCAGAAATATTTTTTTGCTCTAAGTAGTAAACATGGAAACACTACCTTTATCCTCCCTTGGACTTTGTAGTATCCACATACAATGACCAGAATCATCAGAGTGTTCTTGATGTCAGCCTGAGGTTGAGGCACACACAGCAAAGAGGGCAGAGCACAGGGTGTCTGAGGAGCAGAGCCAAAGCTTTTATAGCTCCCTTCTGAAGCTGCTCTACAACTGGGCTTCTCATGTAGGTTACTCAGTTTCCTTTCTGTTCAAGACGGGGTAAATTTTCTATTTTTTGAAAATATGAGAGCATCTTCTCTGATAAAAATGAACTCAAGATATCGTGAGAGATCTTCAATTAGCTATCTATTATCATCTGGAAGTATCAAAGGAGAGGTGCAAAGAGAAAACAAGGTCAGGTGGATGCATGTTAGATGACCTAAAGTGAAGTGTGTGGCAGATTTCTTTTGTCCAGGCCAGGGGTACATGTAAGCAGTGTCTTTTCTTATTCCCTTTACTCCAGGGGTTCTTATTTATGTTCTGTGGACCACTTGGCAATCTTGGTAATGCCAACATTTCCTGATAAATATTTTAAAAGTAATAAAAGAAAATACATATAATTACAAAAATCATATTGCAATAGTTATCAAAGTGTGTTTTAAAAACTAAATTTGTGGTATCTATTAAATGTGCTTCTTTATTAATAAAAGATAAAAGATCTATTACCATGTCTAATAGCTATCATAATTTCAAAATAATAAATGAAAATATTTTGAGATATCTGCAAACAAAAAAATGTAAAAATATCTATTGTTTCTATAATCATGGTCATATTTTTTGTTTATACTTTTTTGGATTATTGCTTTCAATTCACAACTGAAGAAAATACCTAATTTCAGTTATAATTAGTGAAGTAATGTAATGATTTATCACACAATTTCATAGGCCTTCTGAATGCTTGCTTAGGAACTTCTGAATGCTTGCTTAGGAACTTCTGTTCTTACCTTTAAACAAATATTCTCACTTACCTTGAAGGCAGCCTTTTTTTGTTTTGCTGATTGGGCCTACATATATAACATTAAAGCCACAGCTGTGTATATGTGTATCAAATGTAAATTAGGATTGCTACCATTTTAAATCTTGCACATTTATGTTAAAAAATTTTGTAGTTGCTTTTTATTATGTAATTATAATGTTATTTGGGAATTTTCTAGACAGCTGCTTTTAAAAGGAGCCTTTTGTTCCTATTCAGGGAGAAAAATTTCAATTTTTCAAAACTATTTTTTATATCGGCTAATATTAGAAAGTAACGTGACTCTCGCTTGGAAATAAGCTTTTTAACTCGTTACTTTTACTAATGTTGGCTAGGGCAAAATTAAGAAGGTAAAGTTTGTTATCCACTAAAATGCCCATCCTAACAATTTTAATTTCTGTTTTATCATTCCAAACTTCAAATGTAATTCTCTAAAAATTGCTTACAGCATCACTTGACACTTAATTAACAATTCAGAAAGCAAAAACAAATATTATATTTTTTAGTTGAGCTCTCTCACAAAACTCTTAATTTAATTTAAAAAATGATACTAAGGACATAGCTATCACCTACTCTCTTCCCCAAATTCCCATTGACAAAATGTTACATTTGGGTTCTCTCTTTTGATGCATCCCAATAAGCAAAATATTAATGTCTTATCGTTTTAAATAGTATTTGATGTACAAAGAATGGTGGCTTCTCTTTATTGAGTAGTATGCCAGCTAAATGAATAGAAATATGGAAGACATCATGAGCTATGAGAGTATAAATCTGTGTGGATTACCTGAGAGACCTTGAACAATCTTGTTGATGAAGCAGCTAGCTCACTGAGCTCGCATTCCTTACAAAAATAGAATTTTTAGCAATAAGGTTCATTTACAGTAAGCTGTCTGATATTTCAGTGTTATCACATTGGTGTAATTTTTCTATTAATTCAACACTCATTGTTAGTAGAGCTGTGAAAAGTTACTAGAAGATAGTCTCCTTGGGGTTTCCATTTGATCAAGTTTTCATCATTTCCTGAAATGGCTAAGCCTCATTAATGACTGCTACTTCTACTTTCTAAAGAAACTGCCCTGGTTTTTCACCTGGAGCTTATCAGGCTTGATAATGAATGATGAGTCGGAAACTGCCAGACATTAGCATTAGAGTCATCATTAGGGACAGGATTACAGCATTAAAAATTATTACAGACAAAATAAAAATCAGGGTAACAGAGGAATAAAAGTAACAGGCTGGTTAGAAGGAAACATCCAAAAATTGGGTGAAAAGAAAGCCTTAAAATTTTTAACTTACTTTCTCACAAGACTCTGAATTCTATCAATTCCTTATTTTGAGGTCAAGGATGTTATGATACTCAGATCTGCTCTGAGAATGAAGCCATAGAATTCTATTCAGTCTATCAAGTTTTTATTCATTTGTGTATTTATTTTTTAAGTATTTTTTCTTGTGAAAATAAGATGTGCTCAAATTTCTCAATCTAATAAAAACATTTATGAAAACTCATAGCTAATATTGCATTTAATAGTGAAAAACTGAATGTTTTTCTCCTAAGATCAAAACACTTGACATTTCTTGTTAAATATTGTATTACAACTTCTAGTCAGGGAAATAAAGCATGAAAAAGATATAAAAGACATCCAGATTGGAAATGAAGTAGTAAAACTATTCACAGATAATTTGTCTATATATTTTATATATAGACAATTATAAGGGGTCCACTAAAAAGAAATTATTAGAATCAATCCAGCAAGGTTGCAAAATACAAGAGAAATATACAAAAAATGATTGTTTTTCTATACTCTAGCAATAAAAATTTTGAAAGTAAAATTAAAAAACAATTCTATTTATATCATCAAAAAAGAACATAATTAGATATAAATTTAACATAAAAAACATAAAACCTAAACTCTGAAAACTATAAAACATTGTTGAATCAAATAAAAGATGAAATAAATGTAAAGATATCACATGTTCATGAATTAAATTTATTATTGTTAAGAGAACAATATTCTCCAATTTTATCTGCGGCTTCAGTGCATTTCCTATCAAAATCCCAGCAGGGCTTTTTGTAGAAATCAATGAGCTGATCCTAAATCGATACGGAAATGCAAGGGACCAAGAATAGCCAAGCAATCTTGACAAACAACAGAGTAATAGAAATCACTTGTCTCAATTTTAAAACTTACTACAAAGCTATAATAATTAAGACATAGTGACATCAGCATAAAGATAGACATATAGAATAGAATTGAGTGTCCAAATATAAAACTATTTGTGGTCAATTGATTTCAATAATGCTGCCAAGATGATTCAATGAGAAAAAGTTTTTCCAACAAATGATGCTAGAACTGAATGTCCACATGCAAAAGAATGCAGTTAGATCCTTTTATACACAAAAATTAACTCTTAATGGGTCATAGACCTTATGTAAGACCTAAAACTATAAAACTCTTAAAAGAAAACATAGAGTAAGTCTTCATGAACTTAAGTGAGGCAAAGTTTTCTTAGATTCAATACCTAAAGCATGAGAGGAAAAAGATCACCTTGATTCTACCAAAATTAAAAATGTTTAAGCAAGATGGTTGCATAGGCATTCTTAGCATTTATCCTCTCCTAGAGACATCAATTTGAACAACTATTCACATGCAAGAAATACTTTCACAAGAACTAAGGATTTTAGGTGAGGGATTATAGCACCTGGGAGGAGGATAGAAATAAGAAAAGACATAGCGAACAGGACAGTTTCACATTATCTCCATCACCCACTCCCCAAGCTCAGGCAAGGAGAAATATACCTTCTCCATGAGAGAAAAAGAGTGAAGTGAGCATCTCACTTCACCACAGACTCCAGCACCAGACCAGCTCCCACTACTCCAGAAGACTCCCGTGAACCCACACTCCCAACCCTCCCCAGTGCCAGGCCAGCAACCTCTGGACCTAGATGCTAGCCTGGCTCACATAGATTCAGTTTCCTTGTGAGGCCAGCTCTTGTGGTCCTAATCTCCAGACTGGTCTCCACAGATCCAGCCTTCAGGCTGGCCTCCATGGTGTCAGGCTCCAGGCTCATCCTAGTGCCAAGCTGGCCCTATCCATTCTCTAAGGCCAAAAACAAAAACAAAAACAAAAACACAGGAAGTATTAGCATTCACTATTCTTTATACCTTCTTCCCACTTTCTTTATTTTATGTCTTTAATCACACTGTCCCCTTAGCTTGAAATGCCTTTCTCTACCCTCAACTCTACCTAGCCAGGTCTTACCTACACCTTCAAATTCATCTTTAATGTTACATTTCAGGAAGTCTCCAGGACAGGGACAGGGACATTCTCATCTCTGTACTAAACCAGTACTTCAACACTATTTTTTATGGCATTTGTCACCTTATATTAGAGTTATCAGCTTGTTATATCCCTTTTTTTTTTAATTAATTCCCAATAATCAATATAGTAGCTAAGGGGCTTTATGTTATCTGAGATTATTCTGTCATTTTTAATGTTCTCCTTTCGACTGTTCATTTGTGTTTATTCTATGAAGTAATGTCTTTGTCATTTCATGTATTTATTCATATTTTCTGTCAGTTGTTCCACTGCACCTCTTGTTAACTATGTAGCAGTATGCAAATGAGCCCCTCATGTTTTGACCTATGAAAAGAACAGTGGAATAGAGCCAGTTACATTTTCTCTGGGAAGTTTATTTTTGTCTCAAAGAATCCTATTGAGGTGAGTGATAGAATATCAAAGAGGAATGTAGGGCTAAGAGGGAAAAACAGTTCCCTTATCCCATGCCTAAGACTACAGTAAGGAATCACAGGGATGGTTTTCATTTGCTGCTTTCTGAACTGAGGAATGAGTTTTAAAGTATTTGCATATATTAAACAGAAACAGGAGAGTTTCCAGCTTCTAGCAGTGCTTCTTTCCAACTAAAATGAATTCACAGAAAAACAGACTGTCTTGTGGTGACATTTGTAATTCAGATTAACTAGCAGGCCTATACAAACTCCTTCAGCTGGTCACTATTGCTGATGGCTTAGGACATCAATACATTGTCAAGGAAAACTTATTGCAATTAAACTTCTCTCCTATCCACTCACCCATTACACTTAGATTCATCACCATGATCTTGATTTATGGTGCAGTTTTAGAACTGGGAATAATCTGGCTTCGAATAAAATGTCTAGGTAACTTAAAAAAAATCTTTATTTTTTTCCATTTACAGTAGTATAAAGTTTTCATCCAGCCCCATAAAACTCAAATCTTTGTACTGCTGTGCCAATCCATAGTTCAGAAGACTTGAGTTTTAAAGATTGGAAATGTACTGAGTTAGTTTCCCTGATACTGCAACTGACTGTTTGCAAGCCATTAGGTTTATTTCCCAAATGTACTGTATGTTCAAAATCACTTGTGCCCTGTAAATATAATCAGTAAATGCCACTGGGACATGAAAGAGTCCAGGACCAAAAAAATAAATAGATAGATAGATAGATAGATAGATAGATAGATAGATAGATAGATAAATAAAAATTTAAAAACGGCATGCTATAGGCTAGAGAATTTTATTTCACATTTTTGTTCCTTACCAATGGAGAATAAATTCTCAGTTAGAAAAAGAAAAATGGTATAAGAATTTTTCTTATTTCATTTCCTCAGGGGATGCTTAAATCCATTAGGTGCATTTAATCCTGGCAATTGTTTCTGACACATCTCAGAGTATAATCAAATGAACTGGCATTCCAAAGTTAGTAGGTACAGACCAAGAAACACACTGTACCTTAAGGCATCAGATTTGGGGGATGGGAGTAGGAAAGGTAGGTATCAGTGCCCAGCTTTCCACATTTCACTATTTTGCTAAGTGCTGAAGTCTTGATCCTAGGAAGCTGCTGCTTTTTTGTTGTTCTTATTGTTTTGTTTTATTATTATTGTAGTTGGGTTTTTATTTGTTTATTTGTTTGCTTGCTTATACAATTATTCTGGGAAAAGGCAAACAATTCACAAGAGAAAGATAACCAAGGATTTCATTTCGCCTTCACAGATCTAATATATCATAGGGATTCTTTGTAGCCCTAAATAAAGTTCCAGATGAGCAATATCCAAGCTCAAACCCAAAGTAACCCATCTGTCCAATTTACTTAAATATCTGATTACTCTTGTAAAAACATATAGTATGGGTAAATTATTTGCCCAGGGGTTTCCAAGAGAGGCTGATCATCAGAATGCCTTGAGGAGATTTTATTAAACATCCCATTTCCTAGGCTCCACCCCAGTTGTAGGGAATCAGAATCTCCAGGGATGTGGCTGATGAGTCTATATGTGTAAAAATCACCTTTAAAAGAGTCTAACTTGCACCTAGGTTTGAGGACCAAAGTAAACCATTCTTCCTTACTTACTGGTTCAAGGATGTTGAGAAATTATTTACTTTATTGTTTTTGTTTTCTTAAATTTTTATTAGTTTATTCCTTTTATGAATCTGTGCAAGAAGTAAAGTATGGTGAGTAGTAATTTTCCTAGCTCAGTAAATTAATTTCTGCCCCCTACTGTCTAATAATTTATAATACTACTGTAATTTTCTGACATTCCAAACATATGCTTTTCATCTTGTAGTGGCATATTTAGGCATAATTAAAAAATTAAAATTCTTCTTTTCTCCAATGGTAAGTTGCCCAATATAGCATATTTTATAGTTGAGAGACTTACATCCTATTAAAGAAAAAAGAACAAGTAAAAAAAATGTGGTATAATTTTATGTAGTAATAAGTGTAATAATAGTAATAATAAACCAAGATAAGGGGATAAAAAGTGATAGGAGAGATGAAAATTTTCAGAGAAGGTCTTCTTGAGGAGAGATTTCAGATGAAAAGCTAGTACTGAAAACCCTGCCATATTTTTAGAACCTAAATAAATACTAGTTGAATAAATGACAAGATGGATAAGGCCTCATGAAAGTCTAGGGTACGAGCTTGGGTGGCAGTGTAATCTTGCTATGTTCTAGGAGAGGTAAAGAGGTCAGTATGGCTGAAGAGGCATCAGCAGAGTGAATTAGGTGGCCAGTGTTAGGATATACACTATGGGAGGTATCCTGGTGGGCCTTATAGGATAGATGGTACAACTTACTGAGGTCAGGAAGACCAAGGAGATTCGTGGTGGGAAATCAAAGCTCTGTCATGAACTATTATGAGGCTAAGATGCCTATCAGACTTTGAGTCAAGATGTTAAGCACTCAGTTGGACTCACAAGTCTGAAGCTCAGGTCTCTGCTAAGACAGAGAGATTTGGACGTCATCAGCACAGTACACATTTGCATTAGCCTTGCTGCCTCCCACTTTGCCATTTCTCCTTTTTTTTCTTTCATCTTCATGATAACTGACTTTCCCTCTTCTATCTTCTCCCCTCTCGTTTGTCATGTATACATACTTACAGGATCCATTGGCCTTGAAAAAATTTTGAATTTTTAATTTTTTAATTAGAGTTGACATTTAATATTATTTTATATTAGTTTCTGTTGTACAGCACAGTGGTTAGACATTTATATAATTTACAAAGTGATCCCTCCCAATTAGTCTAGTACCCACCTGGTACTATACAGTTATTACAATATTATTGCTTATGTTACCTATGTTATACCTCACATCCCTGTAACTATTTTGTATCTACCAATTCGTACTTTTTAATTCCTTTTTCCCCTCTCTCCCAACCTCCCCCTCATCTGGCAATCATCAGTTTGGTTCTCTGTATCTATGTATTTGTTCTCTGTATTTGTTTCTGATTTGTTTGTTCATGTATTTTGTTCTTTAGATTCCACATATAAGTAAGATCATATGGTATTTATCTTTCTCTGTCTTATTTCTCTCAGCATGATAACCTCTAGGTCCATTCATGTCCTTGCAAATGGATGAGTAATATATTTCTATGGCTGAGTAGTTTTCTATTGCATATATGTACCATCTCTTCTTTATCCAATCGTCTGTTGGTGGGCACTTAGGATGCTTCCATATCTTAATTATTATAAATAGCACTGCAATGAACATAAGGGTACACAGATCTTTATAAATTAGTGTTCTTTGGATAAATACTGAGAGGCACAATTCCTGGGTTAAAAGGTAGTTCTATTTTTAATCTTTTTGAGGGATCTCCAAACTGCTTTCCATAGTGGCTGTACCATTATTCAATCCCACCAACAGTGTACGAGGGTTTCTTTTTCTCCACATCCTTGCCAACACTTGTTTTTTATTTATTGGTGATAATCATTCTCACAGGTGTGAGGTGATATCTCATTGTGGTTTTAATTTTTATTTTTCTAAGATTACTGACATTGAGCATCTTTTAGTATGGATAGTGGCCATCTGTATGTTCTCTTTGCGGTGTTGTTATATGAGTTCTTCATAAATTTTGGATATTAACCTCTTATTGGATGTATCATTGACATCCAATGTATCATGGATGTATCACTGACATCTCCCATTCAGTTCTACTAGCCTCTTATTTTTTCTCTGTTTTTTCTCATTATAAAATTTATTTCTTTCTTAGAAATATATTTTCCCACCATAACTCTATTGCATAATTTATCAAGTCGCTGCCTCCTTTCTGGGCTTCGATGTTTTCATTTATGAAACTTGGAATCAGTTGAGCTATATCAGTGGATAGGGAGACAGTGAGATAGATGCCCAGACTTTTATTCTGCTTCAAGCATGTTGTATCAGATTTTGTGGATCCTATCATTGGGGTTATAGATGATGATGTTTACATAAAATCTCTTTGAAAAAAGTGTCCTTGAACAGAGACAGAAGTGTAGCAGTCTGGCTTAAAATGATAAATTATCTTTATGTTATTTTCTGTCACATGATTCAATTTTTCATGTAATTTACGTTGGTTAAAAAAATGGAAGCAGAAGTAATTGTGGTTTGAGGTTTAAAATTAAGGCTAAATATTATGTGTTATTTTGACATCTGCTGAAAACAGTAGGGCTTTGAATTATCTAATTCCAATTTTCTCTTCTCACTTTGCTTCCTCGGATAAGGTCCCCTATCCAAACAATCCTCCTTATCAAAGGGACCAGGGGCAGTCCTTTTGCAGAGTGTTTCAATTACTTGCCAGGATTTGTATAAACTAGTCAGTTACAGGATTATTTAATTAATTACGGAATCAACTACAGCATAATTCAAAGAAACCAATCATATCTTCCTATGGAAACCAGGGGTAACATTATTCTCCTGACACTGTAAAAGCTACCTCACATAGCCCCTGCTTATTCACTTTGTTTCTGAGTACAATTCACATGCAGAGTCCTTCTCCCGTGGGCAGTGGGTATATGTGACTAATAAACTGCTGTTGTTAATTCCATCAGTCTGGTGTCAGGTGTTGAATGTTTAGCCATTTCCATAACCCCAGAGCAGGAATCCACCCTTACCAATAAGGTGAATATGACACATGTAAAACTGTGATGTAAGACAATGTGTGTAAAAGCTTTAAAAGCCAATGAGTGTTTTTTCTCCCTTTCTTTTTTCTTTGAACATCACAATGTTCCAGACAGAGGTTGCTCCTTCAGTATGATTGAAGAGCCAAAACCAACTCTGACAGTTACAGAAGTGAGATACTAACTTTGGTTGGTATAAACCCTGAGATTTTGAAGCTGTTACCTCAGAATAATTTAAAAGAACTCAGCATAACTTAGCCTAAGCTAAGTAGAGACAGATTTGGATTGGGGAGCAGAAACCAACAGCAAATAGAGAGTATATAGGTACTGGGAAACCATAGAGAAGAGAAAGGAGATTGTTCTGGTTCTGTACCTAATGCAATTATTTTATGTTTAATTTTAGTCTTATCACAACCCTGTAAAACCAATAATTATCTCTCATCTTGGACGGGTTTGAGAAACTTGCTTAGTGTCAACCAGTAGGATAGGATTCTCAGCCTCAGTACTATCAACATTCTGAGCTGGATAGTTCATCCCAGTGGCATAAGGGGGAGCATGCTTTCCTGTGCATTGTCGGTTGGCCTCTTCCCAGAAGCACCTCCCCAACCATGACAATTACAAATGCCTCGAGACACTGCCAAATATTTCTTGGGGGATCAAATTGATCCTGGTTGAGAAGCTCTGCAATAGAGTCATAGATCTGAATTCAAAAACAAGTCCACCTGGCTCGAATGTCTATGCTCTTTTTCTCAGGCTCTGCAGATGACAATAAAGGTATGCAAGGAAGGAAGACTTGGCCTCTTCTTGACCTAGCTCAAGGACTTACTGGTTAGTTCTGTGGATCAAGAAAGGAGTCAGATTCTTACATCCCTCAGCAACTTACCAGAACTGTCATCTGGCACTAAGCAGCACAGCTTGCAGTGTGTAAAATCTCTGTATCCTGTTACCAAATAGCTGAGCCATTCACCCCCACAGAAGATGTTCCCAATAAATTATAGGTCTGAGTGAGAGTGTGATGAGCCTGAAGAAGGGTCATGATGAGTCTCCCTTTACTGCTATTAAGAAAAATAAAACTGTGGTTAACCACATGGACCATAAGGGGAATAAATCAAGGAAACTTAAATATGTACTAGAAGGAATTTTTGAGGCCAGAAAATGCAGCACAAGCTTGTTCCTCTGCCAACCTGTTAAAAGACTCGTGCTTGACTCATGGTGAACTGTGTCCTATGGTTGGCAGCCAGGTGACTTCTGGTGAGGTCGTGGGCCTGAGAGGAACAAATGCTCACTGGGCAGACTCCTGCCTCCTCATTAAGGCACAAAAATAACATTTTAGCTAGATGGGACTTAGAGAGGCAGGCCGAGACTCCAAACACTTCAGTCACTGCAAAATGGAATGGTCACATCTTCCTCAGACTTTGAGGAGAAGTCACACGATGCCACCAGTCTTTGGAATCTTACTGTGGTGTCCTGTTCTCTTCTGTAGAGAAAATAAATTTCCTTTCCTAAGCTATCTCATTGGTGCTGATGCACCCTTCTCCTTCTTCAGCTTCTGCTGAAACTCTGCTCTCCATGGAGCAAATGCTTATATGAAAGGAAAACAGTCCATGATGACTGAGGGGAAAGATGACACTATATCTCCTATTGGACCCCTGCTTTTCATCACTTCTAGTGCCCCAGCTCCTATTCTACCTTCTTCCTTCAAACAGCAAACAAACATCACAGGCACACAGACCACAGGGACCACCAGCAACAGGCAGTCTTTTAAACCTGAATCTTCTTTGGGTTCCATTAGACTTACCCTAGCTACAATTTTAACCTGCAGATCAAGAAAATGAATAACTACCCTTCCCTATTTTTCATATTCCTTTCTCCAAGTTGATAAATTGAATGATTTTATATTTAAGGTTTCTATTCTTACTCATTTCACTGTAATTCACTTAGTTGAAAAGCTGGTGAGGGGAATGTTGCATAGAATATTTACTTTGAAGAATAACTCAAATTCATTATGATGTGTGTATGTTAGGAATCTTTAAAAAGTAAGTCTCACATATAATCATACATCATAATTTTATTTTTCCAAAAGAAAACAAGTAGCATTCTCCTGGGAATCACTCAGTGCTTGTCAAAGGCTTTTAGGTAAATAGAGTCAAGATAGGGTGCCATATATAATGTTCCCACTACAGCATTACAATTGACAGCAAAATTCCTAGGTTGCTCAGCAATGTGTTGTTGATAGTTTGCACTTGGGTTAGCTGTTATTACTTAGATGTGTGCATACAAATGTACAGAATTTCAGCTGTCTCAAGCTCTCTGCTTTGAGGATGTTTAATCCTCTTTAAGGATAAGCAATTTTTATTATTTTAGAGTCAATCTTCTCTAGTGTAATAACTTCCATTCATGTGTGTGGCATTTGCTGTAGGTGATCAGCGTGGGGTCTAGACCGTTCTTGATCAGAAGGGCTTTTCGAAGAGGTTCTTATTGCTTGAGCAGCCTCCTCTCTGGGATAAAAGAAAAGAACATCTTCAGGCCTTGAAAATTTATCTTTGTTCAGTGCAACTGCACCAAACATATGGGTCTTTAAGGATGCCTGAGGATCTAAAGTGCTTGTCTCAGTGTTGAATATGGATGTGGTACATTTCTAGGAGCCCTAGTTTTTAGAGGGTTCATAGAGTTTCTTTTTCTAATAGTTAAAAAACTTACTTAAGGGCTTCTTCTAATTTTTTGTTTGCTTGCTTCCTTTTTGTTTACTTTGTTGTTGCTGTTCTTTGTTTTAGAGTGACTTCTTCTGCTACACTTGAATTTAAGTCATCTCTTTGACTTTCCTGTCACAGCTGTTTAAATAAAAGAAATTAAAAGCAAGAAGGGCCTTGAATTTATTTTTGTAGATTAAATTTAGTGAGATCGAATGGTAGCACCTACATCTATTGATCTATTTCACCAAATTTCCCCATGTCTACATAGCAAAAGTCACTTAATAAAGAAAAGCCAATCATTGTTTTTATTTTGTTTTTTTTGTTTGTTTGTTTATGTTTTAGCAATTTTACTGGCAATCTCACATTGGCTATGTATGCAACAAATCAATCATATGGAAATCAATCACCAACATACCTTGCAAAATTATTTTTTGCATATTTTTACCTGATTTTTTAATCATCTCAATTTATTTTATTCAAGAACATTTTGATTATATTAGATAATGGTAAAATATATTTATAGCAAAGGATTATTCCCAAATTCCTTCTTTTCTGCCTCCTAATTTCTGGAGCAAGAAAAGTGTGAGTTTAGGGAAATTTCTTGCTATAATTTTTTTTAATCCAAATAAAACAAGGTTTTATTTCTTACTTTAAACATGGTTCACTGTCTCCATGAGACAAATCTTCACTCCAGACACAGTTCTGATTGACATGTAATGGCCCTTTACCATGGAATTCATATATCCAGAATTTAAAACAGTGGTTGGCACAAAATAGTTTCTCAATAAATATTTGTTGAAGAACGGAGATGTAGCTAATAAAATAATGACACTTCTATAGCCATTAGAACAAAATTGAATTTTCTGAAATATGTTTATATAACCTCGGAAGTACAGAAATTAATGGGTTTGAGGAAAGATGAACAATTCAGAAGCCTAACTTCTGATAACTCACCACCTTTACCATTCCCCTTTCATCATCCTAATTTCAGGTTTACCATCGTTATCATCTCAGAAAGTCATCTTAGGATCAAAGACAGGTGGAAATTCATTGTGCATTAGTCATTATTTTTTTTATTTAAATTGCATGAAATGTCTTCATTATTTTCTCAATTTATTCTGTTCACTTTAGCGGGGGGTGGGAGGAACTTGTAACTGCTTTCAGAGTTTTGCTGTGATCACATTTCCATTACCCAACTTTCCCTTTAAGGCTTTATGTTAATCAAACTACACTTTCATACCACAAGCAGGTTAAAGGGCAAGCACTAATAAAATTGATAAGTGAGTTGGTGTAGAATTGTTATAGATTTAGTGAGTCATTAATTGTCAAAATGCCATAACAATTGTAAACTCCCCACCAAAAATATTCAAGGACCATGATTTCTACTCCCTGAAAATGTCACAAAACCATCATCCAGCTGAGCATTTGTTCTAGTGCATGAAAACAGACTAAATTACAGTGTTTTTTTAATTTTAAATTCAATCAACTACAATAGTCAGCCTTACGACACAATATGCACTTGAATGATTTTTGAGCAAGTATTGATTACAATAATGATTTTCTTAACCAGTTAAACTTGACTTCACAATATGAGTATTATTATGCAGGTTTTTCAAGAGCAAGACTTAGAACAAAAGTTTATAACATCATACTATGTATTGAACACTCTTGGTAAAAGTTAAGTAAAGAGTAAATGTATTCATTGGAACCCACTTCTTAGAATTTTTGTTTTTGTTTTTGCTTTAAGAGTCAGAGAATACTTTTTTATTTTATTTATTTAATTAATTTATTTATTTAGAGCACTGTGGTGAAGAAATGTATAAGGTAATTTGGGATGAGAAGAACTCTTTTCTGGAAAGATATGCTAATCTAGCTAACTGAAAGGATAATAACAAAATAGCCAGGCCAAGAAGAAAGGTGCTGTTGCAGTGAGAAGGACCAGAGCTGACAAGAGCACCAGAAGTGAACCAGTATGATTAGAGCCAAGTACATAATGTATGGAGCACAGAACAAAATAAAAACATGGGAATTCTAGTTCAGAAAGCATGACATAGCCTTTTTCTTGTGGGTACACAGATTCAATCAACAGATATTTATCCAGCATCCACTTTGTGCCATTGACTCTTCTATGCATTGCAGATGTAGCAGAGAACATAACAAAGTACCCATTGTCATCGAGCAGATTATGTAGGGCCTTGTAGGTCCTCAGAGGGACTTCACATGAGTAATATGAAAAACCACTGGAGGATTTGAGAAAGAAGTTATGTAATTTGGTTGATGTTTCAAAAGAATACACTACTGTGTGGAAAATAAATATAGAGAGGCAAGGGTTCAAAAAGTGAGACCAGTTGGGATGCCATTTCACTAATTCAGGCTTTGTCAATAGTGTATTTGCTTAGAAGGTTAGCAGTTAACATGGGCATAGGGGTTGAATTTTGGATAAATCAGATCTTTGAAGGTAGAGCCACTCACTGACTTTACTGATAAATTGGACACATGGTATAAGAAAATAAGTAGAATCAAAGATGACACAAAGAATATTGGTCTGAGGAAAAGAAAAAACTGAGTTTTCCAAAAGAAAACTACAGGAGAAAAGAGTTTGAAAAGGAAGATGGAGACCTCAATTTTGAACTTCTTGTGTTTGGGATGCTTGTTAGACAGCAAGTATTATAGACAGCAAGACTTTTCTAGTTTATTCATTCACTAAAAGAATATTGGTTGAGCACCTACTACATGCTAGGCACTGGGCATATAGTAGGAAACAAAAATATATATGCATTCTGCTCAAACATTGAGCTTCGTGCTAATCTGTAAGTCTGTCATTAAACAAACAATCAGGCAAATAAATGCAAAGTTACAACTATGAAAAGTGATATGAATTAAAGTATATAATATAGGTAATGGAGCTTTGAGTTAGGAGATTAGGAAAAGCTTTTCTGAAGAAGTGAAGGTTGAGATGAGATCTTAAAAACAACTGAAACATATCATGTGCTAAGTAAAAACATTTTGTGTGATGAACCACCAACCCTTAATTAAAGCCAGTATCCAGGATGTGGTGGAAATTTAGGAATTTAGGACAATAGACGTTCCAAGTAAAGAAAATGGAAGCAAATGGGGAAACAAATGTTGTGAAAGTAGAACCCAGGAAATAGGAAATATGAGAAAGAAGGGACTTTGGAGTGAAATTTCAGACTTTCTTCCACTTCCAGTTCACAGTTACCCTTAATTCAGTGCAGAAGAAAGAGCTAATTAGACCATCCACCAATGGCTAAATGTTGAGTGTTTGTGTGAGTGAAATGATAACATCGCCAAGTCTTAAATTTTATACACAGTGATTGGCAGTTTGTCTTAAATTTCCTTCCTTGTCATCTTTTATTACAAAAGATGAAATTTACATTTTATCTGACATCCTGCAAATATAAGACAAGTCTTCACAAAAATATGTTTTTTAAAAAATGGCAGAGTCAGCTTGTTTGGTGATTATTATTTACTGCAATCACATTTCACTGTCATTTATTGTCTTTGTAAAACAGAATTTTAACCAAAAAAAAATAGAAAGGTAGGAATTGAACATCTTTTCTGTCTGCAAATGTAAGTATCTAGGAATGAGGAGAGTAAAACATCTTGAGGAAATCCAGAATGAGTTAGAAATTCTGTCAGCTTTTTGGTCCTTTTTGAGTTCCAGTAAACATAGAATGAGAGAGAGAGGGAGAGAGAAAGGGAGAGAAACGGAAACAGTATTAGATAGCATGAAAGCATTTCTTTTATTCTCACAATTTCTTGCCAACTGCCAGCACCAATTCCAGATAACTCTAGAGTATAAGAAAGGCATAAATGATTCTGCAGTCACTGATTATTGCTATGAATTTAAAACATCAAGACCCTATTATTGATTCCCTGAAGCCATAGCTTCTCTACATAAATAGTGGGTTGAGCGTTAGCTGAAAAAGAAATGGACTCCACATTGACAATGGGAAATTTCTGTCAATCCTGGGCTTCTCTGCCCACATGTCTGTCTGTTCCTTGCCCTTCATTTACTCTACTCTGTAATGGTGGCAGACTGACCACTGCCTTTTACTGGGAAAACAGTCTTAGACTTCCCTGGCCTGGCACTTTTTATGGGGCAGTCATCCTACTGGTTGCTGCCAGCCTCCTTCCTCCCACCCCAGAATTAAATTTAAGTAATAAGAAATAGTAAAATAAATACAAACAACATTAATAGTGTAAGCTTTCAGCTTGAGCAATTGTTCTGCATTTTTTATGTTTTACTTACTTTTGGTCCTGAAAACTATGAAATTAGTTATAGGTGTCGGTTGGCCTTAACCTCAGGGCACTAAGGATTAAACAGGCTTGAGATTTACATATCTGAGTACCAAGAAAAGCCCAGAGTCAGCTGATTTACCGAAGGCTCTTAAAGGAATACCCTGGGGAATTAATTTAGTTTAAGATGAGATTAAATTTGAAGTTTTCCTTCATATTCGACTTTGAAATACACCATATATATATGACCATTTTTTGTTCCGTCATTCCTGAGTTTTTCATTCTCAAAGCACATATCTATAACATCTAAATAGAGTTTAAAATGCCTTCATACATTGCATCAACCTTAAAATTAAAGCTCTAATACATCTATAAAATGTCTTACATTGTTTTTTATTAACTGATAGATCCTAGAGATTTTTGTTGTTGCTTTAAAAAAAAAAGAAGACACAGTTTAGGAGGGTTTAGAAGACCAGTTCTCTTCAATAACAGTCAGAGCACTTTTGTAGGCTTATGTAGCTATTGTTAAAGATTATTTTACACACAATAAGTTTTTTATTCAATTTTTTTCGCCATCACTTACCTTCTTACTTCATTGGTAGTTCTGATAACATCTCAAAGTCTTCTGTATACTAAACACTCAGAATTTTGTGTTGCAGATAAATGGCTTCAGAACATGGATGGGGTCTTAGTTACACAACAGATAAATAAAAAACAAAAAAAGAAAGACATTCAGAAAGCCACATGCATCAGGGAACAATGCTCCAGGAGTGAGTTGGTGGTTTTCTCCAAAGATGGAGACTTGAGATAGATTCAAGTTGAGTCAGCAACTGCAGTCCCAATTCTTTAGCATTCCAAGGGCATTCTGGGATAGGATTATCAGATTTTCTACAGTGAGGAATTCATGTCTGCTTGTTATCTGATTGTCTGTGACCAAAACAAGCTTAAATAATCAGTCTGATACTCAATTTTATTCAAATAATTAAAAAAATTTAACCACGGATCTATCAGTTAATACCATAAAGAAAAGACCATATGTGGGCTTGTTCTACAGAGGAAAGCCTCCTAACTTCAGTGATAAACTATAAGCTGATATTGGTAAAAGTGTAAAACATCCTCTGAAAGTCTCCTTTGATCAAGTGGTCAGTTTCTATAAATCAAAATACTCGCAATAGTATGTGGCAGGCATGAGGAAGAAGACCATCCCAGTTCTAATGAAGAAAGATTCTAAAAGTTAGATTCTGAATGCCTATGTTTTTATGGCATTTGTTACCTGGTTATTCATATTTCCCCTTTGAGTTATTAAATTAGTATGACTTCCCTCGATTCTCCCTCATAGTGATCACAGAAAAGATATCTAAATTTACTTACCTGGAGAGTTAAGGTTTATCTTAGACACTGTATTTCTACTGATATCTGAATTGCAAAGTTGAGTCTGTCTTTGGGCACAGACCATGCAGGGATATCACATAATGTCATACAGAGGCTGATAGAATATCAGAACCTAATACGTCAGCACTAAAAAGTATTTAAGGTATTAATTCACCTCCCCCTTGAAAGGAACAAATAAATAGACTTGACCATCCAAATAAATGATGGACTTCCCTTTTTCTCACCTATTTAGTACTTTTCTTATGTATCGGTCATGTAGCATATCTAACAACCTGTTGGATGTTCTTCATCTGTATTTCTCATTTTCACAGCTACAAAATAAACTTCCCCTGGGCCAGAACTGTATCTTACTCAACTCTATTCAATGTTAGATTTTTAATAGGCTCAATTCTCATTTTCGCAACTTACATATGTACCCAAGTTACATCTCAAAATTTGACTTCTGCTCAGGTAAAAAACCAGCTCACTGAGCGGCTATAGCAATTAAATAAGATCAAATAAAAGAAAAAGCACTTTACAAAACCAAGATACTGATGGTAGTTGGTACTATTACCGAATGTTGATGGATAGTTCTTTAATTGAAGGGCTGGGAGATAAACAATCTCAAAGGAGGTATTTGTGACACAGGGAGCAAAGCTTTGGGCATAAGATTGGCAATTTGACCTATAATGTCTGCACTAAATGCCGCCCCCTGCCCTTTGATTTGACCACAATTTCAACTCTAAACTATGATGGAGCTTTTTGTTGGCAGGAAAACCTACTCCTGCTGCTACAGCTAGAATGGAAAAAAGTCAATTTCCATTGTGTTCATTATTGGCATAAAAGACCTCAGTCTGTGATTCCTTATTCATTTTGCCAGAATGATGCCAGAATTCAGGGTGAGCAAACAAATCATTAAAGGCATTTTCATAATTTCCAGAGAAACTTTTGGCCTGGTTTATCCTCAACTAGTAAATTTATTGTTTCTACTGGTTAAATGATATTCTTGGTCAAATTAGCTGTGAATATTCCCAATTGTCCTATTTTTCTACAAAGTCTTCCTGGGCTGGTCCAGCGTCCCCACAGAGACTCTCAGAGATAGAAGGCAGCCACGTCATTTCTACTTTTTGAGTATATGGTGACATAATAATGTATAATAATAAAAAAAATGAAGAAATGCAAAACAAGATTAAAATGTTGCAGTATATTTTGTCTATATTTAATAAATTTATCTTTTTACCACAAGGTAATATGATGCTATATAATTACTTATTAGATTATTATAAAATTTATTTTTTAACCCTTGTTTGTAATTTGTTTAAGAAAGTTTATG
Organism: Macroglossus sobrinus; assembly: GCA_004027375.1. NCBI lineage: Eukaryota > Metazoa > Chordata > Mammalia > Chiroptera > Pteropodidae > Macroglossus > Macroglossus sobrinus. The sequence goes on along the minus strand of PVKZ01001683.1, from coordinate 49,635 downwards.
TTACATTATCTAGCCAGTGATATGGGAGAACAAATGCTGGGAGTTTATCTGGGACATTTCCCTTTTCTGTCTTTGAATGTTAACTTCAGCATTCAGCTATCTTGAAGTGTTCAAGGAATTTGAACTAAGGAAAAAGCTATGTATCAGTGAGGATGGCAGAGAGGAAACACACTGTTGAATTATCCAACTCCAACAGATACTTTATGTTATTTTTTAGCCCTATTCCAATTTTTCTGTGCTTTTTATAGATGGAGAAGGGGAAGTGAGAACCCTGGAAACAGCATTCTCCATACTCCCTTGCCAGCTGGTGTCTGGTAGCTTCTGTCAGTCGCAATGCACTTACTCCAGACTGGATGGAGGGAAGAAAGAAGACAGAAGTCATTTTTTTTCTGTTTTTGGCTCTAGCATTAAGAGCAGTGGGAGACTGCAAGCAACAATAGTCTCCTACACCAGCAACAGTAGGCACTGCAGGTAGCAGCGGTATCCAAGCTACCACAAGTGCCTGGCTTCTGGCAACAGCAATGTTGGGTCCAACAGCAGCAGTGATATTATCAGTCCAAAGCCAATGCTTAGAAAAGGCAAAATTCAAAACGTTAGAGTTTGGAGTAAGGAAAGGTATATTGACCAACAAGGTGCCCACTAAGAAAACGGGAACCCTAGTAGTTTCTCAAAGCCATCTTATGACATTACAGAGGTCAGCCTTCTTTTATGTCAAGGGAAGGAAAGATGTAAAAGGCTGTTTTTGTAAAACTCTAGCTGCAAGCAGAATTTCTCTAATGATTAGCATGTCTATATGAAAGACAAAGCAGGAGCAATCAGCCTGAAGGCCACGGGAAATACAGAGAAACCCAGAATTTCACTGTTACAGTGTTGCTCCAGCAAACTTATCTGCAAGAACACTCAGGAAGCAACCCTACTGCTTCTCTAGCTGTTCCTATACCTTAGTGACCAATTCCTTGTATTAACCCCTCTATCTGAAAAATATACAGTAATTTATATTTTCCCAACTGGACAGTGATACATCTTATAGAGAACTGCTTTCCCTTCAGACTTCCTGTTAAAAGAAGTAGTGACTTGTTCTTATTGTCAGAACTCTTTCACTGAGAAGCTACAAGCATCTTATGTGATGTTCAGTTTAGGACACATAGTGGGTAGAGGAAAGGGAATTTGTTGAGCCACTGACTCTATGCCAAGCTTTGTGCAAAATATTTGATATACATTATCAAATGATTTTAATGGAATTATTTTATTTTATTTGCATATGTATTTTTCCCCACTGTATTAGAATCTTCTTAAGGACAGGAAATCTGTATTTATTCACATTTTTCATTCATTATTCTTTGAATGGTGACTTGCCCAGAGTAGGTTAATTTTATATATATATATATATATATATATATATATATATATATATATATATATATATATATATTCTACAACCCAACCAAAGGCATGATGCACACTTTTTCTTCTCATCTGTTTTGTAGGACTTCAGGTTCCACATTTTCACATTTTAGGTTCTCCAGTAGTCAAAGCAAATTATCAAGCACAACCCTACCTAAGCCCACGTGAAATAAATGTCTGTGAAGTCTTTTATCTATAGCTTATTCTGACACAGGCAATATCTATTTTTGAGGCAAAAACTGAAAATCTACTTTTAAATTCTGAATTGCTGAACCAGGTTTAACACAACTGATGGCTCTTTAAACAACCCAGATTTCACTTTAATGGGTCCTCATTAAGAGCTCTTTATGCTTTCCAGGCGTTCCAAACAAATGAAGTAAAACCGACTAGTATTGGCCAGTTTCCCTTTGGACAGTTTCTCCTTCCCCACCCTCCCCACACTTGCCAAATCCCACCAGGCAGCCTGCTGTGGCAGAAACCTGGTTACTAGGGAGGTGTGGGTGATGGGTTTTAAACAGTTCTAAGTCAGCAAAGAGAAATGTGAACGCTTCAGAAAACCAGCCATCTGGCTTTGTAATGCAAAGGCAGGAAAGATTCAGAAGGAGAATCAAGAAAGAAGAGAAGAAAGACACTCCGGGACTCTGGGGAAGAGGGAAGAGGACTCTGAGAGAAATGGTTCTAATGCGATTCTGCTCCTCTCCTGCTCCCAGCTCTCAGGCACTGCTGAGCAGAAAAGCTGGGGGTGGGGCAAGAACCAGCAGAGCCAGCATTTGGGCTAAGCTGCTTAAGGAGGATGTGAGGATTGAGATGCTGGGAGGCAGCCTGTGCAGAGGGACTGGAGCTTAAAATTGGCTCCCTTTGCTACCTGAGAACTGGAGAGACTCAAATAAAAATCTAAATGAAATGTTTATATTTTTCAACTTAATTGAAATGAAAGTTACTACAGAAAATGTGGGAAATTCAGAAAATTGGAAGAAAACTGTAGTGTTCTCACCTGATCCTCTGTCATTCTACCAGCCAAACGTGACCACTGACATTAATGCACATGTTCTTCCATTGCTTTCCCCTGCCAGGGTTTGCATTACATGATGGTAATGATACTAGTTGTACAATTTGCAATTCTATTGTTTTCACATAATGCTGTTTTATAATAATTTCCCCTATTTTAATATTGTGATTTGTATTATTATGACTATGCATAATATTACCTTAAATACGTGAAATTCCTAACATATCCATTTACCTATGGTTATATATTTATGCTGTTTCCAGTGTCTGCTATTATAAATAGTGTTACCTTGAACATCTAAATGTAAGGTTTATTGGTGTTTCAGATTGTATCCTTAGGATAGAGTCATACAAGTACATTGAGTGAATAGGCAAACATATTTTTAAGTCTATTGACACATTAAATGAATATGTAATTCTAGAAAACTTCTTTATGCCTTCATAGATGAAATACTTCATTCATTATTATTTCAAAAATACATCATCCGTCTTCTCTTTTTTTCTTCCTAGCGTGGTGTAGCATATTATAAAAATTCAAGGTGTCTTTGCTCCTAGAAAAATAAAATAGGGATATAAATATTATTCTGTATCACTTGACTATACACCTAAAACTACTGGGCTTCTGTAGTAAAAAAATTTCTGCACCCAGCCCCAACAGTCAAATTATTCAATAGGACTATAGTTCATTATTATGGTGCTGAATTGTTGATGTTGAATATGCCACAAAAGAAGCATGTATGGGATTTCTAGTAAGACCAATACTACACATGCAGGTAGCTGCCATTCAGTGAACAGTAGTGCTTCGCAGGTGCCCATAGGTACGCATTCCATGGTTTACAGAGAAGTAGAATTAACAAATGCTATGAACTGAATGTTTGTGCCTCCTCTTCAACTTCATACGTTGAAGCCCTACCCCCTAGTGTGATGGTATTTGGAGGTGGTAGGTAATTAGGTTTAGATGTGATCACAAGGATGAAATTAGTGACCTTCTAAGAAGAAGAGGCCAGAGACCTTGCTCTCTCTCTGTCTGCCATGTGAGGACACAGCAAGAAGCAGCCTTCTGCAAATCAGGAAAAGGGCCCTCACCAGACGCTGAATCTGCTGACACCTCATGGACTCCCAGCCTCCAAAACTGTGAGAAATAAGTGTTGTCCCTTTTACTAACGCTCAGTTACTTCACATTACTTCTCACTAGCAAGTAGTTTTAAGCCTATCCTTCAAAATCAATAGACTGTAACGACTTTGCTTATATATTGCAAGAGAGTAATTAAACATAAAAATGTCCTCTTTTGTCTCTTCCATGTCTGTATGTTTCTATTCTGTGGGTCTTGCTACTCTTGAGAGTGTCATAGAGCTGGAGAGTTTTCATAGTAACCATGCTTAATCACTCATTTTACAGAGAGGAAGATTATGATGTGGCTAAAGGAAGGAACTTGATTGAATTGAAGATTAGAAATAAAATCCACTTCTGATTCCACTGCCCACTTGTCCATCACCTCCTGCTTCTTGATCAAGAAACGTATTACTTGCTCCTCACTCTATTCTCCTGCTTATTGAATGCTTATGAAAAAGAATGCTTATGAAAAAATATATGTATATTTTTTAAATGAAGAAGTCACTAATTCCAAAAAAGCCACCCTAAATGACTTATGTTCTCTACAAAGCTAGATTTGAAATAAGTTCTAATCTGTTAGCCCTGATAGTATATAGAGATAGAAAATGATAGCTTTAAGTCAATCAATCTTAAGTTGAGTGAATTCAAAATTGTTGAACTCAAGTCTCACTGAAACCAGCATTAGACATATACGAGAAAACAAAACATGCCTCATAAAAGCAAGCGTTTTAATCAATAAATATATAATTGATGAGCTATTGTCAACCACTACAAAATTGTACAATAGGCTAATTCTTTTTTAACAATAAAATAATTTAAATTATTGTATGGCATTTTTATCAAACATTCTATGTGAGGAGAATATCCATGTGAAGTCTCTTATTAACCCAGTTTTAACAAGAAGTGCAAAATGGAAGGTAATCAGCCTTTGTGCACAACATTATGATGATAGTAATTGAAACCATGCAATCACATAGATATTTTGCTCTCTATAACTAGCTCTGAATAATCAGTGATTTTCAATGGCAGAAAAGTGGCTATTTCAAATTGCAACACTAGGAAAGTATGGTGATGTTTGCATTTAACCCAGATACCTTCTCTTTTGGTGATATTTATAAGGAAATGAAGATTTCAGTGGGAAGAAAGAGAATAGGGTTGTTTTTAATATTTCAGATTAGTTGAGCATTTTGTTTAGAATTGTTAAAATACATTACTGCTTACCTGATTTTGCCAAATTACTTTTAAAAAAACATTACCTTAAGAATAAGATAACCCTCAAATATTGACTTGGCGGTTTTGTATTCCCTATATAGCTGAAAATATGTTGATTGCCAGATACAGATTGGAAACAGCACAAGATTCTTAGCCCCCTTCGCTATAGGGAGGTATAATTTGGCCTCATTTCAGGAGAACAGTGTGCTCATGGTGTTTACTTCCATTTATAACACAACTTCCATTACCCCTACCTTCTTTATCAGGTATTCAGCATTTACGGGACAGGTGGATGGACCTCAGGGATCAGAGAGGAGCAACATTTGTCATGGATGAAGGTAAGGGTGATTTTATGGAGAAAAAGTTGACGGCATTCACCAAATCCTCAAAGTGATATAAAAACTTGAATTATCTTACAGATCCCAGACCTTGCTATGGTTATTGTTGTTGTTTTTCAGCAGATTCTTTCTGGTTTTCCGAGTCTTTATTCAAGTTCTTTAAAAGTTATATATTCCTCCTGTACTATCCCATTGTCCTTTGATGGACCACTATAGACAAGATTGGTCTTTCTAAAGAATATCAATTTTCTAAAAATTAAAGACATGTTTAGTCTTTCTTATTGAATAATTACCAAATTACCCTAGAATGTATAAAATCCTTTCCTAAAATTCCAACTGCCACTATCAGATTTTTAATCACCCATAACTTATGAAAATAGAGAAAACCATATTTGATGAAAAGCTAGTTGGACATGCTTTAAAGAGTTTCAAATGGAATATGTAGAAGGAAGTGAGAAACTTGGAGACTGAATGATCTCTATGGAAAGAATAGCAATGAGAGAAGCTTCTGGGAATACATAAAGGAAAATAATTGGAAAGAAGATCAGGAAAAATTCTTATTACATTTTATATCTGTTTATATACCAGTGTGTGGGGCTGAGTGATAAACATGTGGACCTAAAAACTGTGGGCCAGATGGCTCTCCTCAAGAATTCTCACCCCAAAACAGGAAGATGCCCAGGTCCAAGAAGCCAGCAAAATGGAAATTATATAAAAATGCTGAGGTTCAAATCACCAGCAAGAAAATGTAGAGGATTACTACTCCTTAGAGGGCTGTAAACAGGTGTGTAGATGTGGAACAAGAAACCTGGGGCCAGAAGAATGAGAATGAAAACAAGTTCAAGCAGAGATTTTGAAGATCAAGCAGATCCTAAAAACATCAAGAAGTTCTGAGACTTTTAAAAATCTGCTTTATTTTGCTTAACTCTGTTTCATAAACATATTTAAAACAAGATTTTTTTTAAAAAAAAAAGCTTTCATTTCTTACATAACGTCAGTTAATATTCCAAATGTCTAGTATTCTGTGGAATATGCTTTGGGGTATTAGCACTTTTGATTCATGGACTAGCTGAAGCAGTTTAATGGTTAAGAAGGCAAGCTCTGGAATCAGAATGCCTGAATTTAAGCCTGCTTGCAAACTTAATTCTGATATGATCTTGGACTCCTAAATTAAACATTCTTTACCTAAATTTTTTTACCTATAAAATGAAGCTCACAATAGCGTATTTCTCATAATGTTGTTATAAAGGTTAAGTGGCATAAAACTTATAAAGCACTTAGCACAGTGCTGGAACTATGGTAAACTCGACAAATTGTTGCCATCAGCACCATTGTCATTCTCATCACCATCAGTGAATCGGCCTAGTTTTAAAATTCAGGGGGAAAAGTAGTCTATTAGTCATGATAGGCCAACCTCCTAATTCCAATAGCTTAAATATACCACTAGAAGAAATCTGTTCATTCTAGATATTCAGGGGCCAAGGTTTATAGAGACTCTTTTTTGTCACATATTTCCATGATTGTTGACCCAAGAAAAGAGAATATGAGAAAAGAGAATCACACATGATAATTAAAGCTTCTAACCAAAAAAAAACCAAAAAACAAAAACAAAAAAAATGGCATAAGTTCCTTCAGTTCATAGTCCATTGGACAAAACAAGTCACATTTCCACACTTCAATCCAGGCTATCTATCCCTGTTCTCTTAGTGCCTATATTGTTCTTCACTTGACTACCCACTATATTTATATCATGTATTACTTTGTCTAACTTTTCTAAAATAGAAGTTTTGATACATAACACCCATTCTAGCACTAAAATTCTAAGACCATGTGATTTCTAAAAGCTTTTCCAGTCTGAAAGCAGTATGATTATAAGTCTTTCCATAATGTGTTTTAGGCCATAATATACCCCCTTGTTTATCTGCATAGTGACCATTGGAGTCAACTCTCACTTTTTAATAAAGGTGAATAGGAAAGAAAGAATATTGAAAAAATAATACTAGGTATACAGCCAAAAAATTTTTAAAAACAAAATAACAAAATATTTTCTTATTGGAACAAACAACTTAGCCCAAATAAAATAAGAAATGCAAAAAAATTCCAACGATATCTTGACCCCATTAAATAGATAAAAGTATGTATTTTAGAGTTGCCCACAGTATATAGCAGTCTGTCTAGATGAGTGATTCACACTGGCGTGCTTGTTAAAAATGTGGATTTCTGTCTCAACATTACATCTGCAGAAATGGTTTCTATGCTGTGTTTGCCAAGTATCTAGAACTATTTGGTGCTCGATAAATAGTAGCTACTTTTATTATTAACAGGTAAAACTGTTAAAAATAATATGCCTTTTTAAAAATTAAGAAATAGAAAGAAAACCTATGGCAGGACTTTCTTAGTCTCCAAAGGCAATATCAAGGCAGCTGTAGCAGAAACACCAGGCTCTAATGAGCCTGGTGTTAAACAAAAAACAACTTTCACAGATGAAAGCATTTAAAAAAAAAAAAAAAAGGATTTATTGAGCCATATTCTAGCCAGAAAAAGACCAGGTCCTGGGTCATGAAGTCTACACCACCATCAGCATGGCTAGGTAGAAAGACAAACACGTCTGCTATCCTGGGATAGATGGCATTTTCATACATTATGTTTTGGGGAAGAAAAATGTAAGTTTTTTTGAAAAAATTTACATTGGTTTCAGATAATGGGGGTGGGAAAAGGTGAAGCAGGTACAGTTCTATGATAGGTGCACAGTCTGTAAGGAAGAAATATTGACTACTTTTGATTGGTTACGGGCAACAGTTCTGAAAGTTCATGTTTATGCAGGATGTGGTGATATCTAGTGGTTGGCTAATAAACACCTGGAGATTGATTCAAAACTACAATGTACATTCAGAAATGTGAGCAGTCTTTTTTTAGTTGGCCCACAGCTATTAACTGGTTAATTATCTCTGTTCTTTCACTCTGTGGCCACTATAATTTAATTGAGTACATTTTGGAATTTTTCTCTTGTCTGTGGTGATGAGAGCAATGAAGAGAGAGGAAGGACCTTGGCAATATGAGTAAAACAGAGGAAGAATAAAGCAAAGAGTCAGACATCTCTAGGTTCTTAAGCCTGGGTGAGTGACAAGCAGAAGATGATTACATTTTCAAAAGAATGATACAGGCAATAATGTTACAAAAGGTCAAAAAGTTAGCAGAGCCATGTGGCTGACCCATAGCATTTGGGCCAGCCTCAGGAAAGGAACATACGGGACCAATGTTTTATGAAAAAAATTGATGGTGATTTCTGACAGGCATGATATGAGATTGCGGGGAGAGTAGGGTGAACTAAAGGTATTGAAATTTCAAGGCAGTGTGACAGGGATGGATGGCATTTGATTTGCAGGGGAAAAAATATATTAGTAGGACCTGGATACAATTTATTTTTCTAATGATAGAAACGTTATTTGAAATCCACCTCAAACTCAGCGTCTCTGGCTTTTTCTGTTATAAAAGGAGTTTACGCTGTAGTCTATTATTCAAAGTCAGAGGTTTAATATAGCAAACAGGTGATTATTTGAAATCAGGACACCCCAGCTACCTCACATGTCCTGTGACATTTCCCTTTCATCCTCCTCTGTCTCTTTGACTTAATACCCACTTCCATTCCATGGTTTACTTAGATTTTTCAACAGATCCCTCCTGACGAGCCCACAAATCCTCCCAGGCTTAGTGCAAAGAGCTGAACTAGACTCCCCAATTCTTGTTTTGACTGTAGGGTTGTTCTTTCAGGTGTGCAGAAAGGAGGCATCCTGAGCAATAGGATTAAAAGTCATAGAGAAAGACGTTTTGAAGGGTAAGCTGGCCCTGTCACAGGGCCCAGAGAGCTACACACCCACACGAATGACAACTGCAGGTCTCTGAGTTCCTGGAGGGAGGTGCGCAGCAGAAAGTGCACAGCTTGATTTGCAGATGCCAATTTCAGTTTGCAACCTGGTATGTGTTTTGATTTGAGGACTCAGCAAATTGGATGAGAAAGTCATAAATGGATGATGAATATGGAACACGAAACAGCCTGTTTGCAATAAACTGTCACCTATCTTTTGAGAGACAAGTTTTTTTAAGACGTGAAATGTGGCTAAAGTTGGAAGTTAGAAATCTGCAAAAGTTTGTGAGTAATGCTATGGGGATTTTACAGTTTGGGTAAAATAGTTCTCTTAATGAAGGGATTCTACTTCTGTCTCATTCTGACTTTGATTCTTTTCTTAAGGAAGCTACCACCAAAACAAAAATGACAGGATTGGGGGTCATATCAAGCAGCCAGGTGTATCCTCAAGGGAAAAAGAAACTGACAGCTGGGAAATTCTGCTTCAGAAATTCCCAACTGCGTTAATGAGGAGGTCAGCCTCATACCTCCTGCAATGAGGCAAACTTCTTCTCATCAGGTGCATTGTCCATGGGGCTAGAGAAATGTATTTGATAAAATTCAAAGAGCCTTAAGAATTATAATAAAAAAGAGCACCAGTTCAAAATTTTTCATAGCTCAAGACCTACCATAGGAGCATATTACTGAAACATAGTTCCACCCCTGAGAGTTTGGTGCCACTGGTGTAGAGTGGTCCTGGGAATCTGCATTTTAATACACATCCACATGATTCTGAAAAAGTAAGTCTAAGAATTACACTTAAAAAACACTAAATTAGAAAAAGATGTACAGGTAGGGGAAGAATAAACCCACCTTCCTTTCTCCCACAGATACCCTTTCTATGAGCCTGGCACTTTGTTATAGAATAGTTAGTTGTATAATAGTGTATTCATTTCCTAGGGGTGATGTAGCAAATTACCACAAACTGGGTGGCCCAAAACAACAGAAATGTATTCTCTCACCATTCAGGAGGTCAGAAATCCAAAATTAAAATGTCAACAGTGTTGGTTTCTTCTGGAAACCCTGAGGGAGGATCTGTTCCATGACACTCTCTTAGTATCTGGTGACTTGCTGGCAATCCCTTGTGCCCCTCGACTTATAGATGCATCATTCCAATCTCTATCTTCAAAACACCTTTTTTCTCCTGTTTCTGTATGTCCTTTTCTGTCTCTTATAAAGATATTTGCCTTGGATTTAGGACTCACCCTAATCCAGTATGACTTTATTTTAATCCTTACCTTAAATACATCTGCAAAGACCCTATTTTCCAAATGAGCTTGCTTTCTGAGATTCCAGGTAGATATGAATTGGGAAGGGAAAGCACTGTTCAACTCACTACAGACAGTGAGCAAAAATAGAACTGGTCTCTGCTTTCATGACGCTTATAGTCCATTTGGGGAAATAGACAGTAAGCAAGTGATCACTCAAAGAAATCTAGAAGTTGACTGAAAGCAAAGGTGATTGAGTCATGTGGAATCCATCAATCAAGAGCTATTTTATTTGCTCTTATTTTTCATTTTCTGAGTATTATTTTAGTTACTAAAGATGCAAAATTAAGAAGTATAAGGTATGATCACCTGCCCTCAGTAGGTTGACAAGCATTTGGGGTGATGAGACAACTACATATTAATCAAATATAAAGTAATAACATATGTTATACAAAGAAGCACTAAACTATTTGATGATGTAAATGCAATAAGTATTCAAAAAAGCACCAGGTACTAAAAAATGGGTAGGTAGGTTTTATTTGGGCAGGAGGGAGAGGTTTGCTGGTAGGGGTAGGCACTTCGATTACTCCCTGAACTGATTAATCACTAGTCCCTTGAGAGACTTGCAAAGACACAATAAATACATTCAGCTACAAACAGAGGTAGGTACTAGAACAGTCGCTCTAAAAGCCTAAGTGGCTGACTTTTACAGCCACTGAGTTCTGGATCAGTAATTTCTGAATTAGTAATTTCCAAGCCTGTGATTGTGCTGTTAGCAGTATCCCACTATCTCACTAAGTAAGTTTGGGGGCTTATATACTTGATCTGATTTGAAACTAGCTCTCCTTGGACCTAGGAGGACTGAAACAGTGCCTCACACATAGTAGGAGCTTAATAATAAATGTTTGCTGAATAATTTAAGTAAAATAAGTCTATTTAAACAAAATTTCTCTCTCAACAGTAAAATTAAGAAAGCACTATTGACTTTGAAGTATAGGAAAAGTCTTGTGGTAGATAGTCTCCTATTTTTTAAAATACATTTATATTGATATATTTTTAACTACTGAATTAAATCTACCCATTATTTATTGAGCACTTAATATGTCCTAGACACTTTGTTAACACTTAATATACACCATACCACCAGCACCCTGTAAGAAAATGTCCTCTGCATTTTACAGAGTTTATTCTGGAACTCTGAACCAAATCTTTCAAATCCCAAAGTCCATGCTGAGTTCACTAGGCCTCTGTATCCAAGGAGATGAGTAACTTTCACATATTTCATAGTGGTATCAATGCCTGATCTGGGCACAGTGTCCAGAGGTGTCAGACAAACCTACCTGTTATTTCAACCCCACTGTGACAACCTTGTTGTTTCCTCTTCCTCCCTTATTATAATTAGATAGATTTTGTTTGTTTGTTTTAATGCTTCTTAACTGGCCTCCTTTCCCTTTTCTTCAGGTTTGTCTTCTAGTATTTTTGGCTATACACTCCCCTTATTTAGAAGACTCTTTTATATTATGTTTGTCAGTCCTGGGATTACCCTGGATGGATTCTCTTCTAATCTTTGAGTGGAAATTTGTAACCTGCCAGATCCTAGGTCCCTTGGTGATGAATAGTGTGGATGAGTCTGAATCCAGAGCCTGGGAAGCTATAAGAGAATTATTTCTTGAGGAGATTTAGGGGCACAAAATCAGACCACATGTGTTGAAAGCACTAAATTACCAAAGACAACAAAGACGCCATTTTGATCACTGCTTTTAGAAATAACAGTCTTGGTTATCCATTAATTTCTTTTCAATGAGCCAGACTGACCGAAGTTTCACCTTAATGTCTCACACCAAGTCTGCCTATCAAGACTTTTTACAGAGAAATCTCTGACTCTGAAACTAAACTGACAATTATTTCCCTAGGCTCTTTATTGTGGCCTGTTATTTTTATGCTAATGCAGGCTCTCTTGGTACTGAGGTGACTTTATAGAATGCCAAGATGTCTGGGTGTAGCATTTCATGAACCAATTAATAATATTTTTTGGAGTGGAGAAACCATCAATCTATTGGGCAACTAGCCAACTTTAAGTGCATCCTGGACTAAAGAAGGATGATAGTGGGAGTTTAAAGCTTTGAGAAAAAAAAAAGAGACATTTAAGCATCAGTAGTTATTCAAGAAAATTATATGGTCAGGCATGTCTCCTTAACTATCCAAAGAGAAAGAGTTCCTGGACAGCTGATCTCAGAATTCTTTTCTACTCAGCAGCAGGGATATCCCTATATGAAAGATGGCTACAGGGCCATCTTCAGACTTCACGGATTCTGAAGTCTGAAACATACTGAAACATACTTAAATGTACCCATATCTTCATAAAAGATATATTTTTGGAGTAAAGATTTTAGGAAATAAATTTATTAATTTATTTTCAAAAACATGTGGCCCCTGGTCATTCATTTAATTTACCATTGACTATAATTTTCCAGAAATCATCATACATTCTCTGGGATGCTTGCAAATTGCTCTCAACCATAACAAAGCATAATAATGAGTGATATTGACATAATGTTTTATTTTGTAGATATAGAAATAGAAATTTAAGCATTTTGAATTTGCAATTTTGTTTTTGGAAGAACCAACTTTTTTTTTTTAAGGGTTTAACCATTTTAGCAAAACCTAGAGAAGGTCCTGTTGTAAACAGTAGACAGAATGACACTGAATGGGTACCTTGGTATCTCTCAGTTTGATGACTTTAACCATTATGATTTTACTATATAATCTCACTCCTATTTAAAGTTTTTCAAACAAACTTCTTGTTGATCACTTAGTAACTTTCCTACACAAACAAAATGGGCTGAGCAATCAAGTCCAATATTACAAATAACAAATGTGTGTGCATATAGATAAGTACTGTCCAGAAAATTGATCAAATAGTTACTTATGTCAGGCACAAATATACACTTTATTTATTATATTTTTCTCCCTCTAATTTATATGTCTGTGCTTTATAAAAACAATTAAGGCAAAAAAAAAGAATATAGGGCAGAGGAGATAAAGATTAGAGAAATATAAACGATCTACTCCCAGATCTTCCTTAACCTAATTTCAGTACAACCTCGGGCATGTTATTTAACATATCTAAACTTCTGTTTTGTTATCTACAAAATGTAACTAAAAATAGTAGCTGTTTCAGGAAATTCTTGTAAAAATGAAAAAAAGCCAGTATCCAAATATGAGGGCCTGACAAATAATAAATTATCAATAACTATTAATTAGTCTTATGAAATATGCTTGAAATTCTCACCTGAGTTTGATTCTCTTTGAGCTTTAGTACTGAACATTCCTGGGATCAGCAGAGATTCAAAATAAATCAATGAGTATCTAGGCTGTTATGATGCAAAGCAATCTATGAAGAGGAAAGGTTTGACAAGTTTAGGATCTGGGCAGATTCTATGAATTTTCCAATACATAATCCAGTATTTCATTTTGTTTCTGTTGGCTTTGAAGTTAAAACATTTTAAGGCATTTTTTTCTTACTCTTTTGAAAATACAAAACAAAGAAAGAAAAAACACCCTCCTTATCTTAGACATTCTAGAGGTCACAAAATCTTTAAAGTTTCTAAATTATGGGCCGGCTGCTCTTCCATCTCCCAATACAGAACAGGTTTTCAGCCCAGAGTTCACAATATTCCTTTCATGTCCTTCTTTAAAGGATTTTTGCATGATAGCAAATTCAGCTTCATTTCTTTTCTTTCTCTTTTGGCCAATATTTAATCTGGCAACATTATCAGTTAAATATTCATTGGTCAAATTAGAATTCAGCCAAATGCCTTTCTATTTAAAATGGCTGGGTGAATATAGTGATCATTTGTCAATGTCCCCTTTTGAATTGTTAGTGAGACAGACTTGCACACATTATTTGAGATAGAAAATGAATAGTTTCAGTTGCTATGGTTACAGCTAGGGCATGGGGTAGTTGTTTACAAGTTATCTTTGTTTTTAGACTCTATGCATGTGCATATGGTGTACACCTACATGTGCATGAGCACACGTGCTTGTGGATTTAAGTATTAGATATTCTGGAAAAGTGCCCTTTTTAAATATTCTGTCCTAATGTCTCCATTAATCCCCTTATCATTGCTAGATTATTTATCATGATTTTTCTCTTCAGCAGTTATGATTTTATATTTATCATAAAAGAGATATCACAGATATGTTATGGCTACAGTTCTCAAATGCTCTGAGAATTAACAGACTTTTGCCTATTTTGAAAGTTCATTTCTCAACATCATGGTTTATTGTCTCATTCTTAAATAGTAACTGTTTAAACAACAAAATAACAGCCAACCAAAAGTATTCTGAGGATAGTAGGTAAGCAGTTTATTATTTTGCAAGATTCCTTAAACACTGTACTAGGCCTAGTTCTTAATTGCAAGCAACAGAAACCAAGTCTGAAAGACTAAGGAATAAAGGGACTTCATTCAAAGTGTGAGAAGCTCCCTCTGACTCACAGGAGAACTAGAAAATCAGGCTCAGTACTAAACTTTCAGAAACAACATGCTAAGTCACTCCACAGATCAGTCTGGTAAAAGATCTACCTCCACCAAGCTCTAGATGCCCCAGTTTGTATCTCTAGTTTTTGAACATCAGGAACCCAACTCTCCTGCAAATATCAGTGTCTGACACTCCAATGCCAAAATGCGGGCTTTTAATCAAGGTAGTCACAGCTGATGCCATCTTTACCAGGAAGTGGATTCTGTCCAACATGCTGACCAGTTCTCATTTTAAGTTTGTGTGTACATGTCTGATTGGAGGAGTTGGATTATTTTATTGCACCCTAGCTGAGAGGGGAGGCTGGAAAATTAGTTGTCTGTGATTCACCAGCAAGAGGCAAGACTTCCAAAAAAAAGTAAAAAAAAAAAAAAAAGAAAGAAAAAGTCCTCAAAAAAGTAGAGAGCTTCAAAAAATACTGGAAAACAGAAAAACATAATAAATGACCACTATAAAAACAATCTGATATGTATATAATGGTCTGTTAATTAAAACAGTTTTTACATTAAAATACTCAGCTAAATCAACTAGTTACTTCAAACAAGGAAAAAACTTGCCACACTTCTTCCAAGGGCCAATTCTTCTCCTTGTCTTCTATGTTCATCTTTTCTCACTCCTTAAGAGCATCGTTCCAAAAGCACATTAGAATCTTTACTATTTCTACCAGATTATTTCCAACAGTATGGAAACATGCTGTTATTTCTCTCATTTAAAAAAGATAATCAAATACCTTTCTATCTTGTGTCCATTTCCCTTCCAATTACTGCCCTCTAGTTACTTGCCCCATTCTGGTACATTTTGTAGCAAACTTCCAGATAGCATAGTTCATATTTGTGGTTGCCTACTTGTCTCCTTCATTATCTGTTTAACACACTCGAATCATGCTTTGGCCTCCACCACTCTACAGAAATTGTTCTAGTTCATGAATGACTTCCCAGCGCTAAATCCAATTGATGCCCTTTTTATACTTAAACTACCAGAAATAGTCAATAGATCACTCTCTTCTTGAATGACATATAATTGGCTTCTAGTTCATCACATTTTTCTGTTTTTTTTTTTCTACCTAATTGGTCACTATTTCTGTCTCCTTTTCCAGTTCTTTTCAAAATCCTAATGCATAATTGGAATTCCTAGGGCTTCTTTTCTTTTCTGTGAACACACTCTCTTATCCAGACCTACAGGATGTATTTTTCATCTATACACAGAAGATTCCAAAATTCGTAGCTCCAGAATTTTCTCCTCTATATGATAAACACATATATACAACAATCTCATGCCATTTCTCTTAGAACTCTGATAATTTTTTAAATGTAAATGACCAAAAAATAACTCTTGACTCCCAGATTTTATACTTTCTCTTTCTACATCTTAGAATAATTCCACCAACTGCTTAGGTCAAAACTTTGGAGTCATTTTTTATTTCTCTCTTTTTTTCACACACTATATCCAATCCATTAGCAATACCTATTGATTCTGCCAGCAATATCTATGTATAAATATCAATAGATACCAAGAATTCAAACTTTTTCATCAATCCAGCACTACCACAATGTCAAAGACACCATAACTATTGACATTTATTAGTACAGTAACCTCTTGACTTATCTTTCTGTTCTCATCCATGTATCCCTGTGGTCTATTATTCACACAGCAGTGAGGCTGGTCCTTTATAGATATAATAACTTTATCATCACTCAAAGTTCTCATCATGTTTAAAATAACTAGGAAAGACCTTACCCTCAGAGACAAGCCCTAGATAATGTGGTTTTTGGTCTTCTCAGACCATATCTTTTAACATTCCTTCGCCTCTAGCCATATTACCTGAAAAGGGGGTGTGGGGAGGTGTTACATATAAAAACAAACAAAAATTAAGATAAAATGGAATCAGTTTAAGAGTAATGGCTCATAGATAGTATTTAGTGATAATTGAGGTAGGGGTAAGCAAGGAAGTGACCACAGAGAAGTTGACATTTGAATTGTGCTTTAGGAATGGGTACAATGTTGAAAAGCAGAGATGAGAAGATGGAAGGCATAGTTGAAGTGACAACCTAGAAGAAACTGAGCACTTACTATGTCTTAGAGACTAGGTAGAGTACAGATAAGAAAGCCTATGTATAACTGAGTTATATGTTCTTGGAGTTCTGCAAATCATGTGTGTTCTTCATGCAGGTAGACTATTGGCTACTACAGTTAAATGGAAAAAAGCAGCATAATATCTAGTGAATGCACTAATGTCAATATATAGCCATTCTTTTTTCTTCCACCTTCCGCCATACCATACCCAATACTCCATAATCAAATCAATTTTTAAATAGTTGAATCAATGAATGTATACCTAATAAATGATAGGTACAATATAGGCACTGGGATACCCATAATCTCAAAAAAGATAAAATTTAGAGAAATAGAACTGCTTTCAATATTCTTTACCTACTCACTTATTTAGGATAATAGACTTAAGATAATCACAGAAATATAGACTTTACAGGAAAGAACTTATTTTGGGTAAAAAAAAAAAAAAGGTCTTCTAGCACTGCTTATTAGCTGTAAACACTTGCTCACCAATGCTACACTCCAGTGTCTAAATTATAATTCTTTAGTTTCTTAGCTTTGATTACTTCTTAATCTTCTTACTTTATAACTATTGCAAGTGTTTGCTTTATGGAAATTAATAAAAATATTCACCCCCAAAGTGTGTTTTGACAAAGAGAATATTTGAAACAATGAAAACTAATTATATGGTTATGGATTCTTGGATCTCAATTATTAAACCAGGAGTACATACTATACTTTAAATACACACACATACACACATACACACACACACACACACACACACACACACACACACTCACTCACAGAAAGAGAGAGAGAGGCACTTTGGTATATTTTCCTAAATTTCAAAAGTATATATTCAGTTTTTAAGGAATCAGTAGATATTTGCTTATCTATCGTGAGAGTGAAAACCATACCTAGATGAAATTTAGGAAAATAATACTCCTTTTTATTTGGTGCTTAGTTTGTGCCAGACACTAGACTGAACATTTTTTATATGTGCAAGCTTAATTAATCTTTCAATAATTCAGATTATAAAAATGATGCTCAAATTATGCTGTATCTTCAAGGAATTCAACTAGAGAGTAGCTGACAAGGCAGCTGAGCGTAGATTGCAATTGAGTTAATATGATGCTGTTGCCCTTTAAGCCTTCAGTTATTCACCTGAGTTAGACCTTACTACATAAATGCAGGATGATAAGAACCCATAGTGATCAGAAACCCTTATCTCTTTACAGGGTGGTGAGTGTGAGAGAAACTGGGAAAAGACATGGGAAGGATTGTGGGAAGTCCTGCTGTCATCTGGGGACAAGACAAGAGTGTCCTTCCCCAAGTCCAGTCCTATTCCCTGACTCTGTTTTAGTGGTAGCTTGGATGAGGGGATGAGAGTATGTGCAGAGGCTGGCACACAGTGAAGCAAATGATATGTTTCTTTTTATGAATCTAGAGGAAGATCTTTTATCAGATCAAAAGGAATACCTCATACATCATTGCCATTGATAACCCTGATCAAATAATTTTTACACGTTTTTTCAAAATTTCTAATTATTCTTCTAATGGGGGAGAGGTAGAAGTGTAAATAGTCCTTAGTTTATTCTGCCACCTTCTTATAAAATGTCTTTTTTCTAATGCTTCGTGTAGAAGAAACTTGATTGCCTATTTGCCCTAATTGGGAAATGCCAAATTGACATGAGATTGAAAATTTAACTCTCTTGAATTTCAAAGAAGCTTTTACATGGGAAATAAGAAAAAGTATCATGAGCCATATTAGCCATTTTTTTTCTTATATTGTGGTAGAATTAGAACAATTCCACTTTAAGTGGAAATTCTGGTTTTTCATCCCTCTCAATTCATGTTGAGTCTTTGTAGCTTCATTTGTATCTAGGTTAGGAAATTGTGGCAAATAGCAGATGGGAGAGAATCTGCCATTTTCTGCTGTGCCCATAGTGCAGAGTAATGACAGCTGTGCTCTTGGTCCCCAGTGAAAGCTCCTTTGATAAATGTCAGTGGAGTGATCTTCTTTCCAAGGAGGAGATGATATTGTAAACCTGCCACTGTGATCATTAATACTTAACAAGACCTCTTTCTTTACCAAAAACAACCCTGAGGACCATTCACAAGGCTTCAGGATGGAGGCAGAAATTAACCTTTTGTAGAGAAGCAAGAAGGTCCATTACAGGATTCATTATGCAAACTCTGGCCAGAGAGTGTCTCTAATCCCTTTGGCAAACATGCTATTTAATTCAATATTTGAGGTGATAACATATGTTCTCACCTACTTTTGTCCCAAATGACACATAGATAGCAATACTATCCAAACTGGTTCATATTGACCAATTTCAGTGTATAAGCCAAGTTCAGGCACACTGAGTGCTTAGGTAAAGTGTTAGATGCTATGAGAATGTAAAGATGAATGATGCATGGCAGGAGTGTCCTCTGTCTCATGACAGTCTTCTTGGTAAATAACAATGTGAATTAACTGTCTCTTCTCAGACACTGACATATATGGACCATGCATCCCCATGGAAATATCCAATAACGTGGAAAAAAGTTCAAACTTCCCTCAACTCCTTATAGACTTAAAGAAGTTTAAATCTTGTCACTGGTATAACATTTTTTTTTTGTCAGCTAATTCAGCCATGATCCCATTTAGTCCTGGGAGTGAGAAGGAAGGGTAGAAAACAAGCAGATATCAAATATCTATATTGTACTGAGATTTCACACTGATATCTTATTTGATAACTGCTATAATCCAATGAGGTGCATATTATTGGGCCCATTTTATAATGAAGGAACTAAGTGGGCTCAGGGAGATTTAATGGTTGTTAGAGCTCATGCCTCAGAAAATTGGAGATGTTAAAAGTCAAAGATATATATATATTATAGACCTTCCTTGCCATTATTATTTAACTCAGTTTTCAGAAGAATTTACTAGGTATGAAGAAGAAATTCAAAGATATTTAATGTAGATAGATGTTTGTATTTCTTTAGAAAAAATTCATAAGAAGTTGATTGCTCTCATCTGAGATAGAAATTTGACTTGATGTAGCTAACCTAAAATCTTCTATTATGCTCTTCACTTTTAAAAGAAAACATATACAAGAGATAAGAGTTTTAGGCCTTCACTGGTTGCTTTTTAAAAAATTTATATTACATGTGCCAGGTATCAATGTCAAAAAAGTTTACAAGTCTTAAAACCAAACATAGCAGCCTCTCCTCCACAACTCTCACTTCTCACCAGAGGAGCTACTTCAAACTCTTATAGCTCTTCTGCTGTTTACCTTTATATTGCTATATAAATGTATTGCTCTGTTTGTTGTTTTTATTTTAAAAGATATCCTGTTAACTGTTTTTTTTTAAAGGATATCCTGTTAAATAAAGATTTAGTTTTCTAATACCTCATGCACACACATTCATATGCATACTTCCACTCCTCCTAAATTTATATCAATTTATTTAGGAGAAATTACTGAGATATACTATAAACTCAGCACTGTTCTAGGCAATGTGAGGATCCAATAGTGACCAAAATAGACAAAGTCTTTGTTCTCATAGGGCTTAAGTTTCAATAAGAAAAACAAAAACAAAAATAAACAAACAAAAAAGATGATAGATGATGATAATAGATAGATGATAGATAGATATGATAGATAGATAGATAGATGATAGATAGATAGATAGATAGATAGATAGATAGATAGATAGATGATAGATAGATAGATAGATGATAGATAGATAGATAGATAGATGATAGATAGATGATAGATAGATAGATAGATAGATATGATAGATAGATAGATAGATAGATAGATAGATAGATAGATAGATAGATAGACAGATGAGAGATAGACAGATGAGAGATAGACAGATGAGAGAGAGAGAGAGAGAGAGAGAGAGAGAGAGAGAGAGAGAGAGAGATACACTATCGTTAGATTACATCTATGGGGTGGGGACCAAGGTAGGGCTAGAGAATGCAGGAAAAGGAGTCATGGTTTAGATGAGATCATTTTGTTTAAATCAAAATTCAGTGTCTACATTATTTTCACTATGAAGATTTATCTTACACACAGCCACATGTATTATGATTACATTTTGTTTCATGTAAAATTTCTGTTTTCCCTGGAATTAATCACTCCTTTGGCAAGGGAATTGGGTGGAGTTTTTCTATCTTTATTCTACCCTCACACTTGAGTGTAATTTGTGTGGAGTATGTCAAATTGAAAAATATTCTGTGTTGGAATTTTGTAGACACTACTATTTTATCTTCCAGTTTCCAGTGTTGTACTTGAGAAAATGTCATTTTGAGTTTTTAATCCTTTCTATGCAAACTATGATTATTTTTCCTTACACAGACTTTTAAAGCTGATTTTCTTATCACCAGTTCTGCAATCTTAAGGCAGGGTGCCTTGAAGTAGCTATGTCTTTATCTGAAACTCACAATCTAAAGTTCATGTTCTTTGAGTCTATAACAATTCCCTTGTCTCATTTTATGATTATTTTACCTCTTCCTTTTGTCCGTTTCTCTTTCTAGAATTTCTATTAGTCAACCATTGGACCACCTGAATTGATTACCTAACTTTCTTCTTGTCTTTCTACCTTTTTTTCTTTTTGATTTATTCTCCCTTTGGGAAATTTTCTCAACTTTACTTTTCAGCTCTTTTGTTGAATTTTTCCCATGTTTCAAATAAAAATACTCAGTTCTATAGCAAATTTAAAAGATTTTTTACAGTAAACACATCTTGTATTTGAATTTTTTTAATTTCTAATGTTATCTTTTAATTTTCAATATCTTTTTATAGTTCTCTGGTTATTTATGCCTATAGGATTCTTGTATTATTTCATAAGTGGCATTCTCTCTTAGCTTTTTGGGAAATTTTTAAAACAGTTTTATTTTACCCTATCTCTGTTTTCTCAGGGCTAGTTCTATTTTTCTTTTTGCTTTCAACTTTCTCTTTAGTATTAGGCATGTCCTTCAAATGTCTGGTGATCTTTGGTTATTTGTTCATATTAAGAGTAAAGAATGGTGGAACAGATTTAGCATTTTCCTTTTTTTCCATTGGAAATTATCCAACAGCAGCAAAAAGAATGGAAAATATTAAAAACTCTACTTTTGATAAAATTAAGAGACAGACTCCAAAATATTTTCAGAGGAAGCCAAAATAGCTGATTTTGCATTGAAGCCTCCTAAGGTTAAGTAGAAACAAGCTAAGGAGAAATTCCAGTGGCAAGAATTATACCAAAACAGGTCTCAGAAACTGCTTCCCAAAATGTTATTTCCTAATGGTGGGTGGAATGAGATGAGGGGCCAAACTATATTCCTTATCCTCCAGAGGGTATGGAGTTTGAGAAGAGCAAGTTGAGACAGAAGAACCCTCCTCCTTGCCTTTTTTAACCTATTTATTTTTTTAAAGAAAAGCAGAGGAACGGCTACCTGAATTATCACAGAAAAATATTTTTTGAGGGAATCAGACTACCTTTGTAATAACTGAGAAGTTGAGTGCTGTTTCTCAAAATTTGTTAGCCTGAGAAAGCTACCTTGGTCCTTCCACACAGTTGCAATACGCTGGTCTGGGAAAGCCAACTCATTCAAAGACATATATATCTCAAATCTAATCAGATGTGTATTATTTATACACACACACACACACACACACACATATGTGTATACACACACACACACACACACACACATATATATATATAATCATCTATCTAAACACATGCATACACAAAATGCTATACACAACAAAAAAATTAGGAAAAGGAAAGTGAGGTTTATTAACAAATAAGTCATATTATCTAAAAAATGTTGTGGAGAAGCTAAAACTACTAAATCTCCTGGACTAATGTGAGACAGCAACCCTTGCAATGTCTACCTTACGAAATCAGACTTTCCATCAGGTGAGCTATCTCTAGGACTTGACTAACAGGCAAAGAATGGAGAAAAGAGGCTCTTCTGGTCACAGATTTATAGCTACTGTCTCCAATAGGCTTTATCAATACAAAAAAAATTGATATTTGGATCTCCATCTATCACTGTCTTATGTCTCATTTATCACACTTACTGGGTCCTTCAAACATCAAAGTATGTAATTAAATAAGAAATAAGAGAATGGCACTGTAATAACACTGTGGGAATGCCCTAGTGAGGCGTAGTCTTGCTCCTCATGATGTGAGGAGGTGGGACCTTGGTCTGCGTCCTGTTCAGGAATGAGACACTGAGAACTTATTTGGCCCTCTAGCTTCCCTTTTAAATTGGGGGTAGAGCAGGAGACTGGTAACAACATCAGCCACCAATACTCTTAGATAGATTGCCTGGCCCAGTAGACTCTTCTACTATAAAACAAAGGTAAAGAGTTCAGGGGATATGAACACTATATACCATTCCTTCTCTCTTTGTCTACTGAACATAGATATATATGTATCTTTCATTCCATTGATTCCTGTGTGGGGCTTTAAGAAGAGTGAAGCGAGAATTATTTACTACTATATACCCTCAAATCGGTCCAGGTACCAAGAAAAAAATTTTTAGAGCAACAAGAAAAACATTTTTGAAAAGAATTTGATATTTAAAAAAAAAGTATGAACATTGTCTTTTTTAGGAAAAGTAAGACATTTGTTTTATTTTTAATTCTTGTGAATGGTGCGTCATACTCTTTTTAGTGTTTATGGCCTAGAAAGATCTTAATCCAACTAGGCTGTTTTCCCCTATTTTTAATTCTTCCAACCAAATCAGGAACCTGCTTTAACAGCTTGACAGTTCTGGTTCTTATAATAAATGGAAAGAAATGGCACTATGATTTATACATTCCAGACCTACATAAGTGACTTAGTATAAGTCAGCATTTCTAAGCCAAGAATGAGTTTCTGAGTGGGAGCTGGAGAGTCAATTCCTAGAGAATTGGGGATGTCACCAAAGTGAAAACCTTAAAGACACTCCCATCCTGATGCACAGTTTCCATCTGATCGGGACCTCTCCTCTGTGCAACACTAGAGAAAACCATTTTATAATAGGCAGTAAAAGCCTCTCTAGAAACCAAATGCATAGCTAGTACCTCTGAAGTTGTCAGGTGTGGGAGCTTACAGTTATAATCCCTTGTTTTAGGTAGGTAGTGGTAAATTTTATGTTCTAAAAGACTCTTATTTTAGTTGACAGAAGAACTGCTTTTAACAAGTTATACAACCCTGATTAAATAACTTCTCTGGGCTGCAGTGAGCTCCTCTGTAAAATGAGGGACTTCTTAGAATGTCGATGAGTTCTGGGGTTTAGACCTAAGCTTTGTAGTCTTTATACATTTTACAGGTCATTGCTCATAGTACCAATGTCTGTCATATTTTTAATTTATCATCATGCCAAAGGCAGAGAGAAGCTCTTCTCAGTTTCTTACCAGAAGCTTCTACTTTATCTCCCTTCACAGCTTCCATCACCAGTGTGATTCCATAGCAAAGAACAGTACCAGAAATTGCCAGACTGTTGAGCTAAGACAGATGTAGTGGACAGGGAAATGCCATGAGTTCTAATACTAGAAGATTAGTACCAAGGCCTCCATTGGGAATGAAAGGGTTGACTGGCTAATTCTTCAGGGGGAGGCATTAGGGAGGGTTGCTGAAAGACAGTAAGCAGTGTTAAAATGGGCAACAGAGCTAACTTGGAGGAGAATGGGAACTAGGAGATAACAGATACAGGAGCAAGAAGGTACGGGTACTCATGGAGACATGCTGCCAAGGCCTGCAGTTGATGGCAAGCTTTTCCAGCATGCACTGGGTTCACTTATAGGAGAAAGGATGAAGAGGCTGCATTGCATAACTGTTTCCTTAGGACACCTGAGAGTGGGATAGACAGAAAACATCCCAGAGACGAGAACAGACAGATCACCCAGAGAAGCAGGTCTGAGTGGAAGCATTAGCTCACATTCCCCACACACCAGCTGGATGTTCTGCTTTTTCACTGCCCCATTGCTCACCGTGAAGAATGCTTGACTGTACTGTAACAGGGCAGAGAGGAGCTGTCTATACCTCCATCAGTCCCACCCTGGTGCAGGCTTTTGAAATGGTGCCTGGCAATATGCATATTCTCTCCATTTATCTTGTCCATGTGTTTGGCTTAGTAGCTCTAAATATGGATTCTGCGCATTTCTCAGCTTCATTGGATTATGCCTCAATTGAACTACCCACTTGCTCTCCCAGGTACAGTCTCTTGGATTAGTTCATACAAGATAAGATTGATGTATTTAATATTATGTTTTTGTCTCTCCACCATCTAGACTTTAAGTTCCATTAGTGAGAGAAAACATGTCATGTTTACCACTGAATCTCTAGCACCCAGCACAGTGTCTAGCACATGATAGGCAGACAACAATTTCTTGTTGCATACAGAAATTCATTAGGCTTCATGCTTTGCAATCCTGCCCATCCTCTTACCCACTACAGAATCCAAGAATACCAACATCATTCCAGCACTTAGTTCTCTTTTGTCTGGGAAATTAAATAACCAGAATCTTTTCCATCTTCTTTTCTAGAGGAAACCTAGTTAAGTAAAAATTATTCTAGTATATAAAAAGGCTTCCACACTGCAAAGCATCACATTACTTAGTTAAACCCTCATAGATAAATATACAGGATTGATCAGACCATGGACCATGGCATTCAAGTAACAAAAACTCTGAAAGTTTACAAAAAATAAGTAAAAAGGGTTTAAAAAAATATGTAGATGTTTGGGCTTCACTTCCAGAAACCTAAAATTAATTGGTTCAAAGAAGGACCACAATATTCCTGTTAAGTCGCCAGATTTGAATTAGCAGCTGTGATTAGGACTTTTGGTTCTCAGCAGGGACCAGTCTCTGAGCTACCTGGGCAACAGAAGGAGAGAAGTGTGTCTCAGGTGACTCTTATCAGCCTCCCTCCTGGCACAGACCCCATGAGCACACACTAGACTAACTGGGGCCTGGCCAGGACAAGGCACAGACTCTTTCTTAGACCAGGATCTATATCTTGAGTCAAGACTACAGTTCTCATAAAATTTGTTCTGATACAACAATCTCTATAACCTCATCATAACCCTGAGGGGCAGAAATAGAGTTTTAAGTCACTTGTCCAAATTTTCTCTAGTAAGGGGTAGAGCTAGAATCACCAGTCAGATGTGTCTGACTCCAGAGCCCATGCTCAAGTGTCTTTTATAATAGGAAATAGGAGCCCCAGACAAATTAAACCTTTCTAATATTATTTTAGAAAATAAATGGTGTGGGTAACAGTATATTCTGAGTCATAGCCAGGTTATCATGTTCCCAGGCCAATTTCACTGCCCCTGTGTCCAATCGCCCACAAGAAACCATCTCCATTTGGGACTTTCCTCCTCGGTCTATTCTCTCCTCACTTCCACATGGCACGGGAGAACCTGCCATGGGAGTGAGCTTGGACGTGCTAGGCTTGAGGGGGCTTGGGCATCATTCTTTTTTTAATGCCCAGCTATAAGCAACAGAGTTTATATTTGCAGATGAATTTTTCCCCTTATTGCAAATGGCTTTGATTTAATAATAACATTTTCCAAGCCATTGGCCCATAATGAGGATTATTGCCTGTGGGTATTTAATACAGAAAAAAGAAATGGGCCCACTTCACTGGGCAAATGGCTGCCACAAACCCTGCAGCAGGAGGGCTGGAGTGACAATTTTACTACAAGGCTGTCTGGGGTGGTATAACAATGCAGACCATTAAAGTCTCACACTTTTGTCTCGGCAGGCACAATCAAGTCTCCATGGATAATTTTTGCTGGCAACTGACTCTTAAAAGCCAAAGTCCACTTTAATCTGGGGTTTTAAGCAGGGCCTGAAATGAGTTGATGAGTTTGCAAACTGAATCAGAAGTGGTTGAGCTAAGGCGAGGGTGGGCAATGAAGGGGGCTGGGTTAGGTAGTGGGGTGGAAGCAGTGAAAAATTTTGGAAATGGAGAAACTGAAAGAACTAAATGCCAGATGCAGAATTGGGGATTTTTCTAATGTGATTTAATTTAATCCTTATATCATCTCTCTGTGGTAAATGCTACTATTATGACTTATTTTTCTTTGGGGGGAAATTGATGTCTCCAAGATGCAGAGGAACTTTTCTCAGGGCACAAATCAAAGATAGAGGATGAATTCTGATGCAGGTTTATCTGGCTGGAAGTCCTGATGGATCCCAGCATCTGCTCACTGACAGGGCAGCCTCAGGCACTCACCTGAAGCTTCTTCCTCTCTGCTGCATTAACACCTCCGCTTTCTGAATCCTAAAGTTTGCTTTGTCTTCCTATCTCAATGCCAGGGGCCAATTCTTTAGGTGTCCCATCTAAGGCTCCTTTCTGGAATAGAATTGCTGTCAGTCAGTTGCTCCCTGGTAAGAGTGTGTCAGTGTTTTTTGTCCCCTGGCAGTACTGCTGGCAAGGCATTCTCTAACTCTGTGTGGGGAGAAGCAATTCCTCCCTGCACAATATAGAATAGCAGGAAGATTTGGGGGAAGACAAGACACATTTCTGGAGTTTCTAAGTGAGAGCTGTAAGCTCCTTAAAACCGCCCCAGGTGACAAGGCTTTTGGGGGACTGTGGTGGTGTCGTACTAGTTGGGAATGGGGAGGAGGAGGTTAGGGAAAGAGAAAGAGAAGGTGGCATCTTGAGATCCTGGGACCACTTCCTGTTTCCCTATCCAGCTAACACTGCAGGGTCTCTGCTGCTGTCCCCACTCTTCGCCCCTTGCTTCATTCTTCAGACCTTCCTCACCAGCCCTGAGGTAGCACTTACCTGAGCATTTTACATACATCAACTCACCTAATCATCCTTTAAGCCCTGTAAGGTGGCTCTCATTATAATTATATCAATTTTGCAGGTGAGGACATTGCACATTACATATATCAACTCACCTGATCCTCATCTGAACTCTTGAGGCAGCCATATTATCATATTCGTTTTGCAGGTAAGGACACTGAAGTAGGCAGGAGCTAAGAGACTTGCTGTAAGTCATATAGCTGGTCAGTAGAGGAGATGGGATCCTGCACAGGCAGCCTGACTCCCGAGTGGAACGTTCTCCACGGTGGCAATACCACCTCTAGTGATGGGTGAGTTTGCTGAGGTGGAGGAATCCTGCGTTCTACAATGCTTTTGAATTCTCAGTATACCCACAGTGTTCTGCTCAAACTGCACCATCCACACCACCCTTTGCTTTCTCCGTCATCTTTACACATACATTTTTTTGTCTCGGGTTATTTCTGTCACTGGATCTCAGCAGTCTGAAGTGCTTTTGAAATGGCATCTTCTATTTGAAAAGAGAAATTTAAAAAGGCCCCAAGTGTCACCTTAAAACGATTACAAACATCTTTTGAGCTTGATCACAGTATTGTTAGTGGAGTCTGTGTAATCTATAATTGGCAACATGTTGAAACTTTTTTTTCCTCTTTTTTTCCCCCTTGTTTTGAGATTCAATTTTGTGAATGTCTTTGGATAGTATCCCTTTCCTTCAAAGTGGTAAGACCACCCTTCCAAGTACATTCTGCAAAGTGTGTACAATGGCACAACACCTTCCCAAGGCCATACCTTTCCGACTTGGAGTCTAGCATGAGTGCTGCCCATGTAATTCAGACTGATATTTGGATAGGATACTTGTCCAGGTGGCCAGAAGTGCGAGGAGCCAGAAGAAAAAGATTATATATGCCCTGGGAGTGCTGAGGACTCACACCCCAGGAAGCAAAGCCATTATCAAGTCCAGGAGAAGAAACAAAGGTAGTGAAGGAAGGTGTCCAGAATCAAGAAATGAAGGGAAAGAAACAGCTAGATGCTTGAATAAAACAATTTGTGGAAAGCATGGGTAGGGAGGATCCAGAACCATCACCTTACATGGAATATAAAACTTTTTCTTTTGTGTTAGTAATGAGGGGTGTGTGTGTGTGTGTGTGTGTGTGTGTGTGTGTGTGTACACGTGCACACATACACTTGTGCCAGTGTAGAGGCATGGGTTTAAGATGAACACTAACCATCTTTAAGTCCTGCTTCAGACAAAAAAAAAAGTTACATAGTTTTCAGAACTATGTCAGCAACCAGATAGAAATGACCTCTGCTACTCACTGCAGAGCCAGCAAGAGCAAAGTCTGTAGTCCAGAGGCACCACTTCCCCAGGCTTGCTGAAAAATTTTAGTCAGTGCACCCCCACTCTCACCCCCACAGTCCTTACTTTCAGTGCCAAAGTATGAATGAGGACAGAAAAAGTTATGACTGAAGTTCATACTATGCAAGCTTCATCAGAAAAGAGAGAGAATTCCTTTCACCTTTGTTGAAGATTGAATACAACCCCCAGGAAGCCTCAGGTGTCTAAGGCTCACAGGAAAGTGAGAGTACACAGGGCTCTTCTATATGGACAACCCAATTGGGAAGGAGCTTGGTGCACAATTACTTAAATGTCCCAAAGGCCAGGAGAGGTCTAGAGAAACAAGGGCTACATGTCACAATCTTACTCTTGACCTTCAAATCTCTTCCCAAATCTTATTATCTTCTATCTTTGAAACTCACCTTTATCTATCACACTCTCCTATTACATTAAATTGTCTGTATTGATGGCTAATGATTGCGATTTGCCCATTTTCTCTTATTTTGCCATGATTGCCTCTCCTTCATGTACCCTTAATCTTCTTCAAGTAACCTACATGTCAGCTAGGGCCCTTGCTCACAAACATTTTTAGACCTGTTGGATTCAGTCTTAGGATGTGAAGAATCCAAAACCCTCCTCCAAAAAACCTCCGGTGAGTCCCTAGGGCAATGCCCTATGGCCTATTGAAGAACATTCATTACTAAGTATCAAGGACCACTCCCTCTTGCCAGGCCCTAAATTAATTAGTTGGCTCTTTTCTTAAAAGTGGGAACATATGTTTCAATATGAGATAGACTTAGTCAAGGGTTTTTAAAACCAGTGAAGATTTTTATTTTTAACTCAAGAGAATATCAAGTAAGGTATTTCCTATCCTGCTTTGTCAGGCCTCTGCTAGGGAGGTTTCTGTCTTTGTTTCAAATATTCAAAGGGCAGAGGCTTGTTTATCTCTTTTGTATTAGAATCAGATGAAAAGATTCCAGTAACCACAAAGCCATGAGCAATATAAGATCAGTACTTCCCAAAAACAAGGTGAGGGACTCCATTTTAAGTCAAGATGATTGACAGAGATGGCATCCAATCACAGTTCTTTTTTGCTACCTGAGTCTTTGAGGCATGGACTTTATATTTTCTAAGAGAAATATTACAAAATGGTAAACATGAATAATATTTCAAGGCCAGAAAAAACACTTAAAAAATAAACTTGTGGAATATCTCATGTTTTCTTTTCTCTTGCAAGGTACACAAATTATCACAGTTTTGTGCTTCAAAAATATTAGCAATAATTTATCAAGTCCCTCAATTTTTTCAGATTAAGGAAAGGTTTTTCTATGGCCAAGTTTCAAAGTTCTTAGCCTTTGATTTAGCCTTGGCTTCTGTATCTTAGGCTGTCTTATCTGTATTGTTAACTCTAATTCTTTGGTTTTCAGCCTGAGGTGAGAAATTTTGAATATCATATCAATTTTCATAAGAAAATTTCTCACATGACAGAAGGAAGTAGAAGTCCATGTTCTCTAACTCCTTTGTTCCTCTCTCTTTTTCTCATTTTTCTTTCTGTATCTATTGCTCTCTGGAAACTCTCAGTTCTTTCCTTTTTATTGTGCAAAGTATGAGCTTTCCCCAGTATCTGCCCCAAACTCTAGATGCCTCAAAATCCCCAGCACAAGCAAGAGTTCTCTACATTATGTTACCCACCCTTCTTAGAGGACAATCAGGATTAGAACTAGAAACATTTATCTATTGCAGTAATATTGCTCCTGGATGTTTCAGCTTCTTGCTCTTTTACTTTAGCTTTGAAAGTGAATCATCTAGTTGATCTTCAGGATCTAGAATCTGCTATGGACTCTACCAGGAGGATGTATGTGATGGCTACAGAAGTTTTCCTGGCTCAGAGGTCTCAGTATAACCACATGAGTACTAGCTATCAAGGCATAACGACTGCGTTCTTTTTGCCATGATATTACTGCATCCTTGGTAGACCTAGAAGCCTCTCAGTGTCTCTGGAGCTGCAGCTTTTCTTAATTGAGAAAAGTTCTCAATTGTTTATTAAATTCTCAGTGTTTATTTGACACAGTTGGATGAAAGAAGGTGCTAATGGATCAGCAACTGCTTCAAATACATTTTAATAAAACTACTCCCAAGAAACTACGTGCAACTGAGATAAGAATATTGAAAGAAGTTTAGAAACTAAAAGGAGGTTAAGAGAGGCAGCAAAAAGGGTTTTTGTGTAGGTCTTGGGAAGAGATGAAGATAGTCCTTGATGGGCAGGTGTCTTTTCAAAAATTTTCATTGTCTTCAACCCTGGGCTTGCTTTTCCTTCTCTATCTTACAGGCTTTCTGCAAAAGTGAAAATTATAACTTAATTATGCAGAGAGTGAATAATATCTGCCTGATTTGAGTATGAGTCATTAATTATTACAAACCAACATATATTGAGCTATTCTATAGGTGAGGTACTATGCTGGACACTGTTACTTGTGCAAGAATGAATAAGCTTATCCCTGACCTGTAGGAGCTTACAGTCTGGCAGATAGAAAGTCAATTATAATATAAGACATTGAAGTAAAACTTTTTACTTCATAAATAAATGAAGTAAAACTTTTTACTTCATAAATAAATTTACTTTATAAATAAATGCTATAGTAGTACAGAGCAGGGACTAATTCCTATCAAGAAAATCAGGGAAATTAACAGAAATAATTGTTTAGCTGAACCTTAAACAGTAATTATATTTCAAAATGCTTGCAGGGGTGAGAAGGACATTTGAAAGATGAAGAATTGAAAATATGAAAGAAAACAGTGGATTTTGGAAAGTCTGAGATGTTGGATATGGAGAAACTGGGTGTGCAGAAGAATCTTAGGAGATAAGTTTGAAAAGGTATTTTGGAACTTGATTAAGGTCTAGGGAGTTTAGTCTTTTTCCTTTGAGTGATGGGAGAGTCATACAAGGTGCTTATGGTGTACCATGATAAGAAGTGTGTTAGAAGAAATCACACTGGCAGCAGCATGGACTGGATGGGGTTATACCAGAGGCAGAGAGAGAGCAGAGGCTATATTATTGAGCACGTAAGAAATATAAAGAGAATGCAAGAGGACCTGAGCTGAAATTGTGAATGTGGAGATGAAGGGGACAATTGAAAGCATAGTGTTGTAATATACTTTTTGGGCTCAAGGATGTGGTGGAATATAAAAGATAAAAGAGGATTCTTGCACTCTATAGAAAAACCCTCAGTACTAGGAGAATAGAAGCTGGTTTCCCCTATATTGATGACCCTATGTTAATAACTAAGGCATTTGAATGTTGTATCTCTAACATTTGAGCTTGACAATTGTCTTAGGGCTACTTTCAGTTCTTAGATCCATATATGACTCATTTGTGCCTTTTGTCCCCATTGCCCACCCAATGTTCCATAGTTTTTACCAAGGTAAAAGAAGCACCATTAGAGGAACAAGCCACCAGTCTTTCTAGCACTGAGATCCTTCATATTGTCAGTTAAATGATTACATATTTACAGTGTTTTACATGCTACAAAAATAATTTCACACGGTTCACACAGAAATGGAAGGAATGCAGAGTAAGAAAAGGGGAGGTGAGAGGGCAGGGAGAAAGATACAAGGCTCTCTTTCTTAATGGATAGTTCTGGTAGGCAAGAGAAAATATCCAATTTGGACCATCAGCCAAGCCTGAAATATCTTCCTGCCCAGCACCTGGCCTCGTTGGCTCTTTTCAACTGTTACTGGGAATTTTGAGAGCACAATTTGGCTAGTATCTTCTTTGGAAAGCTGTGCCTGGGGTCAGGTCCCAGCCATCATCACTGGCAGAAATGGAATGTGGAAGGTGAATACTCACAGTGGAAAATACCAGCAGAAACTTGTATAACAGTTTTTGTTTTTATTTTTTAAGAATACAAGCAAGAAATAGTATCTTCATAGCCTCAGCCCACATAGCATATAATCAGCTAGAGAATGAAAGATCGTCCTTGGTAAGGTTTGGACATTATTTGAATTTTGAGTTTAATTTAAAGGGATCTGAGGGAAACTAGGAACAGTGGGATGCTGATCACATGCCATCCTGGATCTTTGAAGAAAAAAACCATGGTGGGTGTGATTATCTCCAGTAGGGCTCTGCTGAGAATGACATATCATACTACAGGGTTGATTTACCACAAAATTCTCTTTATTGAGTAAAATATTCTTATTTCGTTTTCCAAGTTCTCTAAGCATCCGATTTCTACGTGAGTATTGTTCTCAAATTTACTGTGCTTAAGAACCATCTGGATTAGATAGAATCAGTTGATCTAGAGTGAAGTTTAGAAATCTGAATTTTTAACAAGCATTTTTTGGTGAATCTGTATTCCTCTTTGCAGCTCATTATTTTCTACTTGACAGCTGATAGTGGCTCTATGAGTTTTTCTTATTGTGCCTCCTGTCTTTTCCTGAGACAGAGGATGAGGATTCTGGGTAGAACACTATCTTTCCCAAAGCTAAAAACCACATCTCCAACTATAGGGACATTTTTGAGCTACTTGAATCCCATATCCACTTGCAGCAGGGAATGAGAAAAGAAGGAGACCAAAGACTGCACGTTTCAAATAAGGGTGATCATCATTTCTCCTGGGGTAATAGGCTCCTCCTGGAGAAATTACAAATTACTAATAGTTCATATGGCAGAAAATTGCAGATTCCAAGCAAAATAAATACATTCTTCCATTTCTAGAGTTCCCAATTGACTATAATGTAGGAGGGTGCAGTATTAACGGGCAGCTATCAAATAGAGCAGGGATGTTAAATTACATAATCAATTTAATGTTCTGGGTCAGTTAACAAAGAAATCCATTCTCTTGCTGCCATAAATTTAGAGCTCTCACTATCCCATTCACAAGTCTTTTTTTTTTTTTTTTTTTAACTTCTGGGAAAGATTGGGTATATCAAATTCTTCCATAAACATCTGTAACAGCTGTATTAGGGATCCCAGACTAGCTGACCTTTCTCCTTTTGCAATCTGAGGGTGGAAATGAGACCATAATCACCCATGATGAGCTGGCTGAGCAAGTCCAGCCAAGCCATCAACTGCAGCTGTTGACTTTCCACAGGACTGATATCCCTTGCCTCCCAGTGCACTTTAGGAGGTAGGTGTGCAGGTTATTTAACCACATGTTCTGTGTGAATGTGTGTATATGTGTGTGTATAAGTATACACATTCACATACACATACATCCATCCAGAGGGCTGGGGCAAGAGAGATACAGAAATTTAAAGCAGGCATTACTTAGCACTAGAGCTAATGTTTTCTATTGGAAAGATTTCTGGTTCTCTTGAACTAGATATTGTTAAAATTCTATGTTTCTTCTCAAGTAGCAATAGCACATAGGCTTTTTCTCATGTGCCAACTGATTAGTAAGTGGTTATCTGAGGCCCTGTATTAAGAAGGATTCTGAGAATGAATCGGGCTTAGCCAGCCAGAAAGATTGATTATTGGAGGCTTTAGGGGTATGCTTTATTACCTTAGGAAAGGCTGTTCCTATATGCCTCCAGCAAATGCCATGATTTAAGGACTGGAACTAGGTAAGTTAAAGCCTTTGGTATGTGGTGTGCACTCTGGTTGTCATGTTCAAAATAGTTAGATATTACTCAGCACATTCATTCGTCAGTTACTAATTGAGTGCTTACCAGTAGCCAGGCACGGGGTGCTATGCCTGGGGATGAGAGCAGAGAACAAGACAGCTGGAATTGAGAGCTGAGCCATAACTGAAAGTAAACTGACAACCGGTGAGATCAGATCAGGTCCTGATTGGTTTACAGTAGTGAAATACAACCCCTGAGTAAGCATATACAGGAAAAATAATTGATAAATTGTTAAATGCATAGTCATATAACAGAAGTTAAATGTATATTCATTGGTATTTGTAAACATGAAAGAAAGCACTTGAAATGAAATCAAAAGTGGGCATGGCCTGTCTAGTTCAAGCTCAGATTCGGTAATCTGGTAGATTTAAAAGATCTTAACCATTGCCATTCATCATTCCAGGAGGCATGGGGTCAGAAAAATCTATTTGATGCTTTGACCACATTTTCAATTCTGAAAGTTTTCCAAGTGAAACAAGCTATGGTAAGATCAACAAAGAGAACAATATAATGATATGGCATTTAGCAGTTGGGGGAAAAAAATAAAGCATTTTTATAAGACTAAAGGCTTTTGGAAAATAATTTGTTCCTACAATATGCTTGTTTGTTCAGGACTGAATCTACGGCAGTGCTGTCGGTGGAGGGTCAAAGGAGTAGCCTTGTTGTCTTTTCAGACATTCTGATGCTACAGGCAATATTGATTATTTATGTAGGTTTTCTACTTTCAGTGTTAAAGAAAATACAAAAATCAAAGCTGTTTCTCTTTACTCTTCACCATAAGTTGGTATCTACTCAGGGAACAGTCCTAATTAAATATTGGCTGACTCTCATAGATTTAGTTATTGACTTCTGCCGCTAGAACACTTATTTAGTTTTTTTTTAAAACCATGTCTTGATTTTTTTTTTTAGCTTCCCCCTGCTTTGCATTATCTATACTTGTTGTTTACTGATGCATATTTTAAAGACTATGTTTTGGAGATTTAAGTACTTGACAGTGGTTCTCCAGTCACACAGTTAATTGCCAGAGGAATAGCTGCTGTATATCGACCATCTCTATGCATCAGATGCTATGCTAAATAGGGTAAAATAAAAGTTTGTAACCTCTTCTGGGTTAGGACATTTTTGCATAATTTAATCCACAATTTACCCTGGAAGGAAAATAGCCAGTAAAATGCTTAAACAATTTTATGATATATTTTAAGGGTATCTTTAGTCACTAACAGTTGACTATCAGCTGACCATCAAGTCATGATTTTTAATCAAACTTTTTGTCTCTATTTTTGTCTCTAGCCTAATTTGTATGATTATTCTCTTTTTATGTAATATGTTGCTAGTATAAGAAAATATTCAAATTGTTCTGAGAGGTATCTTTTTTCATTGTATGCGAGAGTAAAACAAGCTTGTAATTAATTTTCTGAATTAGCCATGAATGTGTTATATACATTCTCTCTAATCTTCACAAATGTCCTATTGGTTATTCTATCATCCCATTTTACTGATGAAAAAGTAAGGTCTGGAAAGTTTTCTCAGGAAAACATAGCTAATAAGTAGCTGAACCTGTTTGGATTCAAAATTACATTCATTTAATTCTAAGATACTTTCTCTATCTCTGGTGGGTTGATAGGTTTTCTAATTTTCTTGGGTGCCTTATGTTTTTCAAAAATGCAAAGGCCTGCTTTGAGTTGCTCCTGTGGTCAATGGGTCTAGGAGGAGCCTTTTGCTTCACATATGTCATCAATGTGAAGTAGGTAGCTCATACAGAGTGACTTGGTCTTCGTGGTATCTGAGTTCTGGGAGGCCACAGACAGGTGCTCACTTTAAAACATGGGGTTGGAGACTCTTCTCTTTGTATGAGAAATACTTGTAGCTACAGTCTCCTGAGTCAGGTACTCTATCTAGATTATGACCTTGAACCCTATTATAGAAGATAATATCTATATTGCAAAGTAGATTTTCTTTCCATTTATATGGAGAAGGAAATTGAATTTCAGAGAATTACATTAATGTGCCCATGCACACAAAGCTGCAGAACAGTGTAAGAATAAAGAATAGGAATTCTAGTGTTTTCTCCATTTCCCCCATTTATCAGTATGTTCTCCTTTCTGCCTTCCAAAGTTACCACAATGAAGCCGTCTCTTCAGCAGGTGAAGGCCTACTTTGAAGGATTAATTCATGTTTACATTTTACAGGAGAGAATGTGACTCTCCTCTGATCTACACCTCTCCCATTCCACCTGTTTTCTGTCTCTTGGGCTGTGATGTAACTATTTCTGATACATTGTCCCTCACTTCCCTGGAAAAAGGAGAGACATGTACTGTTTACATGGCTATGAAGGGGATAATAGAAATGTCTTATCAGGTAGCTACCAGGCTCTGTACAATATTAATTCTTCTCCATCAGCTTATCTCTCATGGCATCTTATGAACTTGGTGCAGGAGGTGAGGGTGGGGAGGTGGTTCCCTAGTGGAAAAAGGAGGCATCCGCTCAAGGCTGAAAGTGGGAAAAGGAGGCATCAGCTCAAACCTGATGGGAAGCTGTGACTGATCAGATGGTTCAAATGAGCCATGTTAGCCCCCAGGCTAGTGGTGCTCTCAGGGTGGTGCACACTCAGCACTTCTGCCTGGGCTTGAATGACAACCTTGGGCAAGTTTACAAGTCTCAACTTTCTTGCTAATAAAATGAGGCTGGTAATAACACTTCTTTTAGAGGCTTGTTGGCAGGAATAAATTATAGAAAGCCTATGAAGCACTTAGCCCAGTGCCTGGCAAAAAGTGAATGCTTCATAAATAGAGTGATCCTATTGGCTATATTTGCCCAGGACTATCTTGGTTTATGCCTATCATGGAACATCTTTTCACTGTCAGAACATTGTGGTTTAGACAATAAATTATATAGGCATCTTACTATCAAATGCTAGCTGCTATTATAGTAAAATATCACCCATGTCAAATATAAGTGATCCAGAAGTTGGTGAGGAGAGCTGGATGCTGGCCAGGTCAGAGGAAGTTTCTATGACAGTTGTTTAGAGCTGCTGAGACGGTCAGTGAATATTCTGGGTTTTAAGATGTCACTTTCTTCCTGCATTCTCATGCCTGTCTGAAAGACTCCAGTCTGTGGAGGGAAGAAACACAGACAGACGCAGAGGCCTAAGGCCAAAGAGGAAAAGAGTAGCACCTGTCCTCCTGCCCTCCTGCCTCCTGGCCAACAAAAAACAGGGTCTGATTAATAGAAG
Organism: Macroglossus sobrinus; assembly: GCA_004027375.1. Classification (NCBI taxonomy): domain Eukaryota; kingdom Metazoa; phylum Chordata; class Mammalia; order Chiroptera; family Pteropodidae; genus Macroglossus; species Macroglossus sobrinus. The sequence goes on along the minus strand of PVKZ01001683.1, from coordinate 11,896 downwards.
TTGAAGGAGGACCTCAGTTTGCTCACTGACACACTTCCTGCTACCCCAGTAATTTTCCCCCTGTCTTATTAAATCTCATTTCTACAGTATATAATGGTAATTTTCAATCTTGGTTCTCATTTTCTGTTATCTAACCAGTTAACCTATGACTTTCTGCCATTCAACTCATATTAAATTACTCTGTTTAAGCATGTTTTTATGTCTCCCCAGGAGGAAAAAGGGTCACTTTTCTTGAGAAGTAACTACCTTTCAAAATTAGACCACCTTGATTTTCAAATATTTGAATAACCTTTCATTAAGGCCCTATCAAAGGGACCTCGTGGCACTTGAGGGCTCAGGTGCACTGTTGAATAATTAACACGACACCACCATCCTCAACTCTAGGAGGTAATTCCACATTTGAAACTGCTGCTGCTGCCCCTCAAAACCCCATCAATTCTTCACTGGTGCCCTTGCCACACTGCCCTTTCCTTCCTAGGCTTGGAACTTGAGACCTAGCCTTGCCCTTCACCTGTAGTCACCCAAGTCCAGCCTGAGAGACTTAGATGAGAAGGCTGGCAATCCTTGTTCCAGAAGCTGATTAACAGGCTCCAGAAATACAAGTTCAAGAAATACAGGGCATACCATGGCCACAAGGGACAGAGGGTTCCAGAGGAGTTCACTTTCTGTAGCCTACAAAGTGGCTAAGAATTCATATGCTGTCATCAGACCACTTGGCTTCAACCTTGATTCTACTACCTACCACCCATATAATTTTGAAAAAGGTGTTTAAATTCTCTATGCCTTAGTTTTCTCATCTACAAGATGGTAAAAATAATCATATTTGCTGATATTTTTAAAGGGTATAAATAATAATGTATATAAAGTACTTAGCATAGCACCTAGTGCAGAATGTTCAAAACACTAATTATTATTACTGTCATGATTTTTAAGTTGGAGTTAGAGACCCTTGGAGTACACTTACATGAGTAATGTGAGATATATATATATATATATTTGAGAACATAGACAACACCATTATATAATTATAGCATTTATCCAGCAGCATATTGAATAGAATATACATATATTCATTCATTCATTCATTCATTCATTTCAAATCCTGTTTTGCCTCAGACTTAGAGTGTGTCATAAAATTTTGCTGCCTTTCTTTCTCATATATAATCAACAATGTATTTGTTTAATTGTTATAAAAATTCTGACATAGATATTATCTGTAGTCTCTAAAAAAATGGGGATAGGAGGTATAGGGAGGCTAAGTAACTTGTCTAAGGTTACATAGACAATACATAGTAGAATTGGAGTTGATGTGGTCTCACTAGAGAGTAGTGTTGACAATACTACAATGTTTACTAATATGGATATATTAGTAGCGTCAGATGTGTGGTAATATGGAAAAAACAACGGTAATTCTACATATCTTTGCAAAGGTTTTATTTTTATTTTTTCTTTCTTAAATTTAAGATACTTTCATTGCAAGTGTCAGGAATAAAAAACATATTGAGTTCATTTCAGACATGAGAAAGGTAAGGGTGCAAGGTTCAATCACTTGCTCAAGTAGCAGAGTATGGGCTTCCTGCTATAATCATAGATCACAGAAATTGACTCTTATTTGGAGCTCAATACATGTTTGTGGAATACATGAATGAATTAAAATTGTTTTATGTCTTTTGATCTTCATAGCAGATATTACCACAGCAATGGGCCAAATGAGGGAATTGAGTCTTTAAAAAGTCAGGGTCTTGCTCATAACAACAAAATAAATTTTTAAATGGCTAGAATCCAGTTCCACTTAATTTCAACACTGCTTAGATACCCTCTTCTTACCTTCTTGATCTTGGAACATAGAAAACAGAATACAGATAAAACAGGGAGGAAGTAGTTTTTAAAACTGCTATTCAGGACACTTTGTTCTCCCCTTTGGTTTCTGCCACCCCCTCATTTACATTCTTTTTTTTTTCTGGATGACTGTTCACACACGCAGCAAGCAAGCTGATGCTTCCCCAACAACGTCAGCAGAGGTCCAGTGCCTCCATTGTGTATAGTTAGGCAAGTTTCTTGTTCTTTGACAATCTGCAGAGAACATACGTTATAAATCAGAAGCCAAAGGAAAGTTCAAGAATGAAAGAAATCTCTTGCAGACCTGAAGAGCTGTGAGCTCATTTTTGAATCCCTGCAGGAAACAAAACAAAACTAAACAAAACTGTGGCCTTGAAAAACACATTTTCTCCTCTGTCTGAGGAACTCGTCTGCACCATTCGTTTGCCACTTAATATATTTTCCTTTGTACTGGCTGAGTTCCAGGAGAATGGAGTACAGTTCCCATTCATCCCTCAGGCTGAGGAAAAACATAAGATGGGAAGAAACCAAGCAGACATAGAGAAGTGGGGGTATGAGGAAGCTAACTAGGTTGGACAGTCAACATAGGATCGTGATTAAGTATATGAATTTTAGTGTCACCCTACCTGGGTTTAAATCCCCACTCCACCACTTACCCACACTTGGAAGATTTATTGTAGAAGATAACAGATTTAATTAGAAACACCTTGAGTGTTAAGAGCTAGTAGATTCCTGGGTCTTGAGGTCCTGTAGTGGTTGAAAAGAGATGGGCACCTGGCTTAACTCTAACAAGCCCTTGCTCACCACTTCCTAAGTGTTACATAATAGTTCTTGACTCTTTCCATTTTCTAGATTCTTCGGAATCTTCTCAAAAGCCCAAGGTTCCCATAATCAGGATTTTTTTTTTTAACTCTTTGCCATCATACTTATTTTGAAGTAATCTTGTCCTAACTACCCAAATCGAACCTACTAGGCTTAAGGTCTAGCCTTATTTCTCTGATAGGAAATATCAGCTTAGAAAGGAGAACCTTTTTAACCTAAAAGGAAACTAGGAAAGAAAGCAGAAAGAAAATTTACTCTTGTGGATTATGGTCCCTAATATGCTCAGGCTTCACCAATTTATGTGGAAAGATGTTATTATACCTTAATTTTGCTAATTTGAGTTCTGAACGTAACGATAACTTATAAAGTAGCTTAGAGTACTTAAGTCACCACAGAGGGTCTAGACCTGCCACAGAGGCTTCTGTGTGAATACCTGGATATGTGTTATAGCCACCAATGTGTTTGTCTTTGCCAGGTTCAGGTGGCATTCCTGCATGCAGATTCTGGGCAATCACTTCAGTCACTGGGTCCTAATATTTTATAGTGCAGGGATTATCCAGAGAGGGAAGAGGAAGGTTGCAATCTATAAATTGTACTCTGTCAGGTAGAGTTGCTCAGTCATGAAGTGTTTTAGAGTTCACTGAGTTACTGAGATTACACACACGTAGGCGATTTCTTGCCTAAAAACACAAATACCATCAAAGTGATGCTATAAGAATGAATTGGGTTATGTTATAATTGGAACAACTACTGGCCTTAGGCCCCTGCTGGGTTATTGAGTCAGCCTCAGAGTATCACACTTTCCTCTTTATGAAGGCTCTGTCTGGGTTTTTAGGAGTCCCTGGCAAAAAAATTCTTATAATACATCCTCCTGTCCTTGCCCAGTGCTCTACACAAGCATTTACAAGTCTGAATTTCAATTATAAAACCAATCTGAGTTTCTTTCTTATTCTCCTGAAGGTTTTAGTTCTAATGTCTGCAATAGAAATATTAGAAAGGCTGAGGGAGAGGGTAGTGCATAGCTCCATCTGCCAACTGTGATCCACCTAAGACACCCTTGTTCTACCACTGCTTAGACCTCTGCCTCCTCTGATGTGCCATTTCTTTCTAAGACCTATTCCAAAGCAGCCCAGGGAATAAGAGAAACAGAAAAGGAAGATACAGAATCCAAACAACATAGCAAATGGCTGGATGGTTGCCAGCCTACACAACTCTGGAACAGTGTTGACCCATCTCTCTGTTACACTGAGATTCTTTCTAGCCACATCCTGTGTGACCACAAACAACCTGTTTATGGACCATGGTTTATGCTAAATTGATAAAGGGGAGAGAGAAGTAATGGCCTCAGTTTCTTGCCGTAAGCCCTTACCCAGCATCTAGTACTGAAACTAGGCTCCACTGGTCAGCTTGGTCCTACAATGTGCCCAAAGTGTTGAAAGAAGTTCCATTTGACAGTGGGCATCTGCTCATGGTAGATTTTCAAAACAGGTGGGATCTAACAGGGACACAGTTGGAGGTACCCCTATGGTATTGTCACCTCCCAATAGTGGCCACATTGCATAACTGGAATTACACAGGGCACAGCATGCACAGACCTAGTGGCTCCTTCCCTAATTGTTCCTATAAAACGCTATGAGCTGATTTGTCACCACCCCACCCTCCAATATATGTGTTGAAGTCCGAACTCCCAGTACTTAAGGATGTAACAGATGGTATTTGGAGATAAGGTCTTTAAAGATGTGATCAAGTTAAAATGAGGCCTTTAGGGTGGCCCTAATTTAATATGACTGGTGTCCTTAAAAGGAAAGGAAGACACCAGGGGCAAAGAGAGACATGTGAGGACAAAGCAGTGAGAAGGTGGCCACCTATAAGCCAACGAGAAAGGCCTAGAACCGATCTTTCCCTTATTACTCTCAGATAAATAAACCCTGCTGACACTCAATCATTGACTTCCAGCATCTAGAACTGTGAGAAAATAAATTTCTGTTGTTTAAGTCACCCATTGCATGGTATTTTGTTATAGATGCTCTGGAGAACTAATACCACTTCAAGCCATCTCTAATAATGTAAGCATAAACAGGTTTCACAATTGTAGCTCCCCTTCAAAATTCCTTAGATCTCAGGTCCAACCAGATCTCTCCCCAAGCTTGAGCATGCCTCCTATAATTCTTTTCTGTAAGAGACTTTCACAGTCTTTTTAAGTTCCTCTAGAAATAACTACTCTGATCATTCATAGTTACCAGAACCCTACTGCATTACTAAGTATAAAGGGTCTCTCCTCCAGTTTGGGACACTCTCTGCCTTTCCTGTATGCCCATTCTTATATCCTAGCATAGGCATCCAAGGTCAATGCTGTTCCTCTGCCTCACACTAGTGGTGGTATGTGCTCAGCTTCCTGAACCAGACAAATCAGGCCCTGATGTTTATTAGTTGTATGATCTTAGAGATACCATTTAAGCTTTCAAAACTTACATTTTTTTTATCTGTATAAAGGCATGATAGTAGCCACTTCATTGGACTCTTGTAAAATAATACACATAGTATGATTGGTTTAGTGTATAGCATATGGTAATCACTCAACAAATGATCAGGATGTATGTTTATTATTACTATCATTGTTGGAAGTTGCTATTCTCTTCTGAAATTTCCTGACTTTCTTTTGTTGAATGCCTCAACACTCTTGAAATACATAAAGCAATTTCTCTGATCTGGGTATATTTTACCCATCACTATTTTATCATTAGTCTCTATTCAGGTAAAATTGCTCTTCTCCACAGCACTACAAATCTTCAAGCCTTGTAAGGCTATTTTTCCATTCCCTTCAGAAAACAAAGAGCACAGGAGGAAACTTTTGGAGGTGATGGATATGTTTATGACATAGATTGTGGTCTTGGTTTTATGGATATATATTTATCTCAAATTCATCATTGTATATATTAAATATGTATGATTTTTATATGTTAATTATACTTCATTTGATTAAAAGGAGAAAACATAGGGGGAGGCAGAATAGGTGTGGGATGAGCCTTTTTTTTCTTGGCGATTACCTTGAAAAATGCTCTTTATTTTAATAAAGAATTGTAATCTTTAACAATAACCCTGGGTCACACATTGGGGATGCTACATTTATAAAAAAATATATCAGAAAGAGACTGTGCAATATAACAGTTTAAGTAAAGCATTTGAAGATCTTTATTATCAATTTTATGGCTGACATGCATGAATTTTCTCTGTGGAGGTGTGTGCTCTTCACAATCACAAAAACTCAGTTTTTAAAAAAATTTTAAGAGCCTGAACTATGTGCAGTGGTATGTGCTATTTATTTCTCATACCAGCCTCTTAAGTTAATGATTTTATTTCTACTTTACAGATGAGAAAATTGAGACTCAGAGAAGTCAAATAACTTAATCAAAGCCACACAATGGTATATTTAATGGTAATTTATTCTAGTTTTTTAATGAGCACCATGAAATTTATCCTAACATAATTAAACAGTGATTATGTAGGTATGGGGAAGGAGACCTCTTTCTTATTATTCAAAGAGAACATTCTCATTTGAAAAAAAAATAGAAAAAATATATAAACAAAATTGAAAAAATAAAAATTGCCACTTACCACCTAGTGATCATCACTTCTAGCATTTTCATTGATTAAATGATAATTGTGATTTTTATGTCATTCTTAAATCCTTCATACAAATACAAGGGAGAGAAAAGGGTGGAGAATCTAAAAAATCATTTCTGTCTATATTTTGTGCTTTGAGGAGTAGAAAATTAACCTTTTTGATCACGTTCTGCATGGACTAATTACTAAAATTACTTTTCCTTTCCCAACTGATCCCCATTCAGGGCAGAGTCCCAGAGCATTTTGGTGACAGGGGATTAACCATGTGCTGTGGCTAATCCAAGAAGTTGAGATGCTACACATGGTTAATTAAGATCTGACTGCGGAACAAAAGCTCACACACCATTGAAGTATGGAGCTCTCTAGCTTTATCCTCAGAGCAATCTTGAAAGTAGATTCGATACAATTTGTCAAGCATTCATTGGGAGACTGATTTGCTCTACAGTGTGCTAAAATATCCAGGAAGCAGTCCCTGATTGTAAGGGACATAAAATCTAGTGAAGGAGACAGATATGCATCCCGATAAATTTAATAATAGTAATGCTAATTATAGCTCACACTTTTTGAACACTTACTGGCCCTAGGCTCAGCCTTGTTCTAAGTTTTAAATGTATTAACTAATTTAATCTTCATATAAAACAGTATAATAAGGGGAACATACTATGCACTTAGAGAAGGAATAGTTTATCCTGAATTGGGAGCTTAGGAAGGTGTCAAGGACTATTGTGACAGGTGGAAGCTCATAGGCCAAAAGAACCATCTTTCTAAACCTGATCACATAAAACAGGTGGTATAGGCTAAAGTCCTCACGATGCATCTATTCTTCGTCTTCTCAGTGTTGGCTCATGATGTGTCACCCTCTAGGAATGGTGTCTCTTGCACCATTAGGGGAGTAGGATGGACTTCCCATGCCATGCCTCTGTAACCACATATAACATTGCCTTTCTGGACATAACTGTTTAGAACAGGTTTTAACATTAAACCCAGCTGGGCTATTTACATCTTTCCACAAAATCAATGGGAAAGTGTCAGTCTTTCTCTGGTGGTGGGAACTGAGGATTGTGAAGTTTGTGAACTCTTGGTAGCTAAGCTGACCATGTAAATGGGCCACTCAGATCTCCTACTTAGAGAAGAGTAATCGGCCCACAGCCTGAGCTGCTTGCTCTGTGTCCACTGTTTTGTTCAGTGTGGGGGCCACACTTATATGGGTCAGTGAGGGAGCATGGCAGATGTTAGAAGATGGACCCATTTCTGTAAGACAGGCAACTTTGGCTCCAGGACTCGTCAACATAGCTGAAACTTTCCCAGTTCTGAAAGCAGTACATCCAACACACCTTCGTATCCCCTCTCCTTTAGTCCTCCATCATCTGGTACCCTCCCAGTATTTCCCTCCGGCTTTTCCCCCAGTAAATGTCTTACACATCTGACCCTATCTTGGCATCTGCTTCTCTGAAGAAGTGAATTAATGTGTTTTTCTTTTCATGTGGTCTTTCATCTTTAAAGAAACTGGGCCAAATTTCATCATATGGCAGCATTGGTGTTCCAAGAGTTTAAGCCCCAGTGAGCAAGCACTCATCAATCTTTGCCTTTGCTATTGCCCAGTTGGCTATGGCAAGTCTCATGACCAAGCCCAGAGCCAATGTGGGAGGAAATTACACAATGGTATGGTCCCCAAAGTGTGAGTTATTAGTTATCCCTTGTGTAATAGGCTAATAGGGCTGCTAACAGAACAGTTATCTGCTTTTCCCATAAACTGCAATTTATAAGAAGGTAGATTCATGCACTACTTTCTAGAGAAAAACTCAATCCAAATAGATACCTAATAGAACAAAAGTTGTCCTGGAAACTATTATAAGCAAAAGTAATTTTTTTAAAAAACCTTGTTGGTATTTAATTGGCTTCTTGAAATTATTCTTCATGTGGTAGGATGGCTATTTTTAAGTCTTTACTTCTTTAACCTTTGAGCATAAAATGGCCAAGGCTAACCAACTTGGTGTTGGTAATGGTGAGTTAAATGATACTTTTTCAATGTGAAATATGCCCTTTGGATGATTTGCAATCATTAAGTCACTTGTGAGACTATCCCACAAAAAGAAGGTCAGCAAAAGTTTAGCATAGTTCTACTATTAGAGAAAGTGGAAGTGGGAGGGCTAGAGAGAACCTGTGCTATTGTTAGGTAGGAAATTAAGCTCATAAAAGAATGTTCCCCTTTCAAGAACTTTTTGATGAATTACACAGTCTTGGTCTATCACTGCTTCCTTTTCATCTTCTTAAACTAGTCTTAGCATCATATCTCTTGAGGAATTGAAAAGGCATTATTATTTAGAGTAATCACTCCTTCTTCTCTAAAACTATTATCCTTCTAAGGGTGGGGAAATTGCATGGAAATAAGTGGACTTGGTTGTAAAAACACTGAGAAGGAGTCTAGATCCTTCAGTCCACCGTCGGGAACCCCATTTAAAGATGCAGGATCTCCAGTTGAATTCTGTACCTTATGAACATGTGGTGACCACACAGGGTATACTGAAGGTTGGGAAATGGTCATCTTTGTTTTTTGATTTTTTGTCACTCCCCAAAGCAAGTGAGGTGCAGAGAGAGAGAGAGAGAGAGTGAGATTGATCGTGTTTGGTGGGAGCAAAATGACAATCCCTCCATTATGAGGTCTTTTGAAAAAAGTTGAGAAATGATACTGAGGTCCTGAACCATCACAGTGACTCACACTCTCCCACACTCAGCTTGGAAGTCTATGAACCAGGAGCCTAGTCCACACTCTGGATTATTGGAACAAAGGGGTAGGGTTAGACAAGAGTGACCCTCTCTCTTCCCCCATTATATTACTCCATGGTCAATGAAGTACTTGGCCCCCAAGGTCAATTTCCAGAAGTTCACATTATTAGCAACTCTCTGTGGTGATACCTTAAGTGGCTACATAAAGCCTCATGTGGCATTAGCCTTGATTCTAGCCTACAGGCATTATTCATCTCAGAAAAAAGGTTTTTATTATTTCTTGAGTTACATAACCACATATATCTGAGAAATTTACAATTTCTATCTAAGCTACATCAACACCAAGTCAGATGGTGAATGAAGCCCCTTCACCCCTTCTTTTTTTAATTGAAAGGAAAACATCGCCCTTTTTTTTGTGCAAATTGAGTTGATTAGTTAAAGGTTTCATAGGGGATGGGCAAGTCAGGGGCAACTCACAAACTCAAGCTCACCTCTTGGGCAGTCACAAAGGTTACGCAGCCATAAAAATCCCAAGGCATTTGCACATAATGTTAATGAGGCTGTGGATCAGGTGAAGATGCAAATCCTAACAGATGACAAGCTACAAATTGGGTGAGCTGCCTCTGGCCTCCAGGTGAGAGAGAACAGGGCTCCTGTGAGAAAGTGCCAGCTGATAATAATGTCTGATTATAATAATGTAGTAATGGAGTTCAGCCCAGAAAATCAGACAGGGCAACCCCCTGGCAAGGCTGCTTCTTTTCTCAGTCCACATCTTCTCAAACCCTTTATTTGGGAGCCTTCACAATCTATTTGTATTTTGTGTGAAGTTTTGCTTTTTTGCTACCTGTAGGGTAATGTGACACCCACTAATTAGGGCATTTAGAGTCCTTCTAAGTCTGTTCCTAATCCTCTTTTCCTAATTTCTCTCTGACCACTTTACTTGCTCCTCTTTCTCTCCAGATAAATGAGCAAATACAATCTATAGTAGTCCACCCATGCCTTTATTCCTTATCTTCTGCCCAGAATGTTTTCTTGCCATTTCTCCACCTGAAATCATTATAGTCCTCCTCAAGATATTACATTTCACCTTTAAGAATTCCCTTTCTTTCATCTTCTGTCTAATACATGAAACTAATCTCTCCTTTCATTATGTCACCACAACATTTTGCATTTACAGGCATACCTTGGAGATATTGGGTCTGATTCCAGGCCATTGCAATAAAGCAAGTTGTATCTTTTTGCTGGTGGAGGATCTTCCCTTTAATTTGTAAAAAAAAATAAAAATAAAAATAAAAAAAAAAAAGGAAAGCAACACCTGTGAAGAGCAATAAAGCGAAGCACAATAAAAAAAAGTATGCTGTACCTACCCATTGTGGAGATTTAGATTTATAATCGAATAAAGTAATTATAAGTAATGCTTCTTTACCTATATCAGAAGTTCCTTGAAGGTTGAGTCAAATCTCTCTTATATATACATAGCCATTTTCAGATTCTCTCCCAACCCCCAGACCTAATGTAATTGGTCGCTCAAAGGTGTGGAATCAGTATGCAAGAATTGAAAGTTACATTGTACATTATCAACAAGAGAAAAAAGGATAAAATCCAGTATATCAAGCTGTGATGGTTAAATTTTATGTGTCAACTTGACAAGGCCATGGTACTCAGTTGTTTGGTCAAATACTAGTCAACACTATGTTGTGAAGGTGTTTTATAGTTGTGAGTAACATCTGTAATCAATTGACTAAGTAAAGGTGACTGCCCTTGAATACGTCGATGAGACTCATCAATCAGTAGAAAGCTTTTAGAGAAAAAACTGATTTCTTGGAGAAGTAATTCTATCTCAAGACAGTAACATAGAAATCTGTATTTCCAGCTTTCTGGGCTGCCCTACAACTTTCATTTCAAAATTGCAACATCTTCTTATGCCTGAGTTTCCAACCTTCTGGCCTGCCCTACACCTTTTGAAATCAAGACTACAAGATCTAATCTTGCCTGCTTTTTCAGACTTCTAGTCAGAGGTCAGATTTCAGACTTTTCAACTCCCACAAGCATGAGTCAAGTGCTTAAAATAAGTTTTATTCATATGTATCTCCTCTTGGTTTTGTTTCTCTGAAGAAGCCCACTGATATGCAAACCAACTAGTTAGAAGAAGAATAAAAGCTGAGGATGAAGTCAAAATGGGAATAAGAAACTAGAAAGCTAAGAAACAAGGAATAGCAGAAAAAGTGATTGGCGGACACCTTTCTAACTACCAAAGGTGAAATGTAAGCATCTTTTTGTGTGTCCAAAACTTGTGTGACTCAGTTTCATTGATATTAAGAAGTCAACTTAGCAATTCTTAGAACATAGTAGACAATAACTGTTTCAGACTGAATAAATGATGCATTAATGATTGATTTGATCGACTCTTGTCTTCTCTTCACAACTTCATACCTAGAAATATCAGAAATTGGGACACATTGGAATAATTTTGGCTGCTAGGCAAGTAATCACCAACCAGGGAAAATGTTCTTTGTTTCTTTGACATTCATACTGAAACTGTAGAATGACAAAATTACACCTAGGCAAGATGATAGAGTTTTACTTTTAGGAATGTATCATGTTAAGTAGTGTAGCTTTCTTAGCACAAGGATAACACAGGCAAGCAGATGATGGTTGCCCATGAGTGCCAGCTTCTTTAGCTTCCTGTTGAAACCACCATGGAAGCTATCAATGGCCTGGGGCCCTCCTTTGCTGCACATATCATCTTTCTAGCAACATCTGCTCACTGGGCTAGGGATCAATTATCTCCATGGAAGAATATACTGCCAGTCCTCAAGGCAAAAACTCTGCATGCTAGGCCAGCCTTGGACAACATCCCAGAAGCATGGTTTTAGCCTCTGGA